>JAQFVV010000010.1:12206692-12806692 GCA_028023455.1 Epiperipatus broadwayi | reverse complement strand
ATTGGTTTGAAAAAAATTGATTTGTGTAAATTCTTGGGAATGAGAAATTTTAATATGAGTGAATTAGAAGAACCTCTAATATAAGCAGGTGAGAATGGTCAATTTAATTTTATTGTTATTAAATGTGTCAGTAATAGGCTACGCAAATTAAGGTGAGTCTATAGTTAAGTATGTCTTCTGGGAATATTTACTGAATGATATTGAGTATGAAATATTTACATTTATTTGCTACTCATTATAATTACATATTCAAGATTCTCATTTAATGGTTAATTAATCAAGAGTTTGTATTGAAGTGAGAAGTGTTGAATAAGAGAATCAAGAATTCTCTACTTTTTACTGCATTTTCTTCTTCCACCTTTTTCGTAAGTAATTAGTCAACTCATTTTATGATAAATTCATTCATGGTAAGTAAAATATAAGTGATGTATGCTTGCGGACAAGTATTACATATATATAAAATTATGCAACTTTAAATTTTTTATTGATATCCAGTAAATAATTGGATCTAAAAAGAAAAGTGAGCCTATATTTTCTAGGTGCATCTTTTATTATAAACATATAGCAATAGTTTAGGTAATAAGATGTGAAGATTAAATTTATTATTATTTATAGATATTCAAAGTATACATTTATTGTACAATGATCAATACAGAAAAAGTATAAGAAAAAAGATCTGTGATACTTATTTTAATAGATTGAAATTCTGAAAAATGATGAGACTTCTCTTGTTCAGTTTGAATATATGCCCTACAATTTGAAATTTCACAACACTAGTAATATTTTTTTAAAAATTCTTTATAAATGAATATGCAGATATTTTTAAAATAAAATTAAACTTAGATATTATTAAAGCAAATAGATTGATATGCCTGACTTTTGTGACTATGTTTACCATACTCATTTGTCACTTTTTAACTACAAAAATAAATTGTCCAACAACTCTAGTAACTCATAATTTTCATTTACTTCATATAAAGTGGCAACTAAGCAAAAAAGTAAACAAAATTTAATTGCAAAATTTTTTTAACTACTTATCATTTTTATGATAATAAAAATGTGGCTGATACTGCAAGAAAGCCAAATTAAAAAAAAAAAATCAATTTTAATGGTTATATATTTTTGTTTATAAAGACATTGTGCAGAAATAGACAGTGAAAGTAATAGTTATTGATATTATTTAATAATTACATTTAATATCTGTTTAAATATTTAACAATATTCGAGATTTTGGATATGAAAGCTAATTTGACAAACTCTTGAAACTAGGACTTGGATAATTAACTTGTATCATGAGATTACAGGAATATAGTTTCTAAATATTTTAGACCGATGTATAACTGTACAAATAAGTAATCTAATTTTAAATATTTAAAGTTGAAACTTTCAGGTCATTAATAAGTTTTATTAGATTTTTATTACACCATTCTTGGATAGCATAAAAATAGTAGATCCACCAATTGGGTGCAACTTTATCTACCAATCCTCATACTAAATAAAAAACATTTAGACAAAAAGTGGTCACAAAAGTTTACAAGTATTTCTTGGGCTACAATATAGAATCCTTAGTTGATACTTATATAAAGCTGCCATGAAGATTGATATTATTAATTACATAATGCAAAGAATCGTACTGCTTGTAAGCTAAGACAAAAAATAAAATAAAAGATTCATTACTTTCTTTTAGGTATGAGCACATCCATTTTCTGACTTTGGAATTATTGAATTACATTTAATTTAATAATGACTATTCTCAATATTTATGAAACCATATTCTTTTTAAGAGTAATAGCAATTTTTAAAAAAAATTTATTTAAATCAAATAAAATATTCAATTTCTGAAAAATGTTTTCATGTCATTGACAAGTAATTAAGTTTGTACATTTTATAAATTTTGTTATTTCTAATATAATTTTATTGTTTTATATTCTATCAACAAAACATTTTCTTGACACTTTTCCAAATGTTCTGTAATTCTTTTGTTTTCTTTACGAAATTTAATTAAGTTTAATGCTTTATTTACATGAACATCTGCTACATTACTGTAGCAAATTTTGCTATTTCTGTCATTAAATTATATACAATTGTAGTATTTTTTTCTAATGAATAAACATATACTTTTTCAACTCAAATTTATTTAAACAATTTCACACATTCCTCCTAATTACAAAATATACTTACTATCAACTTTGTCAGAAATTGAGATCCAATTATTTAAATGAGTCAACATATGCTGTTGACTGAAACTGATAGGATTCATTCCTCGCCAAAAACAAGCCTTAAATAATTAAAAAATAAGAAAGAAATCAGAAAATGTTTAATCATTTTTTGTTTTACACTAGGAACTTTAAATAAAATCTATACACAATAATAACTAACATAATATATATTCACAATAATGACTGGGATTCTGCAAGTATACAAAATCATTAAGCATCACATGATCACTATCTTATACTAGCACAATTGTTTATAAACAAAGCAAAACTCTCCATACAGTATTGCCACCCTGTGCCAACCAGAGTAATCAATGAAATGTCAGAAGGCTTGTGCATAAAATCCCTATCTAATGCCTACTCATCCAATATCCCCAGACTAGTTTCTGGCTTGTGGCCATCGTCAGTGAGGGTTGCATTAGATCCTAAGATCTAGGTGCACTGCTCTCAGATCCAAAGCTCCTCACTGACGATGGCCACAAGCCAGAAACTAGTCTGAAGATATTGGATGAGTAGGCATTAGATAGGGATTTTATGCACAAGCCTTCTGGCATTCATTGATTACTGTGGTTGGCACAGGTTGGTAATACTGTATGGAGAGTTTTGCTTTGTTTATATACAAAATCATACTAATTCAATAAAATTTCTAACTATATCCACACTAGATAAAAATTATAAATGAAATGTGACTGCATATAGTTTATCTGTGTAAATTTATACATATATAAATTAATTGATAGGATATAAGAACACATAAATATTTTAATTTTTGTACATCAAATTTTTTTTTTTTTTGGTTAAACTTGAAAACTTTTTAAATTTTTCATTAGCATAATAAAAGGAGGAAGGGGAGCAAAAAAAAAGTAACATTATATTTGATCAATTAGTTTATACTCTTAATAAATTATGAATTCCTATGAGAAATAGATAATACTATTGTAAGTAATGAAAACTGAAGTAATGAGAGTGTTTTCCAGATACTATCTGTAAAAGATGATTATTTATCTGCGATATCACTATAATTGAAAAGAATATGTTTAACAATAAATTATTATAAATAGAATAAATTAATTTTTTAATTATCCTATTGATAATTAAATATACTAAAACTGATAAAAATAAATCAATGATTTTTGTTCTTAAAATGCTAAATTCAACAAAAAAAAAACATTAAGTAAGTTTTACACTGGGAGTAAAAAAGAAGTGGAAATTAATATAGTCAAAATCCTATTCAACAAAAAGATATTCCATCTACACAACAAAGACATTTAGTAATCATATAAACAGTAATAATACAGATGGTGGTGGGGGATTAAACATGGGGTAGATGGGAAACCATTCCCACTGAATAATCAAAAACACTGAACACTGAGCATGAGAGCCAGCATAAAATATAAGTATAGTAGTTATAAACTATACACCACAGCATTACATTACACAATAATTAAATAAAAAACTCAACAGTCATCCCTTGTGACTGGATCTAAAGAGATACATTGTAAATAGGCTACTTATCTAGCCACTGCCAAATTTAGGGCAAAATATATTATTTTGATGCACATATCCAAGTGCTAATCTATGACTCGTAAAAAAATATTGGGACACTGATATATGCTGATAACCATCAATGCTTTGGCCATACGGTATCATTAGTATACAGGACAACTATAATGACTGTAATTGGAAATGAGATAAATACAATAGGGTTATTCTATTTTAAATAATGTTACTGGGATAATCCCTACAACACTAAGCTGTAATAAAATCAATTCATAGAATAGCTGGAGAAATAGTCATTAACTCTAAAGCATTTTTTAAAACAATTATTTAATACACTAACTGATTAATTAAAAATTAAAAAAAATGGCATGATAATTTAAATTTATACATTGTCAAAATTATAGTTTCATATTAACTACATCAGTGTCAACTCTGCCAAGCAAATTTTTGAATAGGCTGGCGTAATATTTTTACTATGACGCCATGTTTGATTTTTTATGCAATTGAATCTTTTACATATATTACAAAATTAATTTATATATTACATTAATAAATATTTAAGCCTTCTAATAATTAAAATAAAAATATATTTTAAATTAATATTTTAAAGTTGTGAAAATAAATATCTAACTGAAAATCTTACTGATACCTATTCAAAAAGTTATTAGATATTAGAATTTTATATTATTTAAAAATGATATATTTAGAATTAGTTATCATCAAAAAAACAAAAAAAAATTCTAGAAGCTAATAAATTATTTACAGTTTTACAAAAATGATTTTCTTTTAGCCTATAATAACTGTTTCTTTACCAATTTCTCATAACGTACTTTCTAAGAGCTGTCTTTTAAAAATAGAATGTTTTCAAAGACAAAAGCTCCTAGTGACATAATTGTTGGTTTAATAATATCTTTTACAAAAATATTGCATCATAATCATTAACAATTACATGTTTTTTGTAGCATTTAGCCACAGGGGAAAAGAATCTAAAGCATCAGCAAATCACAAATTGCCACCTCCTTCATAGCTTTGTCAGAACAATAGATTGTGCTATCAACCATAGACAAAGATTCATATACTGCTGACATCTCTTGGAAATTTTTTTAAAATTAATACATTAAAAATGGAAGCTTCATAGAAAGAACCACTGCACCCTGTCACACACTATAATTTAACATATATACTGCCTTAAAACAATATAGAAAAGTAGTGATTGCAGTACCATTACACTGCCTAAAATATCAAATATGATAGCGCTATCACAACTTATTTTTATGACAACTAAAAGTTATTTCCTTTTAAATAAAAAAAGTTGAAAAACAGCTTTTTGTCACAATAAGATATAAGGGCATTTTAAATTAGCTTAATTAACTCTGTATAATTTTGGGGGAGAAATCAAATGAAAAAAAATGTTTTAAAAAAAAATATTACCTTAAAAATAAATTTTAAATTGGATAAAATTCTAATTTGAGGAAAAATAATAATAAAAGGTTTCTATTGAAAAAAGATACTACTAAAATTAATTATATCAATTGTTACTTAATTTTAAAACTTCAAGGATTCTCAATACCAGGCTAATGTATGCAGTTAATTTTTTTGCCATCTTGCAATAGAATATTTATCAGACCATCACATAAATAGGCAAACACATGAGCTCTTGGCTAGAGATAAGATTTGTTTCAGATTACTTCAGGGGTATTTTTCTTTATATTTTTCTAGTAAGCTGGTTACATGGAGGTAGATACTGTTTAACTTTTAGATAAACTTAGCACATGCTTGCTCCTGTCGTCAGCAGCTTGATTATGAATGATTGCTCACCTCAACAGCGTGATTAAGACTTCTGTTAACAATCTTGGTTAAGACAGACATCTGATTTGTCCATTTCCCTATTTTTGGAACAATCCTGACTCCCACATGAACATTGTTTAGATATTTTCCTTAAATTAAAAATTGGAAAACAAGGCAAAAACTTAAATTAGAATCATAATTTTTGAAATTCCTCGTTTAATTAGTTTTTTTTCCCCTGCCAAAACAAGCGGCTCATATTAAATACACTGATTTTGAAAATTGCCTTTTCTTTTGGAAAGAGATAAAAGAAAAGAAAAAAAAACTTTTAATTAAAAATTTAACAAAAAATATTAATTTTTTCCCCTTAAAATTAAAAATTGTTAAATATTTTACCAAAGAGAAAATTTTTTCTCTCAGTACTTTTCAGAATTAAAATTGGTAAATAATTAAAATTATTGAAGCGAGAGAACAAAAGAAATCATTTATCTGATTTTATATTTTTCTTTCTCTTTTACAAACATTTACAAATTATAATAAATTTCCAATGTTCATATTATATTTAAAATAATATTTGAAAATTCTTATATCATGTGATGAAAATATTTAAATAAATACTCATTATTATTATAAAAAACATGGGAAAATTAAATATTATTCCCTCATTAAATAATTCTAAATTTAAGAGGCTTGTAATATTACAATTGTTACATTTTTTCAATAAGTGCAAACAGATTAATAATAATAAAATTGCTGTAAGTTAATTTTTAATAAAATATTGATAAATTATGAAAATGGAAATTTTCCTTTGTCAAAATTCTATTTTTTATTTACAAAGAACTATAAACCAATTTTTAAATTATTTAATCTGATTGTATTTGTTATTACATTACTTATCATATACTGTATTCTATTAACTAATATATATTTATTTATTTATTAAAATTTTGTTTATTTATTTACACTACTTGTAGAAGATGATTGGAACATTCACTAGAACAAATTTACTTGAATTATAACAAAAGCCATACTAATGTGTATACTACCCCCCCCCCCAATTTTCATATTTTATGCTACATGAAGAAGTAAAATATTTTAGATTGTCATGTGCATAAAAGATTTGTTTAAATTTTTGATTAACTGCATTCTCTATTTATTGTGACTGTAAATTAATAATGTGGATTCAAACAATTTAATAATCTGGAGTCAAAAAAAAAAAAGAGTCTAACTATAAGAAATGAGCATAATTATAAAGAATAAATCCTTACTTCAAGATCTTATTTTATTAACATACTATAAATTGTTATTCTATATATACTAGTTCAGAATAGTTAATATATTTTCATTTTAATAAAACATTTTAATTATTCACATTAAAAACTAAAACCTTGATAATTTAGTATGACATTACATGCCATTCAATACATTTTGTATATACATGTAAGTGAGGTGTGGGTATACAATTGTTTTGCAAATATGTAAGTCAGAGAAAAGTGAAAATAGATTAATAAAGGATTATCATATTAGTTTATTCTTAAATTTTAAAAAAAAAATGATTTAAAATATTTTAAAATAAATGTAAAATGTATTTATTAAGAAAATTAATAAAATTTATTTTATTTATTTACTACTAATACATTGTACAGGCTTAAACCTGCATTTATATATGTAATATAGACGGGATTCGAACTCAGACTTTCACACGACCCACTACTCTCAGTGCCATCTCATATTGCTGACACACCTGATCACACACATGTTGAAAAGATAAATAATCACCAATATACGTATTTCATGCTAAACCAGCAATCATCAGTTGGTCCAGATTACTATCCTCATACTCCTTTATTAATCTATTTTCATTTTTCTCTGACTTACATATTTGCAAAACAATTGTATACCCACACCTCACTCACATCTTCATACTTTAATGGACAGGCTTCAAACTATTTTAACTCACAACTCTTCAGCTTTCCATTTCATTGAAAATCTGAAGATGGAACGTTCAAAGCCCTCATTAGTGCCAAGGTTGTCATCCTACCCATTTATTTACTTAAATTTTTTAAAATAATATTATTTAAAAAACAAAAAAAGTATATAGCTAAATCTAAAAAAAGTGGAATATAAAATCAAAAGATATGCACTTGAGATATTTGGCAAAAAAGATATTCTAAAATTTGATATAACATTCCTTGGACATGAATAGAAAAATATAATTTTTTTTAAAGCACAATAAAATGGACTATTGCAATAAGAATTATATTTTAAAACTTAGTGTTGTAAACAATCAAAGAATGGAAGAGGAAGTTCATTCCAGGTTTAGGTCTATAATGACTTCAGAAATTATCTTCACTAAAAAAGCCTGGCTATAAACATCTAAGTCATCATTCACAAAGGATTATATCAATAATAGCTCATATAAAAATAAAATCATTGTGAATATGTAAGTATTAGCATTAAAATTATCGTTAAATTTTTTTACTCTATTTTAACTGAAAGTATATAAAATTTTGTTTTGAGTTCTATTCATTTCAATATTATAAAACTTGCTGAACTATTTTAAAATTTATCTTCAAATAATTTGTTCTAAATCATTTGCGGAATGGAAACATTGCTATACTTAATATTACTGTCCTATCTACTATTAAATGTACTTTTTAACGTTAACATTTTTTCTTCACAATAGAGAAGCCATTAAAAAAAAAAAATTCCTTGGTTAATTATTATTTATTTTTTAAAAATATATTTTTATATATTTGATACATTATTATGTACTGCATAATACATTTGTGTGGTTTAATGTTATTTAAAGATGAAAGAGAAATACACTGACTTTTATTAAACCTGACTATCTTTATATATTTTAATGTATAAAAGTAATATAATGTTTATACCAGATGTCAAACTTAAAAGATTAAGTATGATCATTAGATTTATATATTACACATCTTAAAACGTGCACAGATATATGTGCGGATATAATTTTTTTTGTTAGAGTTAAAAAAAAAAATTCAAAAAATAACTACATATATACATTTAAAACAATATTTGTATATAGTATAATATTTATTTACTTTTTGTATTTGTAAAATAAACTTTTTATTTAAATCTGAATTTGTATTGGGGGGTGGAGTTAACATCAATAATTTATTGATGTGTAATAGTTTGATAGCCTAATACATATTTGAACCTTGAGACAGTATTGTTTGATAATAGACATTTAGTAGAGAGAAGTATTATTATGTATAATAGATTATTAGATTTAGCCATGGTGCTCATGTATATAATTTAAAGGATATATCTGAGAAGACACATGTTAATGCTTACATAAAAGATATGAGTTAATTTATAAATTACATACACATGTAATATATTTATACATGTTACAAGAAACACATATAATGTTATGGCCAAATTTGAACTCAGACATCCTAGTTAAATTAAATGCTATTTGGAGGTAATAAATTCCCTTTACTCTACCTAGCACTGACTTTTGTGTTCTTCATATAAAATTTTACTTTGATGCATTTTGTCTCTACAAGGTTCTCATTGATCATTTAAACTTTCATAATTACAGTTTGGCTTATCCAATTTGTTTTCTTTGTAATGTTCCCAGGTTCATTGGCTTAGTAAGTCAGAATAAAGCTGAACCATTAAAGTATAAATAAATAAAATATTTTAGTTTGTTCATGTGTATAAAAGATTTGTTTAAATTTTTGATAAACTGCATTATTTTTTAATATTAATCTTAGCTTACCAGTTGTTAAATATTTTAAATATATCAATAATAATAAATGTCTATAACTGATACATCTTACTGATAAGGGCTTATTAAAGTTTATCAATGTAAATAAAACTTATTAATGAGTAGCAGAGAAGAGAAAAAGATCACAAAGTATATCATTTCTTAACATCGTTAAGTTAAATATTCAACACTAGCACACACAGAGAAATGTAAATAAAAGATTAAGTAGTGAAGAAAATGAAAAAAATTATACCAGTGATATTCAAACTTAATGATGTACGAGATGCTTTGTAATCAAACTTCATAATCTACTTTCCACAGAATTTAATAAATTTCATATCAAACATAGGTCTGATGAATATATTGAACCATAACTATACAATAAACTGATAAAAAATAAAATAGCCTCTTAAATACATTATTGCACAGCAATGACCTCATAAACAAATCTCACATAAGAAACAACAGTGAAAAAAGCATTACTTACAGCTTGAAACTCCAATTAGTAGAGATTTAAATTGTTTTACTCTCTAGCCAAGAAAGTTAGATCACCATTTATCAGCTAAAATTGCATGGTTGGCTATGAGTCGCCTATCTGAAAGATTAATAGTAAGTCTTATTTACCAAGGCAATAAACCTAACGCATGTGCAGTTGAAAATGCGAACGTAGGAACCTCTACAGGTTTTAATCACAAGCTTACGCATTGGAAAAAAAGAGGAGAACCCTTCTTTACTTCAACCTACTTTCTATATAAATAGGTGAAGCTGAAGCGGTTAGATCTGAAAGCGTGAAGCTACTCAATACTTCACTGATTAAGTCCACAATTCCTATTATACATTAGTACTTGCGAAATCTTTTGATTTACAATGAGTCAATGGAATGATCTTATAGTTAGAAATCTATTACGATAATTTAAAGTTGTAATTTATAATTACAACTTTAAATTATCATAATAGATTTCTAACAAGTAAGTCTTTAAAGTAGCCTGAAAAAGTTTTATCTGACCAATATTCCACCCAAATGACTAACATGATGATAGACATGTACATATTCATGCATTTTTAATTTTACTTATAAATTTTTACAGAAGGACCAAAAAAATAATGCCTCTGACAATTGATAGATAGATTGTAATTGGCAGATTAAAAACCATTAAATTTTGATTTTAAATATTTGTCAATGTGATTATTTAAAAAAAAACATTCAATAAAAATTATATTCAATTGTTTGTTGTGTTATACTAATATATAATATTTTTATAAACATTATATGTAAACTGAACTTAATATTGTACTCTATATAAACAAATATATTTATTTATAAATAAACTAAATTTAAATTAACACCAAATTAAAAAAAAAAACTCACTATAAATAAATTATACTTAAAAAATTTATTCACAATCAATATCAATTAAACGAAGCATAGAATTGACACAAAGTATGTGCAAGTTTGTAGTTAAAATAACTATGAAAATCTAATAGACAGTTATCAAATGAATTTGCTGAAAGGCAGCATTAATTATGAACACATACTGAAAATAGTATAACCTTTTTGGAAGTTATTTTCAGTATATATACAAGTTAATAGTCATCCTTCTCATCAAAAATGGAAAAAAAAAGAACAATTAATAGTATTTATCAGGCAGTAATTCTATCATTGCCTATAAATACCAATAATTGTTTATTTTATTTCGATTTTGATAAGAAAGATGACTATTAACTTATATATATATATTAAAACAGGCAAAACTCACTATACATATTGCTACACACAGCAAGCTAGAGTAATCAATGGATGCCAGAAGGCTTGTGCATAAAATCCCCATCTAGTGCCTACTCATCCAACTTCCCCAGACTAGTTTCTAGCTTGTGGCCTTCATCAGTGAGGAGCCTTGGATCTGAGAGCACTGCACCTAGATCTTAGGATCTAATGCAACCCTCCAGCAGCCACCTTTTATCTCCACTTAACTACAAAACTATGAGTCTTAAACTGAAAACACTTTAATGTTTCCAATCCAAGCCCATCAGCTTATATAGTCATATGGTCTGAACTCAGTTCAGTACCCATACATTTTGGTGTCTTTGGTTCAGACCCATATGACTATATAAGCTGATGGGCTTGGATTGGAAACATTAAGGTGTTTTCAATTTAAGACTCATAGTTTTGTAGTTAAATGGAGATAAAAAGTGGCTGCTAGAGGGTTGCATTAGATCCTAAGATCTAGGTGCAGTGCTCTCAGATCCAAGGCTCCTCACTGACAAAGGCCACAAGCCAGAAACTAGTCTGGGGATGTTGGATGAATAGGGACTAGATGGGAATTTTATGCACAAGACTTCTGGCATCCATTGATTACTCTAGCTTGCTGTGTGTGGCAATACGTATAGTGAGCTTTGCCTGTTTTAAAACAGTTATAAGCAAGCATAAGAAGTGGTGGTCATGTGATATTTATATATATATATACTGAAATATAACTAAATTTATATTAAATTTATGAAGAAAGGAAAAGCTCCAGGTAATGATGGAATTATAATTGATATATTAAAAGAAACAGGTGAAGAAATAGATTTTTTTTTAGCTAAGTTATATACCAAATGTCTAAAAGATAAAGATATACCAGGTGATCAGAAGAATGCAGTATTAATATTTAAAAAAGGTGATAAAGAAGATATTAAAAATTATTGACCTATCAGTCTTTTATCAATTTTATACAAAATTTTTATCAAGATAATTAGAACTTGTCTATGGAGAACATTGAATTTTCACCAACCAAGAGAACAAGCTGGATTTAAAAATGGTTTTAGTACAGTAGATCATATCCAAGTATTGAGAGAAGTTATAGAAAGGACCAATGAATATGAGTTACCATTATGCTTTGGATTTTTAGATTATGAAAAGGCATTTGATTCTATAAGCATATCTTCAGTGATTAAAGCATTGGATCATCAAGGTATAGACCCAGGATATTGTCATATTCTGAAGAATATTTATAAAAATGCAACAGCAACAATTAGATTACATAATGATACTAGGAAAGTCAACATTGAGAAGGGTGTAAGTAAGACAGGGTGACTCCATATCTCCAGAACTTTTTACGGCAGTGCTGCAAGAAGTATTTTGTGGATTAAAATGGGAAGCTAAAGAAGTAAAAGTAAATGGAGATTGTTTAAGTTATTTAGATTTTGCAGATGTAGTTGTTTTTGCAAATAATGCTTTATAGCTTCAGGAAATATTGCAGGAGTTATCAGATGAAAGTAAAAAAGTAAGACTAAAGATAAATGTTAAAAAGACTAAAGTAATGTTCAATGGATTTTCTCAAAAGATGAAAATAAAGATTGATTATGATGAGTTAGAAGAAGTTAACAACTACAAATATCTTAGTCAGATTATTACTACAGATAGAAACATAATGGATAAAATTAATCATAGAATTAAACTTGGTTGGAGTGCTTTTGGTAGAAATAATTTGATACTAAAAGGAAATATGCCTATGTGTTTGAAAAAGGTTTTTAATAAATGTGTTTTGCCAGTTCTTACTTATGGATCTGAGACTTGGATACCTAATAGAAGAACAATACAAAGACTTCAGTCCACTCAAAGAAATATGGAGAGATGCATATCAGAAGTAACAAGAAGAGATTGAAAATGCAATATATGGGTAAGAAAACAAATAGGTGTTACTGATCTCTTTGAAAAAATTAAAAGACTAAAGTGGAGTTGGGCTGGACATATTGATAGAAGAGATGATAATAGATGAACAATTGAAATCTTAAACTGGATTCTAAGTGATTGTAAAATACCCAGAAAGAGATCACACGTGAAATGGATGGATGAAATAAGAACGTTTGCAGGAGTGATGTGAAAAAGAGAAACTAAAGATTGGAGAAGATGGGCTAAACTTGGAGAGACCTTCATCCTGCAGTGGACTGATAATGGCTGATGACAATGATGAATTCTATCATATAAATTTAAACAATTATAAAATATTATATAAAATTTTAATCCTGTCAAAATCTGTAGGACTAATGTAATAAGTTTTAATGTTTAGGAATATATATGTAATCAATCTGATTCATGAACCTATAGCACACCTTGCATTTTCCTTTTAAACTTATACAAGATTATAAACTATCACATAGCATATAAACTCAGATTACTTATCTAATTCATTATACATGTATTTCAGATAACAATTCATCCTTGTCAGATAAGCCAGAAGTTTGAATACCTGATTTCCATACCAGAACAGTAGTGTTATATTTATGTATTAAAACACAATTACAAGTTTAAACATGATACATATAAGCATACAATTGAATGAATTTATTCAAACTTTTGTAACTAGTAAATATAAAGATCAAATTGTTTTTCTGGCTGGAAATCGGATATTCAAGCCTCTGTTTATCTAATAAAGATAAATTGTTATGAAGATTGGTCTGCATTTTCACACCGGATGCTGAAATATAAACTTATAAAAATCTAAAAGGTAAATGCACATTACAGATCTATGAATTGTGTGTATATATATATATATAATCTCATGAAATTAATTAAGAAATGAAAATAGTTAATTCTACATATAAAAAGTATAAGATATCATATAAAATCAATACTTGTGAAAAGAAAAAAGAGCATATTATTTGGGTCCTAAACTGAAAGATAAAAGTCAATAAATTCATTAAGCTGTTCTGTAGATATTAATGAATAGTCCATCCATATTTATTTCCCATGTGAACTTTCACAGAATAATAAGTTTCTACTTTAAGAAAATATGGAGTGGACATTAGAAATTTACATTACTTGGTTCCTCTAAATTCTTAGTGAGGATTGAAAAGATTTCATCTCCCAGAAACCTATATGTATATAATATAAACACTAAAATAATAAAAAAAATCAAGTCAGATGTCACATGACCTAATTTTAATAAAGCTTGTATTTACAAATGTTATTTTGCAAGCTCTATATTGTGATGATCGCACATACTGCGATCACACATATAGATATTTAACATTTAAAGAATATTAAATATTGTGTTTGGAATCCTAAAAAGTGAGGTTAAAAAAAATTATAAACAAAGAAATGTTTTAATTAAGAAAAGAGAGGGAATTAGAATCGAAAAGATTCTTATCTTTTACCCTCCAAAATTCAGATTTTAGAAAGAATAGAAATATTAAGGTTAGAAATATCGATATCATGTGTTTAGTGTAAGATTAAAAAAATGAGAAAGGAAATATAAATAAAATAGAAACTTAATGAAGTAAAAAAAAGGGATAGTTGGGGAGTTTAATAAAATATAAGTAAAATTTAGAATACAACGGAAGATAAAGATCTGTTCTTAAAATTACACATTTTGACGAAAATGAAATGCATATGTGAATGTATGAATAAAGAGCAAGGTTTATTGCATGTCAAAATGAAATAATTTTATTAAAGAAAGTGATTGATAAATAAATGTAAAATATTATATTATAAAATTATATCAAATTAAAAGTAATTTTGTAAAAGTTGTTGAAAGCATTGTAAAGTAAAAAGGTGTGAAAGAAAAACCAAGCAGGAGATCAAGATAAGGAAAGAATTTGAAAAATAAAGGACATTAATTAATTAATTAAAAAAAAACAGTATTGGTGGAGACTTCAGTGAGGACATTGCTCTGATAAGAAGCAGAAAAATATAATAGAAAGCAGACATGAAAGGTTAAATTTGGAAAAAAAAGAACAGAAAGCTGAGTCAAAGGACCTCGACATAGCAGACTGAAACTGTATGAACATGAAAACAAACTACAACATAAGGGAAGCTTCAAGGATGTGTGGCTAAGGGCCAGTTGCGATCGCTGGTCAATCCAGACTCTCGTGCTTTAATGGTTCGCGTCTCGATGTAACAACTGCCGACGTAGCGCCTGCCAGAGGGTTCGTTTTTGCCTTGTCCTTGATGTCCAAAATACGGAGGAGTTCCCACAACCAAAATCTAACTTAGGAGCGACCGTCCCTGCTAAAGAAGTGGAGAAATTCCACGTGGCGGTCAGCAAGACTTCAAATTAATTCAGAGACTTAAAAACCTAGGTAACTATGTACACTACATTTTATATTTCCTTGTGCACATACCTTTGTTGAGACAATGGCCAAATTCTTACTTTGAATGAGACAGACATTCTTTAACTTTTTTATATATATCAGGAATGACGATTTATAAATGTACAATCATTTATAGGATCTTTTTATTTTATTTTTAATCGTAGCATTATAGCAAATAATCTGTTTTTTTTTTATTGAGTGTTAATGATTTAAAGTATTTCTTTTATTGTTAATTTATTCTATTAAATATATTTATTATTGATTTAAATTTGTTTCGTCTCGTTCTTCGCCACTCCAAAAATAATATAATCTTAGGGTTTGGGAAAATAATTATTACTCATTATGAGTACTGAATTAACACGTGAAGCTAGTGGTGCAGTATTTTGATCCCATTAAAATTTATAAATATCCAAGTGCTGTAACTCTGTTAAATCTTACAGCAGTCGAGAGAACATTTGACCGGGAAAAATAACCTGGGGCTATACCCGTATAGTTACAGGTTCGGTCAAGTATGGATATAGACTCATTTATGTCCGTATGTTCTCTCTGCTTGCGGTAGCAGAAAGTGGACGATCTTGAATTATAAGAATTCTCCATTATATATAAATAAAAGGGAAGTTTAAGCTTTCGATCGCGTTTCAATATATAACAATATAAACACTGAAATTAATACTCCAATACTGGACTATTAAATAAATGAAATATTCTCAATCCAAAGCACAAGGTAAAACTTTTTTAGAGAAAAAATATGAAGTCTTTTTCTTTACCTCAATTTATATATAGAGGCTAATCTTGAGCACTTTGGAAAAAAAACAAAGATTTTAAATCAATCATATTACTTTATTAAAGCTATATTTCAAATTGCTTTGGATTAAGAGTAATTCATATACTTAATAGATCAGGGATGGAGTACTGATTTCAATGTAATATATAATATTAATTGCTGCGATGTTTATATTTACATATTTCGTTATTTGATTTGGTATTCACAAGCTTAAATTGAAAAATTTCATAAATGTCAAGTATTTTAAATATAGTTTTAATAAAGTACTATGACTAATTTAAAATCTTCATGCTTTCTCTCCAAAGTGGTTAAAATTAGTCTCTATACATAAATTGAAGTAAGATCGATATTTTCTCTAAAAAGGTTTTATGTTGTATTTTGCATAGAGAGTATTTCATTTACTTAATAGACCAGTGTTGGAGTATTAATTTTGATGTATTATATAATATAAACTGCTAGAAGTTTTTATATATGTAATACCCAAACAAGTAAACAATATATAATAATAAAGTATTATTAAATTGAATCTGGTCTTATGGATTATATTTGTTTAAACAGTATCTAAGTTGTAGCAAATTAAATAACTATCATACAACATCTTGTATTAGTGTTTAGTTAAAAATATTAAATTGAGATGGGGAAGAAGATGATGACATCCATTTGATAAAATATTTCAGATGAAAATTCAAATCCTAACTAAAGTGTTTTTATTATTTCCGAATGATAGATCTTTACATAATGTTTATTTTTTAATATTTATTATCAGCTCTTCAAAGTGTCTATTCAATGATCTAACATCAATAGTGTATGTAGTATAATTAAAAAATGACAATGAATATGACATATAATGGGTTTTTAAAATGAATAGTACAATACTGTGTACTGCTGATAGGAAAAATTATGAAAGATAATTTTTTTTTTTATATGTCAAAGCGTCGGCCAGGAAGCGAACCCGGTACAACTGCTTTGGAAGGCAGCTATGCTGACCACTCGGCCACCAATGCTTGGCAATTATGAAAGATAATTTGTTGAAATATATATACATAAACATAAATTCAGCAACATTTTTGAAGTCTATTTTGATTAATCAATTGCCTACAAATATTTTTCTTATATCTCTGTTCTGAATATTGATAACAAAAAATCAATTTCTTCATAACATTTGTGATGATTCCATTTTTTATTTTTTTGTAAGTCTAGATCTGAATTGGGTTCTGTCTTTTTCATCACAACACATTTTTCTAGTAATCACATTGTCAGAAAACATCAATAAATTATTTTAATCTGTTTTGATGAATGATATCAACCATTAACTTCATCACCTTGTTCCAACTCAGCAACATAGCATTCTTTTCTCTCAGTAATATTGTAGTGAATACTTCATCATCGTATTACTCCTTTCCAACGTACATAAAATATATTAACATACACATATTATACAACCTGAGTGCAGTTCACATTAATTAAATTCAAACAAGGCATAAAAATAAATAAAAAGAAAAAATATATAAAAACAGTACAAACTGCCTTTATTGTGTGCCATTGGAGTAAACTACGTTAAAAATAAAATAAAAGAAAGCTGATTTATGTATTTTTAATATTACTAAATATTTACCGTATACTGTGAAAGGCAATGAATTAATTGATAAAGATTTGAACAACGTGTGTGTGTGCATGCACACATACTGTAAAGAAATTGCCCATGAGACTAAAAGTAAAATAGTAATATACATTTTAATCATCTTAAATGTTGTGGTAATTTATGCATAATGTTATTGACCACTTACTCTGTAATAAATAATAATGAATGAAATTGCAAAATAAAATAGCGAGTTAAGTTTAAAATACGTAGTTTAAAATTTTAAGAAATTTTGAGATCTTTTTGATTTTACCTGTTCTGAATTAATTTATAAATAAAATCTTGTCGATTCGTGTAGGAAATTGAATGATAAATTCAAATCTAAGATCAAAAATCATGAATTAACAATATTTGAGAAATTAGAAATAAAAAACGAAAGTTAGAGAAGAATTTTATATCTTCCTGCATTGAAACAGGGATAGATAAAAACAAACAAACAACTATTTCTTTTGTTATACAATAATGTAATATTGTATACAAGCTTGTTTTCCACCAATATGTTTTAGAAGAGAACAATGAAATATTTTCATTTGGGGGTCTGAGATTTTAGAATGGTCTACATTAAAGTGACGAAAACATATACGAATGGTCTATATTATGGTTCGAGATGGCAAGTGATGTAGACGGGATAGAAAAGTGACCAGAAAGGTATAAAAAGAGGTCATTCAAAATTCACTCACTATGCAGTCACTCATTTTGATGTGGAGTTTGTTTCATTGCTGATTTCCATTAGAATCCTATTTTGAGTCCAGTTTGCAAGCTGTACATTAAAACCATATTGAAATAAGCAGTGCAGGAGAAGAGATTTTACAGCTAATGAAAATTGCAATCCCTATAGCAGAAGCGATGATAATGTTTTCCTATAGTAGTGAATTATTTAACATGCAAAGCTAGGCAAAAACAAGTAGCATATCAGTTAGAAGATTCTATGTATGCAGTCCAATCCAGTAAATAATGTCGAAGTCTGTGGAAATATATCGCTACAGCCTCTAAGATACCAGTAAAAGAGAGAAAATGAACTATGCTGATAAATTACCAAAGACTTATTGATATTCTACATGTCAGCATGCTGCTATAACTACAATTCAAGTTTCCAGGATGAGAAGAAGAAATCTACGCATCAAGTGAATTTATGAAGATAACCATAATTACAGAAAAAGAAAAAACAATACCCAAATACTTATACTTTTGATTTTAACTATTTTGATCAATAATATATTCACATTATAATATTCAAAAAGGCTTTATACATAAAATTGATAAGACATTAATTATTGCGATGTGTTTGATTTTTACATCTATATTTTGAATCACTAGTATATATCTATAACAAACTTACATATGTTTTTGTGTTGTTAATAAATTGTTAAATTATTGTTTTGTTAACTCGTTTGCTGGTTTTATAACTTCATTCAAGCATTGTAAATTCAACACACATGCTAATTTATAAATCGTCCACAACTCTGGGATAATATGTAAATTACTGAGGAAATATACTGGGGTGTCACAATAATTAGCAGTGATGATGATCATTAAATTCATTAGTATACTCATTAAACTTTCTCTGTTGAGGAGGTTTGGTGCCTGGAGTTTCTTTTTTGATTGAAACCTAAAACAAATAAAACATTTTTAGGAGCACTTGTGATTATAAATCCCAGTCATTATCATAATATTGGTTGGTATTATTATGAAAACTTTGTTTTCACTATTTGAATTCTGTTCAATTTCTTATTGATATTTATGTATATATCTGGAAGATTTACAATATATATGCATAATGATCATTTAATAGCTTATATATATATATATTATAACGGGACGATCCTTTTCAGGACTCGAGGAAATCGCATCTACCTATAGTCGGACTTTGAGTCTTCCTATAGAATGCCATGGATGATGTAATTTAAAATATAATCCAATTCACTCCTCTATTAATAACCTCGTTACTCTCGGAATTCGAGCTCAGAGTAGAAATCGCAATTGACTCTCTTCAGGCATTTCCACAAATATCCCATAGTAATGATAAATTTAGTATAAGCTATATATAACTTTTTTATAAATATTAAATCACTAAGTTGATTCATCATATATATGCATGAGTATGTATATTTATAATTATTGGTTTTATAAAATGACTAAATAAAATAAACAAACGAGACCTGTTTAATTTTAAAATCAAGTTTAACACATTTTAATCCATAATAGAAACAAAAATATTATCACATAAATAATAAAAATATTAAAATTTAGAATTATAATCTGTGCTTATATATACAATAATAAACTATTTAACATTCAGAAAAAACAATGTAATTATTTACATATATATAATTTAAAATCATGTGTACAATAAATAATACCACCATACATTATAAATCTACGTGTTGTGTCATTAAAATGATTCAGTGTGTGTTATATGTCTATATAAGATAACATCCATTCACACTAGATTAATAATAGAATGTATTCTAATATTAATTATGTAGGTTTAAATAGAAATTATGATAATTGTCAGGTAAGATTCAATTTCGAATATAATAAAACTTACTTCCAAATTGAAATAATTTAAAAACTTTTACCTTAGTCAGCTGTCATTTTCACCAGAGCATATATCAAAATATCAACATCTAAATTTTATTAAATAAATAAAAATAAAACGTTCATCTTATCAGTGCTCCAATTTAATATACGAAGTAAATTTTCCACGTAAATATAATTATCCCCAAAGGAAATAAACTTTAAGAGTTATTAAAGTGCACAACGAAGTATTCCAAGATGCGAAAGAATAATGGTTTCATATTCCTCCTTAGATAAAATAAAATGATGATGAATGTTGAAAGGTAAAGTTCCTTGATCATCCTTCGAAGAGTTAATCCTAATATTCATTCTTTTAAATATTTGCATAGTAAAATATTTAAAATCTTCTTCAATATAATACTCCATTATAACTTTTTTAGTGGAAATTATGATGATTATACTTTAGGCATTAAGTAGGAATAAATTTACATGTTCAGGTTTAAAACATCAGCAGAAATCCTTGGCATAAATTGTCTAGCCAAAGAACATCTTCATAAATTTTTGTCTTCTTAGACATATATTTTGAAAACTCATTTCGAAGACGTTGATAAATCTTATAACCTTGTCAATTTCAATGATTATTTTTTTATAGTTCTTTATAATATTAAAAGTAAGTAAATTAATTACTTGAAGACAGTTTTTAAATAGTGAATCTTCTTTTTTTCTTAAATGTGTTCTAAATTCGAACACATCTAAATTTGCAGACGTAGTTATTGCCTTGATAACTAAATAGAAGATTATTGTTATAACAATATTAGTTCGTTTTTATACTGGATTAATTTCAGCAAGCATATCACATAATCATGCTCACGCTCTCTATTGTTTAAAATATACAATTTGTAATGAACTCTTAACATTTATTTTCTTTGTTTCAACTAATAAAATGCAATGATGACTTATGGCTTTAGTTTTGGTTAATAAAAAAAATACTATTAGTTAGAAACATTTATTTATGTGTGTGTATAAATAAATTAGAATTATTCATTTTTAGAATTATTCTTTTAATACTAACTAGTTTATGCATATAGCTGATATATGAAAAGCTTAAGATAAGTGTATGTTATTTATATCTGTTGATTCGATATAGGCACAGTTAAATTCACAAAGAAATACAAATTGTTTTAGGTAAGGCTCATATGGTACTCTCACAATATATATATATTATGTATCATTGGTTCTGGATTCAAACCCTACTACTGTGGTATTTATTATTACAATATATTACAAAAAACTTCCATGTTAATAGAAAAATATAATTTTTAATTTTATCAATCAATATTTAATATTATAAACAGTGAGGATTGCCAATTCCTCTACAAGCTTTATGATAAATGCTTAGCCAGAGCCAGCATTTAAAATATCTCTGTCAGGAACCCCTCCCCAAACCCCTGACCATGGTTTCGTGCTTTGGCACTCCTCAGAGAGGTGTCAGGGTAGGTTCAGACACTAGATCTAAAAATACCAACCCAAAGCTAAGCACTTAGCTAGAAGTTATCTATTGAGTGGAAAATCTGAAATTTTCAGACATGTACATGTCTTCAAACCCAGCTATCCAACTCAAATAGCTATATGGGGCTGATAGATCTTCAGCCATGCCATATAGTAGTAGTCATAGCAATATAAAATTGCATAAGACTTTTTGGCAGAGACTATAAATAGTCAAGGGTCATGTGATCTATGAATTGATCTATGACTTTTATTTTGACTATTTATAATATTTAATATTAATTGTAAATAATATTTTGCTACTATTATTGAAGACATTGTTATATATATATATATTGTTTTTATATTAATTGATATAAAAGGTTTTCATGAAATTCTTGTGTAGTTTGAAATCTTTATTTTTTCCTTTCTATATCTAATAAAATCATTCTCATAACCTATAGCTTTAGTATATTGATTAAAAAAATTGTACATACATAATTCTCTTACCTCATGCAATTCATTAAGATTTATGCTTTCAAAACCTTCACGAACAATGGCTTGATCAATATTCTGAATAAGTTTAATGCGAGACCATAGTCTATAACGTGCATGAGGACCAAGCATTATATCATGGGCACCACAAAGATATCGCTAAAAATAAAGAGGTAAAAAAATATAGTGAAAACAAAGAATATAATATAAACATCAGAAAATAAAACATTTAATTTTCATATAAAAAAATGCTTTTCATTCTTAAAAAAATTGACAGTCAAATCTTTGATATATATATATTAGCCTTACATTCCTCCATATCATTAAAAAAACCTTTGCCTAATTCGAATCAAAGTTCCATTATAACAACATTCTCTACCAACCATAACATTAATGAGAATGAAAATCAATTAAAATTCATTACAAAAAAAATAAATAAATAGTGAAACTATCCACAACTGAGAAACAATTAATTGTTTTCTCCAATTAAACCTCTAATTTATTTTTATGATAAATACATTATCTAATTAATTAAAACCATAAAATGTATACACGAATACTAACCTTTGTTAAAGACATCTCGTCAATTGTTATGTAACTCATATATATTATAACAATAAAAGGGAAATATGATCAGATAGATTTACACACAAGCATTTTCCATTATTTAAAATTCTTTTGCGAAGCATTTCGTTAAATGCATTTTTCGGATCTATTTCCATTAAGATTTTATCTTTCCTAATTCATTCAACATTTGCATTTCCTTTCTTTTTATTAAGTTAGCGGAAACATTTCAATTACGTAACTAATCATTTACATTTCTAAAAGTTTTTATTATCATTAATAAATACTTTTAACTTAAACTTCTGGAGTACTCTTATCGATCTTTTTAATCTATAATATTTCTTCTGCTTAAAATATTATAAATAGCACTGAAAGTAGTTTACTGTTTAAAGCTTGAACAGGATCATTAGCAACAAGGGAATATACACATAAATGGAGAAATGTGGGTGATTTAAACTGCAAGTTATGTAAGGAAGGCATGGAAAATATTAGGCATCTGTTAATTGAATATAAATGTTTACAAGCAGAAAGGGTACAAATAATGAAGTTATGGGAGAATAAATATAAACAAAGTGATTATATAGAAAGTAGGTTCTTTGTTTTTATGCTGGGTTTGGAAAAAGATAAGGGGAATATTGATATAAAGGCCATAGAGTGGACAAAGATAATGTTGTGGAAATGGGATGGAGCAGGATAGAGAAGAATATGTGAAAAACTTAGGGTGGGAATGGAAAGGGAAGCTAAAGTGGCTAATTTGTTTTTCTGGACATAGTGGCTTAGAGATTTCTGACTCTGATAAAGGAGAAGCCATAGTGCATCATATCATATCTAGATACATGCAGTTATATATATTTTAACCACTATTGAATATATGTATATGTATACTTAAATCCATTTTGATTTTACTGTGATAGATTTAGAATAACAAAAATGACTGATCGTAATTACCACTATCAACAGCTGATCATCATTCTATTTTAAGACTGAGCTTATATCCATTACATATTTGTCACCTCATGCTAAACTTTTTCTGTTTACTGTTACAATAAATGTATATATAAAGCACACTAAATAAATAGTAAAATAATCTAATAAAGACTCACTAAATGTCTTGCAGAAAGATGCTCAATGCTAAAAGGTGGTTCAGAAAAAGCCGCTTTGCAATCTAAAATTTCCTGTGCAGTAGGGAATAACTTGTGAATTATCTGAAATAAAATAGTTTAATTTAGTTTCAAAAAATAAAAATTTTGACAAATTACAAAACAATAGAAAAAAATACAACTTTTGTTTACAAATAAATGCATAATTGAATGACTTTATTGCCTGGAAAATTCATAAAAAGATCGAGCACTAAAAGTACCAGAAATGAAATCAATCCAAGAATCTTGCATTCTAGAGTCCGACAAATGTGTTTGAAAATTTGAAAACAAAAAGTAATTGTATCATAATTTTTCCACTTTTAAATTAAATAACTATAATTTTCAATAATATTTAGTTAAAATAAGTAATGAAGAATACAAAGCTCTTTAGCATTACATTGAAAATATAATCTAATAACAACAACAATAATAAACAGCCACTAAAAAATAAGCATGGCCATTTCAATTTCGAAAAAAAATTAAAGAAAGTAAAAGAAAGAAGGAGAAAAAAATTACTCTAGAAATAGTTTTGCGATGGTTATGCAACCCAATCTATGAACCACAAATCCTTTATAGATAGAATACACTGGTCAATTTTTCTGTTTACTTGACATTTTAATATTAATATCATTTATGTTCTTTATTAATTTTTACAATCCACTATGCCAGTTTTGATTGCTCCGGCAATCTTCTTCAAAACTTCTACTTAAATATAAGAAATAAGAAAGATAAAGTTATATATTTATTTGACATTTACGATGAAGTCCTGTATTTTCATGAAAAAAATATCGCTTAATAGTAATATATAATAAACTGGCCTGAAGTTATTTGTAAATTTTTTGTAAGATCTTTGACAGAAAGTTAAAAACAGAAGAAAAACAAGAACTAATCTGAAAGCTTACTGATTTTAGAGCTTTCTTTAAGATCTTTTAAAAGGCTTACAACTAATGTTTTAGCCCTGTCTTTTTTCAAATAGTTTTGATTTTTAGAATCCTTCACTTCAAATCAGGATTTTATCTCCACAAGCAAATATCACTTTTAAATAGATATGAGGTTGAAACACATCATCTAGTTTATAAACCAAAGATTTTTCTGAATACTTATCAGCAGAGTATTTTTAGATAATGTGGCATAATGCATCATGAATGATCTTCAAAAAAAAAAAAAAGTTTTTCCTTTATCCAGCTAAAAATTAAAGATGCACATTTTAGATTGATAATAAAGTGTTCAATAGAAGTTATCACTTCATCTGTGTTATTTGATTAGTTCTTATTCATTCATTAAATTTTAATTAGTTAACTTACAACTATATTTACAATGAATTGAAATTTCTGACTTCTTCTATAAATCTAATTTATAGTGTTAAAGATCCTGCAAAGAAGCCTCACATTGAATGAGTGAATAATCTGAAACTTTTCTAATAATTTTAAAGAAAAGTGTATGATAGAAGTAGAACAACATAAGTTTATTAGTCACATTATCAAGTGCTTTATTAAATGATAATATTTCTTTAGTAGTGGGCAAACTAAAAATATTACAGCAACTGATCATAAGGACTAAAACTCATTATTGGAAAACAAATTTGGTGAAACTACTGTGATAGCTGTCAAGATCACTAGCATTGTTTTTCAAACAATATTAATGATTTTTAATTAAAACAAAAATAATTATTAGCAATTTTATCCTTGGTGTTAAGTTAAACACAACCTATTCAATTGAATAAAACAATTTCTTCTTTTTTTTTTTGTACTTCACTTAACTAAGAAATGATTTAAAAACCTTTAGTCTGCTATTCTTTCATTGCATTAAATTATGTGAAAGCAATTATTAAATTATTAATTTAGTTTGATGGTTCTATTATAATATTAAGATAGTTATCAATTTGTTCCTCCAATTTTTATCTTAGTCAAAAATGAGATTTTAAATATAAAAAAACTTGTCTTGGTGCAAATTTTCCATCAGTGGATAAAATCATAAAAGTCAAATTCATTAGCTAAAATTGTTACAGAAGCCGTTTCTTTAATACTGTTTAAAGAAAAATCAGATTTTCAAAAACATTTAAAATAATATGATCCAGATACTTTCGTTATTATAGTGGGACAACTTAGTTACCATTTGCATTGAACAATCAGTTGAAGAAAGTCTAGAATGATTGATGATATGGTATATTATTAGACTGTAGGATTTGAGAGATTAAAAATTAAGACATTTTTGTAAGTTTATAAACAGAAACTATCTCCAAAATAAAAAGTTCTTAATTTTAAAGTAGCTTGTTTGTACGATTGTGTACATCATTCGTCATCATGGTCAATAGGCACATAAAAAGAAAGATTTAAAACTTTTAATTTAAAAATCTTTAAATATTATTTTAATGTATCTACTACAAATGAATTGTTGTTTTTTTTTGTTTCACCAAGCAAAGATTTATAAATCCCAAAGTTGCTACATTAACTACCAAGTTTGATTAGTATTCTGAACTCTATTTTTAAAAAGGTACTTTAACAACTTTACAATCGATTCAATAAAAGAATTAACATTATTTATGATGAGAAATTTACATATATATTAGATTCTCAAAGTCATTTTCTTTTGATAATTTTAATTGGAAAGAGCAACCTTTCTTGTCAAAAAAACACAAACAGAAAAAAACTATTGTTATTTTTAATTTCTATTTAATTAGTCATTCTTAGAAAACTTCTTTGGAAAAGGTTATAGCTTATATGGCATAATGGAGATTAATATCATCAGAATTTTTTTAAAACAAACGCAAAACCTCAGTAATAGAGTCTATATTTAAGAACACACATAATTCTTGTACTCTAGTTCAAAAGAAGTTAAGACTTGCAAAAAGCTAATAATTTATTTAAAAATATATTATATGTTTATTTAATCTAGAAAAAAAAAAACCTACTAAATTGTTTAATAGCTGTTGAAGATTTTCTCTACTAGAAGATTCTTTAAGTTCGATGATTTTTGTTTCTAAAAGTTTCATAATTGCATCATGATAACTATGTCTCCGGTGGTAATAATATTCTGAAAAGTGTATTTTTTGTTCTGAAGTCCAAAACTGTCGAGAAAGTAGTTGTCGAGGCCAAAAATAACTAAATAATAAAGTAAAATGAATAAAACAATGTAACAAATTAATAAATATTTTATTTATTATATATATATAATAAAAGAATTGAACTTACTAAAATATATAATTACTGATGTAAGATCAAGCAAAGTGGTTTAGATTCAAAATCTTAAGAATTTTTTTAACTTCAAGCTAAATGTTTCGGATGCATAATTGCACTGGTTTCTAGCTTTGAATCTGAAATCCTCATTGATAAAGGCAAAATCCACTAACCAGTCTGAAGATAACAATTTATATGCACTATTATTTAGTACAGTAAATACTGATCTCTCAAATTTTCTGCTCTTATTTATATATTATATAAAATGTAATACTATAAAAAAATATAAATAATTACTATTCTAACATATTTTTATATGATAAAATCAAAAAATCTTCTATTTCTAAACTAAATGTCTATTTAAAAAAAAAATACTGCTATTATTTTATTACACTCAATTTCTCATAAAATGATTTTAAACATTAGCAATCATTCATAATTAGTCCCATTACAATTAACATAAGAAAGTTGCAAAAGACATTAATGGATAAAATTTTGAATGGTTGGTTATCTGATACAAATTAATTTAATTACAGATTACGTATAATAGAAAATTTTCATATAAAATTATTGAAAATTTAATGAAATTTTTTCCATTTATTTGTTTAATTAGAGAAAAGCCAAGATGTAATTAAACAATCAATAAACTAAAAATTGGATAGACAAACTGAATTACTTCATCTAACAACAAAATTTGTATTAGTCTGATACCTACATTTATCTAAAGCAGGGGTGGGCAAATAGCAGCCCGCTAAGAGTTTTTATGCAGCCTGCCAAGACAATCAGAAAAATCCACCTTGAACTGAGATTTCTTTCCCGTGTGTGACCAAAGATTCATCTTTTATTTTCCACTAGGATGACCATGTCTATACACATGTGCAGTGCTTTTCCAGTAGATCTGATTAATTTCAATTTTGTCTTTGCATTAGCAAATAAATACATTTCCAACTTTAGTGAAATCATGAACCCTCCAAAAAAAAATGTAAAATCGGTGATGAATGTCATGTGTTTAATGAAGAATGGACAAACAAATATTTCTTTGGTAATACATGAAATAAAGCAGTGTGTTTATTGTGTCATGAAAAAAGGTGTGGCCCTCCACTAACCTTCGTTTCCACAAAGTGACCCACGATATGGCCCTCCACCAACCTCTGTGGCCCCTGAGCTAAAACAATTGCCCACCCCTGATCTAAAGCCATCAGCAACATATATATACTGGTATATAAGTAAATGGAGATTATTTAAAGGATCTACATTTTGCAGATGATATAAAAACAAAAATTTCTGCAAATAATGATTCAGAGCCTCAGAAAATATTACGAGAGTTATCAGATCAAAACAAAAAAAATAAAGAAAGAAAAATAAATGCTAAAAAGACTATTTTTAGTAGTTTTTCAAAAATGAAGAAAATAAAAATTGATAATAATAAATTAAAAAGAATATACTTCAAATACACTGACTCAATAATTAATATGTATGAAAACATAATGAATAAATTAATCATATAATTAAACTTAGATAAAATATTTTGAACAGAAATAATATAACAAAATGAAAAATGCTTATGTAGTAAAAAACAATTTTTAACAAATGCATTTTACCAATGCTTAATTATGGTTCTAATCCTTGGACACTCAATACAAAAATACAGCACATACCACACAATAAAATATGGATAGTTATATGCTTACACTGAAAACTTAATACATGGGTAAAAGAACAATAGGTATTATCAATATAAAAAAAAGGTGAAATGGAACTTTGTTGGTTATGTTACAAAAAACAAATTGCAATAAACAGACAGTTAAATTCTTAAACTAAATCCCAAGTGATAATAGAAGATTTGGGAAAAAATCATATGTAAGTTGGATAAATGAAATAAGAAAGTTTGCTGAAATAATATAGTTAAAAAAGACTATGGCTTGGTGAAATTTAATTAAAATTCAGACATCTTCATCTTGCAATAAAATAATCATAAAAATAAAATGAACAATTAAGAATTCTTTGACATATGATTAGATATTGAAACCAATTTACATTTGCTGTGTGCTGCACGAATTAAAATACATGCGCACAAGTTTTCTATAGACTTGCTCAGATTGAGCATGATTTAAACCAGATTGAGCATGTAGCACTGCAAAACAATAAGCATAGCTATAGAGATAAAATAACAATAGAAGAGAATGTCCACTGGATCCTAATGCTCACAGTCTAGAAAGGAAACTACCTATAAAAAGTATTTGCTACTGAAGATTGGACACTCTGCTAAAGAAGAAGGACCTGAACTGGCTTTCTTACTCAGTGAATCCCCGCTGAAGATGCAAAGAAGAGATCTAGGCAAAATTAAAGGCCAACTCGATCTATATTATTATTTGTTAATAAGTCTCAGGGCATAGATAAATATACAGTAAAAATACTTGTGTAAATTTTGTATTATATTTTATTACAATAATTAATTGTAAATAATTATTCATTGTAATCTTTTCTAATTTGTCATTAAGTAATTTAACCAGACTATTATCCTGAGAGTTCATTTCTTTTTTAAACATATATGCTAGTTTATGTTCGTAATAATGAAATAGGTGGTTGTAATAAATTACAGCTCGAACATAACATACAATTGGTGCGGTTAACAGTGGAAGAGAGGACGAAGTGGGTTAAACTGGTTACTGATTAGTTACCAAGGAAGATGGCTACAACACAGCTAAGTATTTGTGAATTCGATGTTAATAGTCCTTCCGAATGGCCACAATGTACAAAGGGTATTACCAAGGAAGATGGCTACAATTCGATGTTAATAGTCCTTCCGAATGGCCACAAAGTACAAAGTGTATTGAATGCTACTTCATTGTCAACAAAATCAAAGATGACGTAACGAAAGTGGCCGCACTATTACTTTTTGGAAGACTAGGTAAACAGTTATGCGGAGCCCGGAGCCATCAAAGCACATTGCTTGCATACACATGCACAACAGACGCCAAATAAAGGGAGAAACTGTAGATTTTTGATACGGCCCTAAGAGATTTGGTGCGAAAGAGTGCTTATGGGGATTACCTAGAGGAAAGTGTTATTAGAACAGTTTTTATGGGGGGTGAGTGATGACAAACTACGTCAACAATTGTTGGCCATCCCAGATCTGACATATTACAAGGCCCATCAAAAGAGGGATGACCTATGAACTAGTTCTAAGCAGTTCCAAAGAATTCCAACAAGCTAACCAACCTAGAGGCTACAAAACAAACTTCAATATATAAAACAAGCAAAACAGAAGAGCTAGAAAACTTGGAAACTGAATCCTATCGCTGTAGAAAAATTGGCCATATTGCACATGAATGCAGCTGGAAAACTGCAAAATGCAATAAATGCAGGAGAATGAAACACCAGGCGAAAGTTTGCTGTACTAAAAGCAAAACTTGTGCTAATGACAAATCTCCAGTAAACAGATACGCCAAATTGGAACGTTATACTAAAATAAATAAGGCAGGGACCAAAAGCGGTCGACAAATAATGTTGGCAGTAGAGATATGTAACAAAGCTATAGAAATAGAGATAGACAGCGGAGCCGGGATGTCCATCATATCGCAAAGGAGTTGGTCTGAGATAATTAAAAACGTCAAAAAAAAAGTAGCTAAAACGGAGCTCAAGGCAAATGATGCAAATGGGAATCCAATTCAAATAGCTGGGGTAGTAGAAGTTATTGTAGCTATAAACAATCACTGGAAAAAACTAAGCCTATATATTGTCAAAGACAATATAGCATCCTTATTAGATAGGAAATGGTATAACCCTGTTAGGCATTAAAATCTGTATCATAAACAAAATTAACATCGAAACAGAAATAAAGCTTAAATTCCCTAAACTGTTTTGTGAAGAGCAGGGACAAATCGATATTACAGCTGTGGAAATTGAGCTTCATGAAGGCGCAAAAGCAGTTCGCTGCAAACCTAGAAAAATACCTTTTGCCATGAAATCACGAGTTGAAGAAGCTTTAGCAGATATAATAAAGAAATGTATACTGACTCCGGTCGAAGACTCAGAATGGGCTACTCTTATAGTTTTCGTAACAAAACAAAATGGACAAATCCGAATATGCGGGATTACAGGTTCACTGTAAACAAAAGTATGGCAAAAGCCCATACCCTGTCCTAAATATGAGAGATATTAGCTGGATTGGAAGGCACAAACTATTTCGCAAAGTTGTATTTAAATGCCACTTTTCATCAGATTACATTGACAAAGAAAACGGTGGCGCTCTTTACCATAACAACACACAAGGGATTGCATAATTATAATAGTCTACCTTTCGGTATAAAAATCACCTCGAATGCTTTTCAAGTTAAAATAGACACGCTATTGGAAGGATTGGAGAGAGCAATGCCATATTTTGACAACATTGATAACAGCGGACTCCGAAGCGGCATTACAAAGTAGATTAGACAAGGTTTGCAAAAGGCTAGAAAGGTTTGGTGCAAAACTAAACATGCAAAAGTGTATTTGATGTGTTAACAAAATAAAGTTTTTAGGACACATTATATCAAGCACAGCAGTTAGATCCAATCCGGGTAAAATTAAAGCTATCATAAATGCGCCATCCCCCACAAACATTAAGGAACTGCAGGATTTTTTAGGATTGGTTAATTTGTTTGCTTCGCAAAAATCAACGATGGTATTGGAAGGAACAGCAAGAGAACGCTTTTCAGAAAAGGAAAGCACTGCTTACATCAAATCAATTGTTAGTATAACAGTAACCTTGAGGTAATATTATCAAGAGACGTATCCGAATATGGAATTGGGCAGTACTCAGTCATCCGTCGCAGAATAGTGAACACCCAATAGCATATATGTCTAGAACAGTCAAAAGCTGAAAAAAATTACAGCCAACTGGACAAGGAGGCTTTGGCCGTTATATCAGCGGTTTGAAAATTTCACCAATACATTTACGGCCGATCAGTTAAAATAATAACAGATACCGCCCATTATTGGGGATATTCGCCAATAAAAAAGTGGCATCAGACCATTTGAGCTTGTGAATAATTCGCTGATATAATTTGCTATCTTCATATGATTACGAATTAGTGTATCAGAAAGGTAGTCAAATACAGCATGCGGATGCTCTATCTCGCATACCAGATGTAACAGAGAAAACGGATACTGAAGTAGACATAAATTACTTAGACCATTGGAAGCCAGAAATTATAAACAGCAACACTATAGCCAGATGGACTTAAGAAGCAGCCAGATACTCATAAACTGGATTAGGAAAGGTGGCCCAGCAAGCGACCACACTATTTACATAAGTCTCTAAGAAATATGCACCAACAACTGTCAATGTTAAAGGGATGCATAGTAATGGCAGATAAAGTATTGATTCTCCCCATTGGATGTTCTAAAATATTAGAAATGTTATATCAAGGGCATCCAGGGGTCGTTCGCGCAAAAGCGCTAGCATGCAGTTACGTGTATTGGCTGGGCATGAGTACAGATATAGAAATGTTCATTAAAAAATGTAAATCTTGCCAATCAAACCATAAATGCACCTCCAAAGAAATTTACATATTAGCCCAAAACTGATAAACCTTGAAGCCAGGTCTACATAGACCATGCTGGACCAATAAATGTAAAATAATTTTAGTATTGATAGATGCTGGCTCAAAATAGGCAGAATACTAGATAACCAAAAATACTAGTTCAGCAGAAACTATTTGTATTCTAAGCAAAATATTTGCACACCAGGGATCACCAGAAGTTTTGGTTTCAGACAATGGGACTGCTTTTACTTCCGACAAATTCGAGTCGTTTGTAAAAGAATGGGGAATAAATCACCCCCGTTCTCCGTATCACCCGGAATCCAATGGGATTGCAGAAAAGGCCATCCAGCATTCAAAACTAGTATTAAATAGATTAAATAAAACCAATCTATACAAGGCACTAAACATTGCAATGCTGCACCAACATATTCCACTGACCACATCCACTGTGAAATCACCAACAGAAATATTGATGGGCAGGAAATTGTGTAACAAGCTGTCCATTCTGATGCCTGACCATGGAAAATCACCAACAATCAAAAAATACTTATGCTGCCAGGGACAACATATGGGTACGTGATACACTACACAAGACATGGACAGATGGTATAACTAGGATTATTTCAGACCAAATTGTTGAAATCCAAACCAAATCAGGGGCAAGCTACTGTTGGCACATAAATCACAGCCGAAAAAACTGGACCGAAGTAAACTTCGACTATAATATGGGAACTTGAGATGAAGATCCACTCAAGAATCATAACATAGTTAATAAAGATAGGGCAGAAGACCTCATAGAGTTAGGTGAGGAAGCAGAGGAAGTTTCAGATGAAATCATGATACAGCATCCCAGATTGAATGCGACTGACGATCAGGAAGAAAAGGGACTTTGCCGTAAATGTCGCCCACCTGCCTATCTACATGATTATATATGTGACTAGTTGATAAGTGGTAATAAACCATCATTAGAATGGCATTCTTAAAACTCACTTTTTAGTGTAAGCATTCATTTGATTTACTTTTATAAAAGAATTATGCATTTAAATTTTGACTACACATATATATTTTTTTATTATTATTGATGAACTGTTTTGTCTAATGCCAGTCATAATAACTAAGTAACAAGATATTTGCTGCATGGAAATGGTGTTGTTTATTAAAGAACATTTGGAAAGTGAACAATAATAGTAGAATACTAAATGATACAGTAAGCCAAAAAACTAATTCTATAATTACTATGAAATGGAGAAATGGACTGTTAAAAGAATATATGTGACTCCTGGAGAAATAGACTAGTAAAAGAATATATGTGACTCCAGAGAAGCAGGCATTTCTTAGAAGTAGCAGGGGATAGTGCTGTGTGCTGCGCGAATTAAAATACGTGCATACAAGTTTTCTATAGACTTGCTCAGATCGAGTATGATTTAAACCAGATTGAGCATGTAGCACTGCAAACCAATAAGCATAGGTATAGAGATAAATGACCAATAGAAGAGAATGTCCATTGGATCCTAATGCTAACAGTCTGTAAGAGGAACTAACTATAAAAAATATTTGCTACTGAAGATTGGACACTCTACTAAAGAAAAAGGACCTGTACTGGCTTTATTACCCACTGAATTCCAGCTGAAGGTGGAAAGGAGAGATCTAGGCAAAATTAAAAGCCAACTCAGTCTATATTATTATTTGTTAATGAGCCTCAGGCATAGATAAATGTATTGTAAAAATACTTGTGTAAATTTTGTATTACATTTTATTACAATAATTAATTGTAAATAATTATTCACTGAAACCTTTTCTAATTTGTCATTAAATAGTTCAACCTCATCATGAGAGTTCATTTCTTTTTTAAACATATATGCTAGTTTATGTTGTAACACCAAAATAGGTGGTTGTAATAAATAACAGCCCAAACATAACAATATTTAAATGAAATTTGTACCTTACATTCTTTTCCTGGATTAAAATTTAAGCGGCAAAACTGAACTGTTTTATTTTTCAATCTATTATATTCTTACAAATTTTTTAAAAATAAAATCAAATTTAAAACAAATAAATTATTTAGATCTTAGCATTGTTTGAACTTCTTATAATCAACTGAGAATGTGCTAGTTGAATTCATTCTTTGCTTCTTTGCATATATAAAAACAATTCAACTGTTGGCAAAAAAAAAATTGAAAGTCAACAGTAATTTCATACAAAAAATAATGTATTTGAATTGCTCATTCTAATCAGATTGTGAATAGTTTAAATATAGATAATACATTATCAATGTATTTTTATCTTCCAAATCCTTTTAACATTCTTAAAAGTTTCAACTGTAAATTAGATCGTAGCATTGTTTGAACTCTGGGTATATAAAAACAATTCAACTGTTGGTAAAAAAATTGAAAGTCAACAATAATCCCATACAAAAAATAATGAATTAGAATTACTCATTCTAATCAGATTGTGAATAGTTTAAATATAGATAATACATTATCAATATATTTTTATTTTCCAAATCCTTTTAACATTCTTAAAAGTTTTAACTGTAAATTAGATCTTAGCATTGTTTGAACTTCTTATAATCAACCAAGAATGTGTTAGACAAATTCATTCTTTGCTAGTAAAATTCAACTGTTGGTAAAAAAAACTGAAAATCAACAATAATTCCATACAAAAAATAATGAATTTGAATTTCTCATTCTAATCAGACTATTATTAGTTTAAATATAGATAATATATTATCAATATATTTTTATCTTCCAAATCCTTTTAACATTCTTAAAAGTTTCAACTGTAAATTAGATCTTAGCATTGTTTGAACTCTGGGTATATAAAAACAATTCAACTGTTGGTAAAAAAATTGAAAGTCAACAATAATTCCATACAAAAAATAATGAATTAGAATTACTCATTCTAATCAGATTGTGAATAGTTTAAATATAAATAATACATTATCAATATATTTTTATCTTCCAAATCCTTTTAACATTCTTAAAAGTTTTAACTGTAAATTAGATCTTAGCATTGTTTGAACTTCTTATAACCAACCAAGAATGTGTTAGACAAATTCATTCTTTGCTAGTAAAATTCAACTGTTCGTAAAAAAAATTGAAAGTCAACAATAATTCCATACAAAAAATAATGAATTTGAATTTCTCATTCTAATCAGACTATTATTAGTTTAAATATAGATAATATATTATCAATATATTTTTATCTTCCAAATCCTTTTAACATTCTTAAAAGTTTCAACTGTAAATTAGATCATAGCATTGTTTGAACTCTGGGTATATAAAAACAATTCAACTGTTGGTAAAAAAATTGAAAGTCAACAATAATTCCATACAAAAAATAATGAATTTGAATTACTCATTCTAATCAGATTGTGAATAGTTTAAATATAGATAATACATTATCAATATATTTTTATCTTCCAAATCCTTTTAACATTCTTAAAAGTTTTAACTGTAAATTAGATTTTAGCATTGTTTAAACTTCTTATAATCAAAGAGTTGCATTAATCAAATTCATTCTTTGCATATTTAAAAACAATTCAACAGTTGGTATAAAAAAATTGAAAGTTATTTTTTTAAATTGAATTTTAATTAATGCTTTTGAAAGTTTTAGTGAATTTTTCAATGGAAGCACTCATTCTGTTCAATACATAGATGCTTCGTCCCTGATAGATATATACATATGTAAAAAATATTTTAGAAATAGGATGGATAGATTAAAACAAAAACATAGAAGGAGATTCACAAGATATTAAATTACATTTAAATAAATAAAATATTCCAAAGAATTAAGACTATTAAAATAATCTATTAATAAACCCATCTTAATGTAATGAAAGAATGTTCTAACATTTACATAAAATAATTTATTTGAATATAATTAATTTTTATAAATTTTAGCCAATTTGCAAATATTAATCATTGAAATAACTTCTTAATAAAACAACAATTTAGCATATTCATATCTTCAGATTAATGTAATGAAAAAATATTCTAGCATTTAAACAAATTACTTGATTTGAATTATAAGTCACTTTATAAATTTTAAATTATTTTCAAATATTAATCACTGGTAGCAAATTAATTTTATTATGAACATATACAAAATAAATAAGCTATATTAAATGACTTTAAGGAATTTGAAGTCTTAAAAAATTCACTAGAAACAAGTGTTATCAAAATAAGGATTTCCATTGGAGAAGACCATGGCAGGTATTAGCCATGTTAAACAGAGTATATAAATTAATTTGGGGTTACATTTAATTATAGTGTTCCTTATATTTGTAATCATATTTTATATTTCATATACATATTATTAATAAATCTTTATTAATCATCACTTATTATTTGACATTTGGTAACAATTCTTAAGATATAAAATTTAGTTACATAAAGAGAGTTCATGACTAATTTAGCTTGGTAGAAAGATCTAGTAATATAATTACCATAATCAGAAGATGAAAGAATTTAGTGGAGTTAATATTGAGAAGAAAGGGCAAAAGTTTGTATTGTTTTATTATGAATACCTGAATATGTTCTATATGCATAATATCAGCAATGAATATTTAGATATCCTAGAAATATATGTAATAGACAACCCATTTCCAACAAATCTCTTCCAGATTCTCAGATCTTGGTAGTCAACGGAAATGATTATCATGATTGCCATGATATGTGAATTCTCATTATATCTAAAATCTCACTAACACACAACTCATAATTAATTGTAAAAAGTTAATATTTAATACTAACCTTCAGTACACTTCATCTTCTTCCATAATCACTCTTGGAGAATATTGTTTACTTCCTAAGTTATTTCATCCAACAATGAGCTATTATATTTTATATGCATAGGCATCTATTTTAATTAATTTGCTCATTAACGAGTAATTTCCCAGTAACTAAATTTTCATAAATTTCTAATTACAATAATAAAACTAAAAATCAAATAACCAAACAATTTTCCAAAAAGACTTTTATCATTTCATTTCAAATAAAATTACTTTCAAGTTTATTAATTTTTTTTTTTTTCCCAATAATTGTAAAAAATAAAATGACACATTGAAAATAAGGAAACAATAAAATGAAGAATCAAAAAGTTAATTGCTTAGAAGATCATTTAATATTCAAGCATCAGAAGTGGACAGGTTGAGGTTTAATCCAGAAATCGTTAATTTTGCGTCCAACCATTGTATAAAAATGATCAGAATAGAAAAGCAACACAGACTTAAGATATGTATAAAGTCAGGAGAAACATAATAATGAAAGAATAAATATATATATAATTAAAATGGGATGACAATCTGATTTAAATTCACTTCGAAGATTGCCTGGCAAACTAATAAAATCAATAATATGGAGCAACAATTCATGATCAAGCTAATTAAACCAATCCACAGATGACGAACTTTTTAGCAAGTGAAAGAATTTAAGAATCTACTTCTATCCTTTGTGAGATATCTTTTAAAATTTTCGAATTTCCTATATAACACAAGCTATAAATATGGATGAAACTTCACAAAAAAATATAGGGACAAGAGATTACTTCTTATTATAATTGTGGCATCACATGTTTAAAGAAGAGAGCTCTTATATAATTGCAGTATTCAAGGTCAAGGTATAAACACATAATGTATAATGAATATGTAAATAATAATAATTATATAAATATAACGAATATGTAAATGTAGAATAAAAGTAATGTATAAATAAAAATGTAAAATAACTGTATAGTAATTAAGTATAACAATGTGTAAAAATTACAATGTTATTAAATCATAGACAGTTGTATAATAATAGAAAGCTTAGCTGACCTTATAGGGTCAGAAAACTATGTAAAATACCATATATGGTGAGAAACATGAAAATACTGTGTGTATGTAAAAATGTATGTGAAAACACCATATATGGTTAGGAATGCAAAAGACTCCAGAAGTCTTGAGGAGTATATAAACCCTCATAACCTGTTCTAATTGTTCTGAAATGTTCTGAATACGTTCCGAGTATGTTCTGAGTTTTAATTATTTTATTTCGCCTTATAATAGGCTATGTATATAGTTGAATTTAACCGTATTAAACTATAATTTTACCATCTCAATTCTGCCTTTGTCCATTTATTTACTTGCTGGTCATAAGACCCAGCATATTGGCGCAGTCGGCACAGGAATCGAATCAGAGAAAGTGGCAATAATACAGGAACGGAACTGCATTAAAAATTGGCTCGGTCATCATAGGATCAAATCTCGAAATAATTGCCTAAACAGCAAGTGGATTTGAATCAACAGAGAAATGGCGAGCATAACGCAAGTTTCTATTTGCAAATTTAATGTACAAAATCCGAGTGATTGGCCACTGTATATTCAGAGAATTAAAAACTACTTTATACTAAATAGTATTAAGGAGAATACTGTAAAAGTAGCCTCATTACTTTGCTTTGCAGGCGAAAGAGTAATCGAAATAGCTAACAAACTGTGTGAAAATTCGCCGGAGACACAGAAATACGATGAGATCGTAAAACAGCTAAATGAATATTTCAATCCCCAGCCATCCAAGTTTATTGCTCGATTGCACTTTAGAAGCAGAAGGCAAAGAAAGAATGAAAAAATAAAAGAATATGAGATTGGTTTAAGAGAGATGGCAAGGCCATGCCTTTACGGTAAATATTTAGACGAAGCCCTTATGGAACAATTATTATTCGGAATAAATGATGACCAGTTTAGACAGATCTTACAGGCAATAAAAGATGTAACCTACGAGGAAGCTATCAGACGTGCAACAGTTTATGAATTGCAGCTTGACCAAGCGAGAGAGTTCAGAAGCGTCACAACAGAAACACTTCAAGATACAAAAATTAAAACGTCTGAAGTTAAACCCAAACCTGATAAACAAATTAAATGTTACCGATGTAGAAAAATTGGTCACAAAGCCCGTGATTGCAGTTTACCAGAAAATGAAAGTTATCGGAAAATAACCGAGTATCCCGAAAGATGGCACCACCATACAAAGCCGAACAGAGAAATTACATGTTATTTTTCCATTAAAATTGTCTTCATTTTCATTAAAATAGTTATTTTACAATTGCATATCTTACGGCTTGCTTGAAAAGTGTGTGTGTGTGGAGGGGGGTGGGTAAATGTTATAATTTTTCAAATGTCAAATAAGACCATTATATTTTCCATATAATTTTTATTTAACAGTTGAACTGTGTGTGTATATCTCTTAGTGTATGTATGTATTGGCCATATGTAATTTTGGGGATTACAATGGGAAGCTAAAGGAGTGAAAGTAAATGGTTGACATATAATATCAAGACTGCATTCTTCTTAAAGACAAAATTATTTCCTAAATTCTAACTTCTACAATGATCCAGATATCTCCACTATATCTTCACTAAATCATCTAACCATATTACTCAATTAACCTATTGTGACAATAAAACCTAGATCTTAACTTTTTACTTATGGATTCAGCCTTGCTTGTGGTAACCATAATGAATATTAAAGATATTAATCCACAATTAAAAGTTCACAAACTAATTTTTTTTTGTTTTAATTCATTTGCTTTTCAATAATGTACAATTCTGAAACATGGTCATATTTTGGCTTATTCAAAAAAATAGATGAATGACAGACCAGCAATGGGCATCATTATCTTGTTAATTTGAAAAATGTCTCTGGTCTGATTTATCTTTAAGAATTATTGGCTTTGTTATAATTATACATGTATTCAAATATTAATACTACTTTCCTGACATTTTCATAATACATCATTAAATTCAAAGATGTCATTATATTTATTTTTTAATTTCACAATGTAATAAACTCTAAATGATTACATGCATTTTCCAAGCAACATTTATGCAAACTATCATTTTTATTCCACTTCTCAGTACTAAACAGTTCTTACTGATTGTATTGTTGACAATTTCTCAGCCTCATTACTTGATCGCCTATTTCTCTCTTCATCACTTGCAGCAGTCTACATAAGTAAAGTCCATTCTTTTTTTTCCTCTGATATTATATGATCAATCTTAGATTACGATTATAACAAAATCTAATAACCATTACTAAAATAAAGGTTCATAAAGAATTCATAATGACTTAAAATTATACCTGAATGATATCTCTAGAATTGTCATTATGATGTATTATAGCATTTTTTGGTGCATTTCAACAATTATTAACATATGGGGTTGTGTTCAAACAGAAAATAGTGGCAAACTTAAAGGAGTTAATAAATATACTTGAATTTATTTACTGGTTAGAATCTCTACAGATTTTCTAATATAATATTTCAGAGTAGTTAGGTGGTTTAATGAATCTATAAATGAATTTCTAAATAGACAAATTTTAATATATATCACCCAACAGGGACACTTAAATATTTACCAATTTCACAATATCAACTAATAAACTATAGTTTACTTTGATTAATCATTAAGATTTGATTTAATGCAAGAAATTTTCTACACTCAGGAGGTTACAAATTTATTGCCATCCTTGGGTAGATTTTCATACTTGCAACAACTGTTTATATGATATACTTATTCATGATGAATTACAGATTTTTTCTGTTTATTAATCAATTTTGAAAATTCTCTTTAAAAAATCTTATATCTTTTAAGTTTTCTTGAAGCTAGATATCCAACCTATTTCTTCCATACCATTAGTGGCTTCATTACTCATTTAATATTCAATTCTTATTGCAATCATCTACAATAACTTTGTGTACATTTACCCACTATGCCTATAGAATATGTCCAGATATTATTGAGAACCTTTATAATTCTTTTTTTTTTTTCCTAGACATATAATAAAAATGACATTCTATTTTTGGTCTTAAGTTAAGACTGTAATTTTACTTTTCTGAGATTCAGTTCAACTTTACAAAAATTTTCATAGATCTGATAGAAATGACATTTAGCTTAATTCCAAATTATCAATCAGTATTAACTATAAAGTAGCATTTACCTTTATAGTTCTTTGGTTCTAATGTATTTTGTACTTATCCAACTAAAAAATTTCTATCAATTTTTTTATATATACATAAATTATTTACTTTGGGTCCTAAAAGTGCAGTATAAGAATAATTCCTTTTATCTTGTTTTGGCTGCAGAAAGGAGTTTGCTATTAATTGAAAGGAAACCCTTTGATTTCTTTTGGAGGCCTTAAAGGAACTGAGCAGGGCAAATTCTTAATGTCCACTCTCCATATGTTCTTGTCATTGCAGTTGTTATTACTATGTGATTATTCATATAGTATATAAACATGGATGGGCTGCTCACCAACATGCATTAGCCAGCATGACGAGGTTATTGGATTTTTACCTCTGAGTTTAAGATCAAGAAACACCATGGACTTTCTTCTCAGTTGCCTGATAAGGCAGAATGAATGCTTGTGTAAATGATAAATATTTTTCCAATATATATATACAATTATGACAGACGAAAATAAATCATGGCCCTTATTCCCAGGAGACTGTAAAGTCAGCAACCAAGGCAGCAGTTGGTGGCTGAAGGTGCTAAGAATCCCCTGATTGTGGACCTAGGCTGCCATTTGACGATGAATTTTTTTATTTAGGTATTACTTACAACTGCAGATCACTTTCAAGTGAAGGAAGATTGCAAGAGTTAGAAGAAAAACTGTCTTATATTAAATGGGACATTATTGGACTTTGTGAAGTTAGAAGAAAAGGTGAAGAAACAATTGTTTTAAATAGTAAACATGTACTCTACTATAAAGGCACACATATTGGAAATACAAATGGAGTAGGATTCATTATAAATAAAAAGTGGAAGAACAACATTGTGGAGATTGATGGTGGATTGGACAGAGTGGCAAGATTAGTTATACAACTTAATAGCAGATACCAAATGCAGATAATTCAGATTTATGCCCCAACAAGTTCTCAAAGTGATGAAATAGTAGAAGATTTTTATATGGATGCACAAAAGGCTTTTGATCAGAGTAAACATTTTAAAATTGTTATGGGAGACTTTAATGCTAGAATTGGTAAATAAATGAAAGATGAAAGTGCTGTAGGTAATTTTGGTTATGGTAATAGAAATGAGAGAGGACATAGACTTGTGGAGTTCTGTTGAAAAAGGAAAACTTTATATGATGAATTATTATTTTGAGAAAAATGTTTAAAGGAAATGGACATGGAAGCATCCAAATGAAGGTACAGCAGAATTGGATTATATTTTGACTAACAGAAATTACATATTTCAAGATTGTAATGTTCTTAAGAGGAAGTGGTCATCGATTAGTAAGATGTGAAATACATGTTAATGCAAAACTAGAGAGACAAAAATTATTAAGAAAAACCATATTTACAGTTGATATTCCTAATTTTCAGAAACATTCTAATGAATTTAAATTAGAACTTACAAATAGGTTTCAAGAATTAGTAGATTTTGAACATGATTCACATTTGAATGAAATTAATATGAAAACAACTGATACACTTTTAAACACTGCAACAAAAATAACTGGTTGAAAAAAGCAGCACTTGACCAATAACATTTCTACTGAGACTAGTGAATTTCTGAAGAAAAGAATGAATATGAAGATATACAAAAATGATGTGTTAAAAAGAATTGAATATCTCGAATTTTGTAAAATGATGTGGAAAAGAATTGAAAATGATATAAGAAAGTATAACTGTGAACTAGCAAGGAAAGCAGTAGAAGAGAATGAAAGTCTCAAGAGTGTAAAACAACATTTTTGTATTGGTAGGAAATTTATATCTGCAATAAGAAAAAAAGCTAGAATTATTACTAAAAAGAGAGATGACATCATGAAATGGATAGAAGACTTTTATCAAGAATTATATAGTAATAAAGAACAAATACCTTCTATATCTATTACATCTTTTGAATTGCCCATAATTTTAAAAGAAGAAGTGAGACATACAATTAAATATATAAAGAAAGAAAAGGCTCCAGGTAATGGTAGAATTATAATTGATATATTAAAAGAAGGAGGTGAAAAAATTTAATTTTTTTTAGCAATGTTATATACCAAATGTCTAAATGATAAAGATGTGCCAGATGATTGGAAAAATGCAGTATTAATATTAATATTTAAAAAAGGTGATAAAGAAGATATTAGAAATTACAGACCTATCAGCCGTTTATCAGTTACATACAAAATTTTTACCAAGATAATTACAACTCGTCTGCAGAGAACATTGGATTTCCACCAACCAAGAGAACAAACTGGATTTAAAAGTGGTTTTAGTACAGGATATCATATCCAGGGATTGAGAGAAGTTATAGAAAGGACAAATGAATATCAGTTGCCATTATGTTTTGGATTTCTTTCAGTGATTAAACCATTGGATCATCAAGGTATATTGTCATATTTTAAAGAATATTTATAAAAATGGAACAGCAACAATTAGATTATATAATGATACAGTAAAAGTCAACATTGAGGAGAGTGTAAGACAGGGTGACTCCATATCTCCAAAACGTTTTACAGCAGTACTGCAAGAAGTATTTTGTGGATTAAAATGGGAAGCTGAAGGAGTGAAATAAATGATTATTTAAGTCATTAAAATTTTTCAGATGATGTAGTTGTTTTTGCAATAATGCAGATGAAATTAATCATAGAATTAAACTTTGTTGGAGTGCTTTTAGTAGAAATAACTTGATACTAAAAGGAAATATGCCTATGTGTTTGTAAAGAAAGATTTTTAATAAATGTGTTTTACCTGTTCTTACTTATGGATCTGAGACTTGGATACTTAAAAGAAGAGCAATACAGACTTCAGACCACTCAAAAAAGTATGGAGAGATGTATATTGGGAGTAACAAGAAGAGATCGAAAATGCAACATTGTTTTCTCTCCAGTAATTTAAAAATATTTATTGTGTAAGAGATCTTCGAATTATTGTTCGCGCACATAACAAAACACAAATTTATCTTTTTAAAATAGCACGTTTGTGAAATAAAAGATCTATAAACCGAAATATAATGTGTATTATTTTAAAACTTGCTGGAAATATTATTTGAAATTATAAATAAAAAAGTTTTAAAATAACACGTTGATTTTTACACTGAATAAATCACCACACACTACAATCTGTTTGAAGTTTTATTGCTTGCACACATTAATTTTAATAAATGTATTTTTGAACTGAATAGATCTTTTAATATATTTAAAGGAAAGTTTGTTTTGTTTTCTCTCCAGTAATATAAAAAAATATTTATTGTGTAATCTTCGAATTATTGTTCGCGCACGTAATAAAACGCAATTTTATCTTTTTAAAATAACATGTTTGCGAAATAAAAGATCTATAAACAGAAATGTAATTTGTATTACTTTAGAAGTTGCTTGAAATATTATTTTAAAGTATAAAAAAAAAAGTTTTACAAACAATTACTTTTCAAACTAACGATTTTTAGCAGTTTTGAAAGATTGAAGTAAAACGGAAGTGGTAAAAACATTTTTACAGAAAAAAAAAAGATCGATTTTTAAAATAAAATAATTTAAAAATATATAGATTTATCAGAGAGTGAAATTCAATGTAAGAATATTAAATTTTAAAGCAGATTTAAATAGTTATGGTTTTCTATATTATTCACACCTTCACATTACATGTTATGTTTGTTTTAAGAACGTGGATGTAAACCGGAACTAGCAAGCGAGTGTAAATATTGCTTCTAAATGGTCATTTTTTCCGCGCATAGCGTGGAGAAACAGTGCCACCTAGTGGGCTAGATTGCTGTTTATCAGATGATGTAAGCTGGATCGCTTTACCTATGGCTAACAGCGCCACCAAGCGGGTAATAGTGCTGGCATCTACTTGGCATAAGGTTACTGTGCATACGCATGGTGAACAGTGCCATCTAGCAGCTGGAATTTTGCATCGTCTGCTTCTGGCCCACTACTGGTGCGTACGCATGGAGAACAGCGCCATCTAGCGGCTGGAACTTTGCGTCGGCTGCTTTTGGGCCCCTACTCTGGATATTTCTGTGGTTGACACGGAAATAGCGCCTCTTGTGGCCACATGGGGCGTAAGTCACAACTACCACCTTGCCTGTAGAGATAGAGTTAAGAGACAGAGGAAAACCTATTGTAACAAAACCCCGGAAAGTACCTATAGCACAGCAAAAATTGGCGCATTGAAACCACCACTAACAAACAGTAAATTGGCATAGCACAGCAAAGATCGCCAGCAACTGTCTCAACTCACAGACTATGTTAGGTGAAAAACCATACTTCTGGAGTGGGGGAGGAGTGCAGTATTCAAGGTCAAGGTATAAACACATAATGTATAATGAATATGTAAATAATAATAATTGTATAAATATAACGAATATGTAAATGTAGAATAAAAGTAATGTATAAATAAAAATGTAAAATAACTGTATAGTAATTAAGTATAACAATGTGTAAAAATTACAATGTTATTAAATCATAGACAGTTGTATAATAATAGAAAGCTTAGCTGACCTTATAGGGTCAGAAAACTATGTAAAATATCATATATGGTGAGAAACGTGAAAATACTGTGTGTATGTAAAAACGTAAGTGAAAACACCATATATGGTTAGGAATGCAAAGACTCCAGAAGTCTTGAGGGGTATATAAACCCTCATAACCTGTTCTAATTGTTCTGATGTTCTGAATACGTTCCGAGTATGTTCTGAGTTTTAATTATTTTATTTCGCCTTATAATAGGCTATGTATATAGTTGAATTTAACCGTATTAAACTATAATTTTACCATCTCAATTCTGCCTTTGTCCATTTATTTACTTGCTGGTCATAAGATCCAGCAATAATTATAACATAAAAGTTTAAATTATTACTATAACTGTGTATGCAATATACAAAAAAGTTATTATTCTAAAATTGGCAAATGTTACATTAATTAAACTTACACCACTGGAAACACAACATAATTGCCAAAAGGGACAACTGATATAAGTAAAACAGGAGCTAATTTTAACATATCTGTAGGAACCTGTAAACAAAATTAATGATATTTATGTGCAATGTGTAAATACTGAATTTTAATTTTAATAAAGAGATGACACAAATCAAATCATAAAAAAGATACATTTAACAATACAGTAAAATAACTCATATTATAAACATCAAATTTGATCAGGTGACGCATGCTGTTATTTCTTTGAGTAAACTAATAATTTTAATCAAACAATTGTCATATTGTAGAAATAAAATGCATAGTTTTCATATCATAAATATATTTAATCTACGCAAACTCAGATATAATAAATCTCTCTCAATAATGGTTATTTAAAATATATATATATATAGTGATGAATTCAAATTATCCAATTGAAAATTAATTGAATCTTATGATTTCGTAAAATATTATAAAATTTTATTTTGTCAAAAAATAAACTCAATACTAAAAAGTTAAATTTTCCTCTTATTTATACTTTCTAGAATATGTCTTATTATGCATCTATAAATCAATTCAAAAGTAAATTTACTCCAAAGACCAGAGTTCTAATAATGGTCCTTCTACATAATCTAGCTGGCTTACTGTGCATGAATACTTGAAATGTGAAAACTCTCCAAGAACTTAGACCATGAGTATTTAAGAGTGATACTACCAACAGATTTTCAATAAAGAAAAAATCTATTACAATGAAATGTGAAAATTTTAAAACAATTAGCTTATATGTGACTAAAATACTATTAAGAGTTTTGAATAGGCAGATTTCCAATATATTTTATATGCAAATAATTGAAAAGCAATTTGGATTTAGAAAAGTTAAACAAAAAGGTAACTATTACTGAGATATATAAAGCGTAAAGAAGATTAATATTATTTTCAATGATTTTAAAAAAAAACATTAAGTAAATTGACTACTATGTATTAAAAAAGGGATTGGCAACCTTTTGGAGAGAGGGCCAGATTGCTCTGCAGTGTCTTGCAGAAAAGCCATGATATCAAATGTACTAAAAATAAATCATCTCGATCTTAAACCACTCTGCCCAGAAAACTGACTTCATCTGGATATTTAAAGAAAACAAAGAATTTATTTAAACAAGGTTACTTATTTTACTATCAGAAGAACAGTAAAACAACTACTAATTGCAAACACAGCAAAAAAATTGCAAATTGAAGGAGAGCCATGACATCAAATGTACTATAAATAAATCATCTCGACCTTAGAGCACTCTGTCTAGAAAGCTGTCTTGGTCTGGATATTTAAAAAAAAAAGGAAATCAATGTAATTTTATTTAAACAAGATTACTTATTTTACTGTAGGAATAACAGTAAAACAACTACTTACTGCAAGCACAACAAAAAAATTGCAAATTCCTTACTATAAAGAAAATACAATTAGAAATGGCAAATTAATTAATGTGACACTTGTTTCTGCTTATTGTTTACTAACTTTTCCAGATCAGGAGAAATGTTTGTTGATGCCAGAAACAAAACATAATTCAGGTGGTCATCACACAACCTTGTTCCTAAACAACTTTTAGAATATTTCATTTTTGAAAAAAGTTGTTTACAAGCATATGTACTTGCAAATAATGATACCATGATTTTTGCATTATTCAAGATGTTTTAATATTTTCCACTTGGCAATACATACTTTCTTATAAAAGTTAGCAGTGGACTTAAAGTGGAATTTTGATTTCAAAAATTTGTCACATTGTAAGTCAATTAACTCCAACTAATATCGTTCTGCCACTTGTTCCACATCAATTTCATAAGGAGAACCAAATAATATAAATTGATTTCTATATTGTAGGAAGTCCACAAAACAGGAGAAACTCACTTCTTAAATCCTGAATAGAGCTCATAAAAATGTCTGGTATTACATCTTTCTTGTGATTTTGGAGATTTGGAAAATAAGAGTAGTTGCCTGTCTGAACTTGTAATCCACACAGTTGAAGTTTTCTTTCAAAAGCAGTAATTTGACTAAACATTTCAAATATAAGCTTGTTCCTTGAAACTCAAGATTCAAATTGTTCATGTGGGTTGTGATGTCAGCTATAATTGACAACCCACTGTGGATCCTGAAAGCAAGAATTATCTTGGTCATTGCTCTCTAAAAACAGAGGGATTTCTTCTCTCAATGCATATAGTTATTCCAGCATTTTTCCTTGGCTAAGCCATTGAACATTTGAAAAATATCCAAGATTACCACACTCTGCAAATTTGTTTTAGAAATTCTTGAAACTGACAGTGATTTTGTCCTATTGAAAGTATGAAAATCTCCGTTTTTATGGCCATTGCCATAATATCATTAAAATTCAATGACTTTGCACATAATGCATCCTGGTGAATAATGCAGTGAAGTTTGATTAGTTTGTGATCAATACCAATGTGTTCTTGAAGCAATGAAACAAACCTCTTTTTCTTTCCAATCATTGCTGGTGCTCCATCTGTGGTTACTCCAATAAGCTTTGATAAATCAAGATTTATTTCAGAAATAGGTTTTATAATACCTCCCAAAATATCTTCTCCAGTGCTAGGGTTCTTCATAGAAATCAATTGAACAAATTCTTCCACAATATCAAATGTTGGTTTTACACTCCTCAAATACTGCAGGTTGGAAAGTATCTGTCTTATCTATGGTTTCATCAATGGCAATGGATCAATACTCCAGATTTGTTAAAATGCCCTTTAAGCCACTTCTGACATTTCTTGCCAGTTCTTCAATTTATCTTGTTACAGTTCTTGCCGATAAACTTATTGCAGAAAATAATTAGTTTTTTCTGGACAAACATTCACTACCTTCAATATACATTCTTTGAAGAATTCTCCAACAGTAAAAGGTTTCATCTTTTCTGCAATTAGTTTGACATCTTGTAGCTAGCATGATTGTTTTGGTCAATTTCTTCAACTTTTTTTTTGTGAAAAAAAAATGACTGCCTTGTTAAATTATTTCTCAGCCATGAAATATCTTCTCGTATTTTTCCAGTGAAATTGTTGTAATGATTATAGCAAGTTTCATAATACCATTTAATATTTGAATCTTTCTTCATGTTAATAGTATCACGACAAATCAAACAAATACATTTCTCAAAGTGCTCAATGAAAAAATAGCTAAGTGTCCAACCTTCATTAAAATTTCGGCACTCAAGATCTATCTATTTTTTTTTAGTATCTGTGGGTTCGTTTTTGCTCAAAAAAAAAAAAAAAGAACTTCTGGAAAGGAAAGAAAAAAAAAGAAATCAGTATAGAGAAATAAGAAACAATAAAAACAAATGTATCTGCAGATATAGTAATGTGACAAGATTTAATAATTGTGAATAAACTTTTATTAAACATTTTCCAGTATACTTATATCTAATCATTGGCTACTAGTTATCTAATCTCTAGTTAATTGGTATCCAGTTGTTAAGCTGGAGGGCTGGACAAAAATCTCTCATGGGCCGAATCTGGTTGCCGACCCCTTAAGAGCAAAAGATGTTTAAAATTTTTTTATATGAATGAAAAGATATTTCTATGATTTAATATTCTTCTTGCACAAGAATTAGATCTTAGGCAAGACTGTTGCATGTCTTATATCATCTGAGTTTTTAATTGAGTATTATTGATATGAATGAGATTAGCATTGTATCAGTTTTAATGAAAATAGGCAATACTTATGAATGATGAAGATAAACTTAATAAAATCTAATGATGAATTACAGAAGATTTAGTTAAAAAAATAAACAAAAATTAAACTAAAGTAATAAAAATAAGTGAAGTAAAAACATTAAGCACAAGACAAAAACACTCACTGAATTCAAATATTTCTGCAGTGAATAAATAGAGTTTTAATAATGGTAATTATTTTACAGTTGATTGAAATTAGTTCTAAGAATGAAATTTGTTAAATGTTTGTTTGAAATTGCTTTATGTAGGGCAGAGATTAAGAAAACAGAGGTAAAAATTGAAGGTTTCATAGATGTGAATGTGATGAAAAATGAAAGGAGTAAGTTGAAAAAAACTATGATTAGCAATGAAGAAGTGTTGAAAGTGTAGTATTTTATTTTCAATAAATATTTTAGTATAAAAAAAGATCAATAAGAATACTCCAGAAATTACATTTAAATGTACTAATTAATGACAATGGAAACTGTTTTAGGAATGAGTTATAGATATAAAAAAATGAATAGAGCTACTTAGTTAAAAGGTTTCTACAGACTGAATGAAAAGAATGGAAAAGCAAATTTTGATTGATTAGGTAAAGATAAAATCTTAGGAAAATAGTAGATCTGGAAAGTAAAATTAATTAAGTGCTTTCACAAAGGAATTTTGCTGTTAAGAGAACAATTAAATGGCAGACTATAAAAACTCGGGATTGGAGAATTAAGTGCTCTTTTTCTCCATTGTGTTGGTGAAGTGCTATTGAGCTCATGATGAGTATCATCGGTAACCAGTTAACATCTGCAAGGGAATAAACCCAGATGTTTCGGAATCTGAAGGTATAAAAATCTGACTAGTATTTAAAACAGATCGTCCTGATTTTATTTTGTTGTATGTAAGCCTAAAAGGCTCTTAGGTTTTAACTTGGGGAATTGTGGAAGTATCAATCCATTAAATAAGACTGAAATTGTCAGACAATATATGAAGAATGTTTAAAGACTTAAAGAACTACATGATCATTTATTTGTCTGTATATATTTCAGCTTGTGATAATATATATTCTAGTTTTGGGTTGTATAACTTATAATAAATCTTTATTACTAAATTTAGTTTTAGTTATCAATTAATTGTGTTTTGCTGCTTCAAGTCGTGGGCAAATGCAAAATAGAAAGACTGGGTAAAATTAGATTTATGAAGAATATTATGAGGAGATAAACAAATATAAGTGGGCATAAACTTTCAAGATAAAAAAATTATAAAAAATATATTAAAAAGAGTAGTGGACATTAAAGGAAAGAGAGATAGAAGAGAAAATTTGATAGATCTTAAAAAAGAGGAGTAATTATAATTTAAGGAATAAAATAAAAAATAGAAATGTTTAATCATAATGAACTGATTCAGTGTATGAAACTGGCTTTTTGACAGAATAATGAATACCAAACAACTTGCTATATATCCAGAAGCAATATTGACATTATCAGCTGAATACACATCAATATTTATTATCTTGAATAACACTCAACACCATGCTGAAAATTTAACAAAGATGAGTTTATTAACTCAACACAAACAAATATATATTTAAAACGCTCTTACAAATGTAGTTACAAATCTTTTCATAGTAAATACACTTCATCAAATAATTAGGTTGGATTTCGTAGATCTATATCTCTCTATATCTACTACTCAGCCTATATCTTTCACACTATATACAGATATTCTCCATGCAGTCATTTTCTTAGTATGTGCACTTTGTTTCATCTTCTCCCCGAGTGCACTACCAACTCTCTTTTTGTGTACTACTGTAATACATTCAAGCTAACTTCTGCAGTTTTTATTGTACTATGATTACTCTGCATAATTAGTATATAATCCATAATCTAATGCACATTTATTTTTTAGAGTAATAAATAGGGTTTTATTCAATGTTCTGTCTGACTAGTTATTACTCACAAACATAACTTTATTTACATCTTTGAAATGTATATATATATATACACACACACACATAAAATATTTTTATACTCCTCATCTCACTTTAAAAAATAGTCAATACATTTAATTACTAATAGAGTCCTTAAATTTTTCAGCCTTCTCCAATCTCTCACACATCTAGGTGATTGTATCAGTCTTTCTTCCTCCTCTGCCTTTAATCTATTTTCTTTTTCTGACTTTTCTGAACTGAGTAAATCCACCATCGATGCTTTTGGTGAATTTTTAAGACTGATTACCTGCTCCCAAAAAATCAGTTTCATTCGTCAGCTCAATTTTGGATTTCTCTTCTCTCATGCTTCTAATAATGCACCATCAAAATCTTTTTTCTCAGGATCTATCATTTTTTGCTACTGGAGAATTCATTTACTGATTCCAGTGACTCACACTGGCAACTTCGAAGGTAATTGCCTTCAGATTTCAAGACCATCCACCAGCTACATCACTCTCAGTTGTTGTGACATTATTTTTGATACAACTCATATTAAGTCGCATACCCATACTGTTTCTTCAACATTATATATTTCATGCTGACCAAATAATTCTCTCTTTTCTCAATCTTCTTACAGACTAAGACTGATATGGGATACATATTTTCTGCTTCTCAACATTTCATCAAGTATTTTCCTAGTAGCCATACCTGGCATAAAATGCTGGTAAAACATGTTTGCTGTTATAGCCTCATTAATATCCTTATAATGAGTTTGTTTAATGTTAGCTTCAACTGTTGCACTGCCATCTCAGCTAATCCATTGGACTCAGGATGATATAGGGGATTTGAACCTCCTTGCTAGCTAAAAAATCTTTTAACTGTAGTGAAATGAATCCGGCTCTGTCATGTGACATCTGGATAACTGTGACATGCAAACAGTTCATTTGATACTTTTATAGTGTTCTCCACACTCTTGTTTTTTACAACTCTATATTCATTCATTTTGAATAAGAGTCGATAACTACCAAGAAGATATATCCATTATTAGATCCAGTGTGGCCCATAAGATTCTCTGCCATAGTTTAGTGACTTGTGACCACAGTTTTAATTTTTTCAAGAGCAGCTTAACTGTAGATTGATTGGCTCTACAGTACTCGACTATATGTTGATTCTCATGATTCGTAGTAGGCCACCACACGACTTGATAATTCTTTCATTCTAATGATGACAAGATGTGATCTGTCATTAAAATGCATCGCTTGTACATGGACAGACTCTCATACACTTTCCAGATTAGCTCAACCACATAGCTTGGTCAACCTAGGAACCATCCATCTTAAATACACTTTCTAACTACTTGATACCCAGAATTTTCTTTAGTCTATTAGGCTACAATGGCACTATTTAATACATTCGATTCCACTGAATCTATATGATTTATCTCCACGGTGGGTGATTCATATTCATGCATATTGGGAATTCTTGATAACGCATTTCCTGGCTCTCATTTTGTGTGGTAGATACGTTCCACAGAAAACCCGCACAAAAAAAATCGCCCAAAAATAAACTTACATTGAAAAATTTGGGATACATTCCATAATTTTCAAAAATCGCATAAAACCAAAGCAACAAGGTTAAATTACTTTAAAATTTGCATTAAAAAAAAAAGGAAATAAAGTATGACTAAAAAAAATTTCAAATATTTGAAAAAAATTGATACAAGACGAAGTTTTTTTTCCTTTATTGAAAACAATATATTTTTATGTGTAATTTATTTTACATTTTTTCATACATATTTTAATCATTATTGCTATTTGATAATATGCGGATTCGTTTGTGAACTGGTGAGAAATCAGATTAATTACAAAAGAAAACACAAACAGCAGAATTAGCACCAACTTCAGTCTCGTGCTGTGTTAATGGTTTTCTGGTGACAATGTAATCGGTGAATAAACTTCGGGTCAATGATTTTACTAATTGTTTATGAAGCTCGCGATATCCAGACATAAACATCACATGATCAATACTGTATGAATAGTTTTGCCTGTTTTAATGTCCAGACATACAACTATTTAGCTCTTGTTGGAATTTAAGAGCTTGTTCATAATTTGTGTCATTAACAAGAAAATGATTTTCCAATTGATTAGAAAGTTGAAGACCTCAAATCATTTTTGCTATGAAAGGAATAGGTTCCACTTCTGTTTCATTAATCTTTTTCTAAATCTTCTATGCTATCTAAACTTATCGCAATAATATCATTATCATTTAAGGCATTATCCTTAAGCAATTTATTGATATCATTCTGGCTAAAGGAATCAAAACCGTCTCCACCAATATCCTGTGCCAAAGTAATTATTTCATCTGATAATGCCGATGTTTGAATAGCTGCACTGTTTTCAGGACATATAGACCAAATCTTTTTCCAGCAGCATTTAAAGTGTGTGATTTTATTTGAGTAACAGCAAATGCAACATGATTTATATAGTCAAAGATGGTAAATTTTTTCCAAGCGTCAGTTACCGCTATTGACTCATTTTCTAATTTATCTAATATAAATTGAAAAGTTTGTTTAATGTAATGTTTAAAAGTTGCAATTATGTCTTGACCTAATCGCTGAATAATGCTTGTTATATTAGGTGGAAAAACCATAACCTTTACTTTGGATGTTCTAAATATGGATGACCTGGTGCATTGTCAACAAGTAATAAAATTTTGAAATTCAGACCTTTTTGTTTCATATATGTTTCCATTTTTGCTTATAGCTAATGAAGCAGACATATTGAATATTTAAAAAATTATATTAAGCCACAAATTTTATCATAAAACTTAAGTTTGTATTATTCAAAAATGACAAAATATATATTGTTTGAAACATAAAACACCAAAGAATGTAATTAATCTGAAAAAAATATAGGCATTGATATTCAAAGTAATAAAAAAAGAATAAAAGTTAGTATTTCTTATAATTATTTTCATATTATTTCTTAATTCAAAATTATCATTATCATGCATACAAACCTAAAATTATATTTTTGTTAGTACGTTAATTGAATTCATCATAAAATTTCTAAAAAATTGATATATAATAACACTTACCAAAGGTAATCCATCACTTGAACACTTCGTAGAATAAAGACATTAGTACCTTTCATTTTTCCTAGTAGCCCTTCAAAATGTTTTTCCATACAGGGGTTTGCAATGAAAATGTCACCCCTAATAACATCCCTTATAACAAATAGTTAATATTGATCAATAATTAGTATAATTTGAATATTATAATAAAGAACCTCAATACAGTTTGTAATTTATTAAAAATTACTACTAAAATAATCACTATATACAAAATAAAATTATATAAAAGTGAATAAAATACTAAATTCTTTATAGAATTAAGCTTGAGATATATAAGTTAGTAGTTTAGAGTCAGTACAATCTAGTATTATTTATCATATCTTTATAGGTTTTGAGGGCTCATATTGCTTCATGCTACTATGACCATAAATTTAGTAATAGCTTCATCAGCTGCCACCACTCTTTGCATTTGATATGCAACTTTGAAATTTACATTGCATTAGTGTATAATCGGCCTAAGATTATATACTGTCAAAATCTTTACTTTCAGCATTTGCGTATTTTTATTATTATTAAAATGCAGACAAGACATTATAGAAAAATCTAAATTGGGCATAATATTTGCATAATATATTTATCTTTGTCTCATATCATCTAATTCATATACTGGATCCAAGTCCATATCAATCCAAAAAATACAGATAATTCACGATATAAATTTACACAATCACGAGCTATTTTTTTGATCAACATATATGTTAGTTTCAATAATAATTTTTTTTGTATATTTTTTATCAAATATAAATTCAAATAATAATTAAAAAATATATTCAAATAATAATTTAAAATTATATAAAAATCAATACTTACTATCGGCTCCCAATAATGTTCATTCAATTAAACTCATCGGTGTAAACTTATATTTTTTCTGATGTAATTTTCAGGGTAAATACAATTCTGTTATCAATGAAAAAACTGAGAGAAAGACAAAAAAATTCAATTTACTTGATCACAAAAATTATCATAAAATTTTTAATTTTTTATCATAGAAAAATAAAACTTACTTTTTCTGAAACTAGAAAGATAGAAACAAAGGTGTAAAAAGCACATGCGTAGACAGCATAGATTTCCGATATTTTTAAGCTTAAACTGGATGTTTATAATTTGAAAATTCACGGCCGCATTATGCGGTTGTAAGAACGTATAAACCAGACAGTAAATATTGCAGTTGTCACCCAAGCCTTTGTATAAGCTATCCAGTATACCTGCAGTTGTTTTTTATCTTTACCTATTAAAGTGCATGGCCTTAAAGATCGGTTTATCATGAGAGGTTTCAACATCTGATCTTCCAATGCATTGCTACAAAGTAACGTTATTCAATCTTTGCTTACTTTAAACCCACTAGCTTTTTTCTCAGACTTTGTGATATAAGTTCGACTAGACATTTTTTTCCAAAACAGTCCTGTTTCATCAGCATTAAATACTTGGTGTGGACAATATCCATGATCTTCAATAACTTTTTCTAATCCTTCAGGAAAATTTTTGGCAGCTTTTTCATATGCCGATGCAACCTCATCCGTAATCTTCACATTATGTAGTGAATTCCTTTTTAAAAACCTGGTTAACCATCCTTTGCTAGCCAAAAATTTTCTATTAGTCCGAGAAGCGCAAGTAGATGGTTTGGATTCGTGCATAAAACTGAAAAGCTTTTCACTGAATTAAATCACCGCTTAAAGGAATTCTTCAATCCAGATTATGAGTTCTCATTCCATTTTTTCTAATAAATCATCTCTTGAATATCATGATAATTTGGCATTTAATTTTGTGCCAAAAATGACAGATTTTCTTATTGCAACTTCATTTTTTTTAATTGCTCTTATAGTGGACTCGCCTAAACAAAAATCTTTTCCAATCGCTGTTGATCCTTCTCTCGCTAAGCGATCTAAAATTGAAATTTTCGCTTCCAAAGAAATGTCTTTTTTTGGATGTTTTTTTCCTCTCCATTAGGTTAAACTAAAAGTTTAAAATAAAAATAAGAAATTAGACTTATGATAATAAAGACACCTACTCACCAGTGTTGGGCAAAATTTAATTAAAACTAACAATTAATTAAATTCTTATTTTTAATTGTCTTTAATTTTTTGATTTTCAATTCTGTTTAAAAATCAAATTTCATTAATTGTTTCACATCACATTAATTTCAGATAGTGTTTGAACAGATTTACATTATAATCTAGTAAAATTTAATGTGTGTATATAAAATGAGGAAATTCCGATTTAAAGTGAATTATGAACTTCTTTATCACACAAAAGAAAACTGTATAAAAAGATATTAAGAAGAAACATAAATCACATAACTTCAAAATCGCCTTTAAAAAATCTGCATAAAAAGAGACCCAGGTGTATATGAATTCAAAATTGTAGAATGCTAATATATTCATCCATTTGATCATTTTCTGACTATTCCCAACAGAGGTCTATGATCTGTATAAATCTTAAACCTAAATCCTTATACATACCGGTGAAATTTTTTTAGTGCAAAGACAATCGCTAATGCTTTCTTATCTAGATGAGTATAATTCATTTCAGCTGCCATTAAAGTTTTGGATGCATATGTGATTGGATGTTTATCTCCATATACTCTATGTGAAACAATGGCCCCGATTAAATATTCAGAAGCATTAGTTGTCATCATTAGTTCTAGATCATTTGTGTATTGAACAAGGAGATGATTCAACATTAAAAAATCTTTAATCTTTTTAAATGCAATGTCCCCATTTATTTCATCACTGTTTTTCCTTAACAGATCATATAATGGTGTCACTTACATGTGATCGAAACTCTCAAATTTTTTTTTAATAAACCCAGACATGCTTGCAATCCTTAATGCTTTTTGGTTTAAGTGCATTCTTAATGACTTTTACTTTTTCTGGATTCAGATATTTTTCTTTGTTATTAATATAATAACATGGCCTAAAAACTTTATTTCTGTAGTAGACCAAATATACTTTGTGACATTTAGTTGTGCATCAAAATTCTCTAATCTATCAGAATATCATCTAGGTAAGGAATGATTCCTTCCATCTCTTGTAGGAGACCAACCATTTTAGCTTGGAACACTTTGGGGTTCACATTTTAGCTTAGAATACTTTGGGGCAATAGTTACTCAATATTGAAATTTATTACAATTAAATAATCCCAAATGGGTTATTAATTTTAAAAGTTCAGCTGTGTTGATGTTGCATAAATTTGGTGGAACACAGACTGTAAATCGATCTTAGCAAAAGTATGACACTTTTTGCAGCAATGCTAAGATCTCAAAAACACAATACAGAGTACCCTCTGTTATTAATATATTTATTTAATGTTATTCGATAATCGTTACATAAATAAATGTTCTCATCTGGCTTCAATATTACTACAACCAGTGTTACCCATGATAATTCTTCAATAGAAAATAGAATTCAAACCTTTAAGCATTTCATCAATCTTGGATTTTAAAGCAAAGGAACCTTCCATGGGCTTCAAACAATAGGCTGAGCATTCTCCAATAATTCTATGTCAACCAGCTGAGTATTTAATTCTTATGGGCCTGAATTAAACAATTTTGAAAACTTTTCTCTGACTTCGGTCTCCAGTGGTACTCTTTTTATTATCTTTATCCTAATTCTTAATCGTTTAAACTAATTTTGGTCTAGAATTGGGCTTAAATCTCAGAAATTTTAATTCTCAAGTTTGCTTTCACTGGTACAGTTACTACCCCTCATATTTTTATTGACTTTCTGTTTATGTTGGTCACCACTACATCAGTTTTTATTCTCTCTGTGACATAACAGACACCCTAAATCCATTATCTATTTTCCATTCTCACTGCCTGTTCACAAATATGAACATCCAATATATGATTATTGTCAAAATCGTTCATCTTTTTGACATTAGTTTCCCTTTTGCTGACCCCTCCCCTTGAGTTACAGTCCAGTAGTAACTTCTTTTTATTCTTTCTCCATTTGTTATAACAAACTCATGACAAATATCCTTCAACTCAACAAGTATGGTACCTGTCCTTTTTAAATTTATTATTCTTTTTCATATTGGTCTTTGCCACTGCAACAAGAGCATATACAAGCATTATCAATACTCTTACAGTTTTTACACTTAGCTTTTGTTTTATTTACTGTTAATTTGTTTTTGTTTTCTTAACTCTCTATTATTCTGAAACTCTATTGCCTTTTCCAGCACGGCTTCATAGGTTATACATTTCTCAATGACATGGTTGCACATTACCTCAGTTTCACACAGTAGTATTTGTCTGAGCTTGCTGTCAGTTGTACTCCATAATAAATGGTCAAGAAGTATGTCATCCAACTCCACACTAAAGTTACATTATTTGGCAAGTACATGCAATCCCATGTTGTAATCCTGAATTGTCTCACATGGTGTCTGATTCTGTTTCTAAATCTTAGACTTGCTACAAGTTTAAATGCCATAGTCTTGAAATGTATGCTTACTCTTTCTTTTAACTCTTGTTAAGATACTTCCTCTGAAATTTTTGGATCACATAGTAGGTTAGCCAATTGCAATACATCTTTACCAGCCATTTACATTAACATCGCTGCTCTTACCATGTTATTAATAAAAATGTATCTCTCAACATGTGCAACATAGATGGGCCATCCTGTAGTGTTGTTTACATCAAACTCACTAACAGAGCTATTTTGCAGTGCCATTATTTTTCACTCTATTAATTACTAGCTGTTATTTCTTCCTTACACAGCTTTCTCAAAGTGTTGGACTGCATCAAGGTGTTATAAGCATCAGACAACTTTATTTCCACTTAATGCATGTTACTTTGAGTTTCAACTGCACCATTATGCTGTATATCCAAGGGCAATAATGATTTACCAGCTGGATATGCACCAATGTTTATTGTCACAAATAAAACTCACCACAATGATGAAAAAACAAAGATGAATATATTAACTCAACATGAACAAATATTTATTTTAAATGCTGTTACAAATATAGTTACAAATCTTCTTATAGTAAATATACTTCATCAAACAATTAAGCTACATTTGGTACATCTATATCTCTACATGGATGACTTAGCATATATTTTTCATTAGGTATAAATATTCCCCAAGATTAGTATGTGCATTTTGTTTCTTCTGAATGCATAACCATCTCTTACTTCTGTGCACTATTGTTGAAACACTTATACTGATTTCTGCTGTTTTTATTGCACCTTGACTAATCTGCGTAATTAGCATACATTTTCATAATTCATAATCTAACACATTTTTTACATACATTAATTTCTTAGTGTTAGAATGGGGGAATTTATTCAACATTCTGCCAGCCTTATTATTACACACAAACATAATTTTATTTACATTCTTGAAACACACACATACAATAATATTATTTTGTCAGACAACACACAAACAATTTTAAAAATATTCAAAAGGAGCAAAAACTTACAGAAAGATAGTGTTATATCTCATTTTTTTAATACCTTGATTGAAGTCAATTTGCAAAAGTAGGAATTGAATTAATAAAGTCCAGGACTTATAACAATTTCATAGAAATTTCATTCCATAATAAAATCAAATGAAACTAAAGTCATATAGAGGAATCAATAAAAGCAAAATATGAAGAAGTGTGAATAAATGATATATAGCTAGGAAATTAATAATATATATATATAGCATAATATAGTTTAGCATTTATTATAAATAGTTTAAAAAAACATGAAAAAGATTTTACTAACCTGTTTGTATTTTTCTAGCTCTATCCTAGATAATTCTGAAAATTTTTTCCCCTTTCTTATATCTGCAGATATCCGTTTGTATTCCTTAACATCATTATAAAGTTCTTTAATTCCTGACAAAATTAAATAATGATACTAAATATTAAACATAAAATTCAAACAATTTTTCATTTACATTTTTTAGCATGTGTGGCGCAACTGTTCCCAAAAGCTATAAAGTGTTAATATAAAATAGATAACTAAAAACAAACGAGCTGAGCGCTTTCAAAGGATCTTGCCTTCATAATCATAGCTTGCTACTACATTTAATGATATGCAAATATGCTAATTCCATTTCTTTGATAAAGCGCTCAGCTCGTTTGTTTTTAGTTATCTATTTTATATTAACACTTTATAGTTTTTGGAACAGTTGCGCCACACACGCACATGTGCTAGAATATATATATTTCCCAAATGTAAGAAATTATTTGACTTACATTTTTTTTAACATTATATAGACAATTATATATATATAATTTAGATATTTGCACGTTTTTACACAAATATTCAATGTATATGTAAACATATATGTATCTATTGTTGTTGCATGAAATTCATAATAACTGAAACACAAGCTATATTATATACCTGTGTCTATATATGTAATATAGGGTATATGAGCACAGACTTTCAGATGACCCATCACTCTCCACTCTATCTAATAACACTGATACACTCAAGCACATATATGCTGAAAAGATAAATAATCACCAATATACGTATTTCATGCTAAACCAGCAATCATCAGTTGGTCCAGATTATCATCTCCCAAACATATATACTATAAGTGCTCAGATATATATTAAGATAGACAATCTTCATACTTTAATGGACAGGCTCCAATCTACTACACACTCCAACTCTTCAACCGTCCATCCAATTGAAAATCTGATGATGGAATGCTCAAAGGCCACCCTGAGGTAGAGATTCTTGTCACACCCATGTTGACTCAAGGTCAATCTGAACCCCCCATGTACAGGACATAATCCATTTAAAACATATGCAAGGATGGGCAGACATCTTTTCATATAAAGTTTAATATTGCTAGAATACTTTCAAAAGTCACAATTATTTTGGCATTAATATTTAATATTTTCACAATCTAATTCTGCTTTGCTCTTGAAGTTTTCAAAGCAGTAATAAACAAAAATAAAGTTAAAATAAAGTAACACCTCATTTCATTACTAGAGGAATAATGACTGCATTTGTAGCTGACGGAGAATTTTTCAATGCCTAAAAAATGTCTGGCTTCAATTATATTGTAAGCACATTGAACTAATACACTAACATTGAACCATAAACTCTTAATCATAAATATATTAAGCTTTATTCAGTATTAAATAAATACTAAAAAAAAGCAGAAATATAATTGTTAATTCATATCAAATTATTATCTTTTATTTAGATGATAAAAAATTAATAATCTGCACTAAACTTTATCACTACAATAATCAACATATCACAGGTTTGTGTAATTTAGTGCACAGATAACATGGCAGACTCAATGGAACATCTATGGATTGTCTCTAGTTCTGTTATTTCTGATTTTCAAATTTTTCATGAACTTCTAAACAATAAATCTTTCAATTATTTATTTATTTAAGCATTCTATATTAATGGAAATATTAATGCTATAAATAGAAAAGACACTTGCTTTGATATATCGAAGAAATGGGCCAAGTAACAACGTTTGGCTTATTATTATATTTATTTATAACTTCTCTTTTAAACTTTACTTATAAGTTTTTGTGTTTATTAATATTGAATTCAATAATTTCTAATTTTATTTAAACTGTATTATGACATCATCATCACTAGTCACGAAGGTATTCATCTGGCCACTTGAAATTAATCTAGACCATTTAGCCTGCTTCATTAGTAGATGGCTACTTAAAAAAAAAAACTTAAACTTGTTTGAATTTTTAAAAAAATTTCAAGTTTCTCTTGGGCTAAATTACAATTCAAAATAAGTTTGGTTGGAAGATGAGCTAACACCCATATTATGAGGCTCTCCTCCTTATAGCACATGTTGTTTCTTATTTTATTAAAATTAATGAAAAATACAATCCTGAAAGTCTCAAAAAAAAAATCTCAGAAAAAATCTAGGTATAATTTGTGCCTGTTCATTTTTCAATAGAAATTTATACTACTATTATTAAAAGTATAGCACTGTGTGTATAATTATTACATAATGAAGGTTTGTTTGTTTTTTAAGTGAAATAAAATGAAATCTATTTTATAAATATGTAACTGTCTTGTACTTTTAATTCTGAAATCTGGAATATAGATGATCGGATCTTAACATTTAAAAAGACAACAACATGGGAATCAAAAAAAATTGATTAAGATATTGTATAAATATATTTTATAATATTTATAACAAAATATTCTTAATCTAAATTTGAATATTCTGAAATTCATATTTTTAATCATATAGCATGTGTTATAATTCTAGCATCATAATGTACAGCATACTTTTATAGACAATGATATGTCTCAACAAGGATGAATGAATCCAAATAATTCCAATACTGAACTGAAGTCAAATTTAATAACTGCACCAGATCATGAAATAATAACAGTGTTGTGATGACACATAAATATGGTTCATCTATGATAAAAATCTGTCAATCTCCACCAAGATCAAGTGATGATAAAACAGCAACTATTTGTCAATGATAAAACACAAATATCAGTTAATTATTGAAGTATATAGCTCTATTGCTCTTGATACCACCAACAGTGTTTTTGATTAAATAAAATGTTAAAATTTGTATATTGAGAATAATAGTTAACATTTAAACAAATTTTATAAATACAGGTTCTTATTTTGCTTTTTTAATCTATTTTATCTACTGTGACACTTACTAATTGAGACCTTGTATTATTCTACTTCTCAATTCATGAAAATATTATATGTAAATTCTTAAAATTAAAGCCTAAGATATTAAATCTAAGCCGAATCTTGTCCAAAGTGTTGAAAATAAAGTAAAAGCTTAAATAACATAATGAAAAACAACTGAAACCAATGCAATTCTTTGACTAATAGTTTCTCTCACTGTTATTAAAGCTTATTAACAAGAAACCAGTTAAAAGAGTATATGTATTGTGAACAGTGACTTACTAAGTTTAAGATGAAAAATAAAAATAAAACTAGTAAAAAATCATAATATACTGTAACAGTCAGAATCGTCTATCTCGCTAACACACTGCAGAATTCAAACCCCAGATACGAAACTGAACATTCTAGGAGGGGTTGCCTTCTAGATATACTAAGTTCGAATCTAAAGTCCAAATTTCACAGCGCCATCTATGTGATAACGCATCTGATGCCACTACTAGTATAACCTTTGACCAGTGCCTGGTGGTCAGGGAGAAACAAAAGACTCTATACTAAAAGAAGCTTGGGTGGCTAATTAACATCTATGGATTTACAAAAGAAATGCAGAAAATATATATATATAGACCGTGACAGTGATAGGAATCAATAAAATAAGATATCAAATTTAGTTTTAAATAATTTCACAAAATTTATTCATATAAATTAGATATATAACGCCACTGTCTGCTTATATGAGACAGGGACGCGTATTAAATAATTGTTGGCATTATATGCCCACAACTGACAAAAAGACTTTAAAACAAAGTGATATATTCTATTCCTCGGGCTAATAGCATTACGATAATGTGCTTGACGAGATAGGAACATGTGCAAGGTGCTTTGAGTAATTATACAAGTTTAAGAAAATATTTGAAAATTAAGTGTTCTAAAATATTTATTGATTTTGAGAATAGCACGGACTAAAGCTTACTAAGCAACAAAGTGGGAATGTGATCAAAGCATTTATTTGAGAATAATAATAATAGAGTTGCATTGGGAGGTCAGTATTGCTGATAATGAATTTATTAAAGTTGGAGGGTGTGACATGTTTAAGTCACAGATGCTTTGTATAATAAATATAAAATAAAACAATATCGAATATCCGGAATGATTACGGAGGGCGTCTCGCCGCTAACCCGTAGAAAAGTATTTTGACGAACAGCCGAAACTTAGTGACTGGGTGACGATTGCGTTTAATTCCCAGGTGTGTCATTTGGGGACACACTCTGCCTGGAAACCGCAAACGAACGGACTTTGGCCGTGTAAAGAATCCTTGGAAAAGTAAAACAAAGCGGTCTCAACAACCAATTCATGTACCAGCAATATGAGACTAGTATATATAAAACATCTAAATGGGTTTTACTTGGATTAAGAGAAATGCCCAATCAAATTCCCAAAAATTCATTTAAAAGGGTCCGCACATTCTCGACGTCAATGATGAACTTTGTAATTAAAGTAGAACACGGTAATTAAAATAAGAAAATGCATGCTTGCGGGTTTGAAAAGTAAGTATAGATTTATATAAGCAATCATGCATTTGGGGACACATTTAAATCATTGACCTCGCACATACTCTCATAGTAGATTAAAATCAATAACATGTAGATTTTAAACTATGTGATTATATTATATATTAAAGAAAAGAATCGCCCTCGAACGAGTGATTTGCAAGATAATAAAAATTGGAAATTATTTAGAAATTTAAAATATGCCTTTATAGCGGCATCTTAGTTTCAACAAAAGGAATAATTCACTCGGTCAAAGACGATTCTGACACATTATCATAATAAAATAACAGAAAGCTTAATAAATAGAAAATATCAACCCAAGGATAGAGAGCAAAATGTTGAGTATATTTAAACACGTTAAAGAAATACATAACGAAGTTATGTGAAATATAAGAAAAACATTTTTAAATAGCTATAGCATGTTAGTTATCACAAGAGCTCTTGGGTTAATTTAGGGTTACCTCTGGAGAAGCATTTTAGGTAGATTGATGGTCGGCAGGTTTTTATATAACCTAACAGCAAAATCTGGAAATGTTTATATTTTTGCAGCAGCAGCAGTTCCGGGGTTCCCTATGCGATAGCTTCCGATGGTCTGGAGCAGCGGCCGGCTATTCTGAGGGGACAAAGCCATCTTAACGCCTCTACTCTATCATGTCAAGGTTAGCAAATTCTTAGAATAGAACTCAGAATGATTTCTCTTAGAAACATTAGAATAAAACTGGAGAACAAAAGAAAACGCTTCTTTTTATAGGAGACTTTAACAATAGAACTGCCCTGGAGCATTACAAAAATATATCGGACCTATCAGCTGTAATTAAATCATCCGAATGTCTAAAGGAATTCAACATTAATTAATTTCTTTTATTAATTTCCCTGTCGACATTCGAATTACAAACTAATTTAATTAAAAATTACTTTTACTAATTAAAGAAAACCGTAAGTGGACATCTGCTATTTTTAGATAAACTTATATAATATTAACTAATTAAACTATTGTCCCTCATTTATTTTAAAGAAATATTTGGGATAACTTTTATTAAATTAAACGAAAGTTATTTTACTTTTAAATTGCAATATTTGAATCTATTTACTAAACGAATATTTACTAAATGAGTTTTATTTTAAATCAAAATACATTATGGCGGTAATATATTTGTAAATAGATTCAAACAAAATAACTTTAACAATTTATAATTTTGATATGTTTTAAAATGGATATCATAGTGTGTGCGCAATTACGACTTATATAACTTACTTTTTAATAAATGTAAATTATGTGAACAAATACATAATTCATAATATTTTATTTTATTTGGGAATAAGTTATATATATAATACGAGCATTGTGCTCGTGGTTTAAAATTAGGCAGGATTTTCGGCATATAAGTGTATTGCAGACACACTACGATAGATTGGGGTTCAAACTAAGGTATGAGGGTAGGAAGTAGGTGAGAAAAGGTGAAACGAAGATCTGCAAAGCAGACCCTACTGTTTCAATACTAACTTCAGTATAAGTATTTTTAAGTTATTAATTTTATGAAATGATAAAATTAGTTATGAAAAGATAAAATTAGTTATATATAACAATTTTTTACATATCTTGAATAAAATTTTTAATAAAAAAAAAACACTCATCCTATGCTATGTCTCCGAGAAATTCCTATGCTTCAAATAAACATATATTTATTCTTGATAAAAACTAATAAAAGTATGGCAATTTGTGATTATTATGTAATATAGTAAATAATGAATACAAACATTTATACCATCATTAGTTTTACAAAATATATATTAAATTAATACACTGTACAGACTTACACCTGCACATACAGATATATATGTAATATATAAGGGATTCGAACTCAGACTCACACAACCCTCAACTCGCCAAGCCATCTCATATTGCTGACCTACCTGATCACACATATGTTGAAATGATAAATAATCACCAATATATGTATTTCATGCTAAACCAGCACTCGTCAGTTGGTCCAGATTACCATCTCCACACATATATACAATCAGTGCTCAGCTTTATATTAAGATATAAATATTTAATCATTAATGCACTGGCCAACTATAAACTTAATTTCTAATAAATAAAAAAAATGAAATGTAGTGCATGGACTTTAAAGGATAATATATCTTTGCACCATCCAGAGTTATTATCTGGAATCCAAACACTAACCTAAACTCCTAATCCATATAACTAACTGTTATGCTCTAACCTAGCTCAGGAAGCAAGAACTCTATAAACTATTGCTGTGAGCAAGAGATAAATAAATAAATAAATAAAAGTTTATTCTATTCACTTTAAATAATTCATAGGTTTACCCTATTATAATTAAATAGTTTTACTGGGATACTTTAAATACCCTAGAAAACTAAGTTGTATCAAAATCAGATCATAGACACTGCCAATTCATGTAAAAGATAGCAGGAAGTATAAAGACACCACCACTAAAACAATATTTTTTAAAACAATTATTTAAAAACTGATTAGTTATTAATAAAATTAATAAACAAAAAATTTTAAAAAAATGACATAATAGTATAAAATTTGCTATGTGCTGCGTGAAAAAATACACATGCACAAATTGGATTGAGCATGTATCATCACAGACCAATAAGCAGGTGATAGATAACAGACATCCAATGACTTAAATGGCCAATAGGTGAGGATGTCCACTCATTAAATTAATTAACTTTTAATTCATTAAATTATTTCTTTAAATAACCGAGTAGGAAAACAACATTATCAAAATCAAAGATAACAATCTTTGATTAAGTTTACTTAATCCTTTGTTAAATTGGGGGTGGGAGTGGCAATGGAATAAATGAATGAAAAGAAAAATATATTTCAAAAACCAAAATTTTAATTTAAAAAAAAATTACATTTTCTAAAAAAACTCATAATTTAAAAAAAAAAAAAAACTGAATGGATTAAAAAAAAAAAGTTTCACAATTTGAAAATATTAACTTAATGAAAATATTTAAAATCATTAATTCTTACAAAAAAAGTGTCTTTTTTATTATAAATAAAAATACAGTATGCGCACAAAAATACCTTCAACCATGGTTTTATTCTTCTATGGAGTCCTTTCCAGTTTTTCCAGATAAGTTTTCTCCTTGAAGACTTCTATACAATGTACATGATTAATTTGTCCTTTTCTTGGTATGCAGTATTTCCAGGTTAATCAATAGCAAAATTTTATTCATTTTCTTTCCACTAAAATTACCAGATGAGACCAATATACAGACTCGTGCTCTTGGTTGAAGACAAAGTTTGTTTCAGATTACTGCAGGAGTAACTTCTCCCTTATATTTTATTTTAGTGATGACAGGTTATATGGAGAAAGATGATGTCTAGCTTTTAACTAACTTGGCACATAGTTTTCATTGTAAAAAACATTTTTATAACTAAACCCATAGTGTACTAAAAGCTTGGTTTAAAACTTCAACTGTTCTATGCAACAAATTGGTGAAGACTTCTGCTTCTTTTCTTCTTTTTCAGCTAAGTCAGGAATTTCTTTTCTCCTACTATATTATTCAACTGCTTAGTCAAGACTTGACTTTTCTCTTCAACAACTAAGGACTAACTTCTTCTTATCAGACACTTAGGTCTTGACTTATTCATGTCCCTATTATTTTTTGGAACCCTGTTTTCAAGCCAATAAGAATTTGTCTCTAAATATATGACAATTTTTACAACAACCAATTAGGTAAATTTTTACAAGTATATGGTTCAGTTCCTCCTTAAAAATTGACATTGGAAAACAAGTCAAAAATTTTAAATAGAATCAACAAATTTTTGACATTCCTTTTTTAATTAAAAAAAAATATTGCGAAAAACAACAACAAATAATCAATTAATTGCACTGATTTGATTTTTGTATTTAAGAGAGATAAAGAGAAAAAAACACCTCTGACTAATTAAAATAAAATTTAATAAAAAAATATTAAAATCTTATTTCTTTTTCGCTTTCAAAATATTCCTAAACACAAAACCTTATCTCTCTTAAAGGTTAAAATTAAATATTATTAAATAATTTACTAAAAAGAGAAACTTATTTTCTCTTAATATATTTTCAAAGTTAAAAATTAAAACTAGTAATTAATTATAAAAACTTGCTTATCTTATTTTATAATTTTCTCTCCCTTTTACAATTATTTATAACTCATAAAAATAATTACATTATCATTTAATAAATTTAATGTCTGAGAATTCTCATGCTATCATTTTGGTACTTAAAATATTTAATTAAATGAAGACCCATTAATCCAAACAACTAATACTAAATTGAAGAAAAAATTTAATAGCTGCATTAGATTATGAGACAATCGCAGTGTTGTGATTGCATATAAATATGGTCCATCTATAATAAAGAACTGTCAATATCCACTAAGATCAAGTGATGATAAAACAACAACTATTTGCCAATTATCTGATAAAACACAAATATCAGTTAATTATTGAGGCACATAGCTCCATTGCTCCGGATACCACCAACACAGAAAATACTGACTGGATAGAGCATTTAAATTTGTAAACTGAGAATAAGTTAACATTTGAACACATTTTATAAATACAAGCTCTTAGTTTGCCTTTTTAATATATTTTTTCTACTGTGATCTTCTATTAATGGAAGACCTTGTATTATTCTACTTCTCAATTCATGAAAATATTTTATGTAAACTCAAAATTAATGCCTAAGATATTAAATCTAAGCCGAATCTTGTCCAAAGTATTGAAAATAAAGTAAAAGCTTAAATAACATAATGAAAAATAACTGAAACCAATGCAATTCTTTAACTAATAGTTTCTCTCACTGTTATTAAAGCTTATTAACAAGAAACCAGTTAAAAGAGTATATGTATTGTGAACATTGACTTACTAAGGCTAAGATGAAAAATAAAAAGACAACTAATAAAAAATCATAAGATACTAACTTCAGTATAAGTATTTTTAAGCTATTAATTTTATGAAATGATAAAATTAATTATATATAACACATTTTTAAAAATGATACTGGAATAGGCTACATACTGTACCATTTATCGGTAAATTAGTATACGCTATTAATCTTCAGTATATTCATTGATCAAGTTATGTCTGCCAAGTATTCTCAATAACATAACTATTTTTCCTGATCAAACAATCCCAATTTATTATAATTATGTTTTAATAATAGTCAGGAAAAAACAGCTTTTCATTTATTTCATAGGTGTCAGAATTCTAGATGTGAATCCACTGACTCTCTCCTCCCTATGCTTATTCAATTACTACTTTCTGGAGGATTGTAATTTATGATATAACATTGGCATTTATAATTAGAACAATTAGAATAGATTTAACTAATAATACTATAACAATCAAATTAAATAAATGACAGAGTAAATTATATTTCTATGATTTATTATTTTTTATAATTTTACCACACATTTATTAGTAATAATAATAGAATAATAAAAAAAAGTAAACCCTTTAAATATAATACACAACTCAATACTCACAGTGACAAATATTTGTGTTCGAAATATCAAATTAATTTGTTTCTTGAAAGTCAATTATTGCTGTTCTAGGGAGTTACCTTAATTCAGTCTTTAATAAGATTTCTTATAGCATTTCAACAGTACTTATAATTTTCTTAATGTGATCACATATAACACAAAATAAAGTTTCTTACTAGTAAGTTTCAATTGATTATTTCTATCACTGAGCAAATTACCATGCGTGGCTTTGTTTTTATTGGGATCCATTGAGTGACTTCCTCACAGTATCTTGGTATGCAATCCGGGCTTCTAATCTTCAAATAGGTGATGGGGATTCAATCATGACATTATTGAGACTGCAGGGAAAAAGAAAGTGTCAGTGGATATACTATTCTCTACTCGCACATTTTACGAAGACCAAGCCTGCTGTTAAAAATATAAGAAAACAGCTGGTCTTCACTCTGTAGAAAAAAATGCAATTTACTTCAATTTTCTATCTGGTGATATGGTGAAAAGAAGAAGACCCCTGCTCAGCAATGTCAATTCTTTTATACTCTCCTAATTTAAGTCCACTGTGCGTATCCCATTTACATCTTTTTTTTCTCTATCCCTGATTTAACTTTTACAAATTTACACATTTCCATTTTTCTGTTTACAAAGTTATCTCCCTCCCTCCCTCCCTTCAGTGGTAATCTTTAATTAGTGGCAAAAGAATGCTGTATTTTTAATGAAAGTAATTATAATTGCTTGAGCTTAAGAATTTACATTCTTATCTCAGTAAAATCTAAAAGTAATTTTTTCTATTCTCTCTTTTTTTTTTTAAAGGTAGTTATAGAAACTACAATTTCCATTGTATCTAAAATAAATCACACAAACAAAATTTACAAAAATAACTTTTAATTATAAATTTTATTAAACGCTCACTATTATTTCAGTAATAGTTTTAACAAGGCTGTAAACCTTAGCAATGAGCGTCTGAAAAAATCGTCACTAGGGACCTCTGTAGGTCTTTAAAACACATGCTTATGCTATGATTCTCTCTTTTCTTCATAGCGTAAGCATGTGTTTTAAAGACCTACAGAGGTCCCTAGTGACGATTTTTTCAGACGCTCATTGCTAAGGTTTACAGCCTTGTTAAAACTATTACAAAAATAACTTTTATATTTCTTGGAATTTAATCTTTTAAATTTAAAATACCAATGCTGATTGTGCCACATATATAGTACAATACATATCTTGAATACAAATTTTAATAAATAAAAAAACAATCATCCTATACTATGTCTCTGAGCAATTTGGACACTTCAAAACATATATTTATTCATGGTAAAAACTAATAAAACTAAGGCAATTTGTGATTATTATTTAATATATAGTATCAAACTAATACAGTCATTAATATCATCATTAATTTTACAATATTCATATATATTGTACCGTATATGCTGAAAGCTGTTTACATACTGGCCTCTTGGGCAGAGAAGAACATACTCGGAGAGTATGTATTTCCAAACGATAGCTATATATATAACTAGCGTTACATTTCCAGGACCTAACTTCTTCTCGACTGTTGAATTCAACACCACGTTTAAAGAACTTTTTTGTTTTGTAGAAACATGGGTGCTAGTTACTTACCCAGAGGATAAATAACGCGCTTTAAACAATGGCCACTAATTCAATGCCCAAGATACCCCATGACTAGCTCAGCTACTTGTAATCAATAACAAAATATTGTTTCAATTAGTGGCAAAAGAATTGACCGACAAAGTTAAGCTTTAAGTTTAAAAGACAATGTATTTTAGTTAACATTTAATATACTAATTTTAAATACTTTTATAAATCTTATTTAACTAACATAACACTGGTATAATGATCACGCATATTTTAATTCACACATTATAATATCATATAACAAAGCATTAAATAATACTTGATATTTAAAACACACACATCAATAGTTCGTCTATGTATGCTATAGAGTGCATATTACTTGACTCTGGGAAGGCTTCAAACTAATGTGATGGCTACTTTAGAAATGAGAATAAGAAAAATGTTATTACCTAGGATTTTAGAACATGGATACTTCTTGCTGTTTGCTGCTTCTAATGAAATATTTGAAGTTTTCTTATGGAGATTTGATGCTTATTATTCCGAGGCATTTTCTTTAAGACAATTAGATATTGAGCGGCTTCATATTGTTACGCAGGCATCACTTTTATCGGGCTAGTTGGTTATTTTCATCGGACTCAGTCTAGAGAAAGTCATATGTTTCTGAGGTTTCTAACACTGCATTTTTGATTCTGGATACATAATAAACTGACTGATAGAACTCACTGATAGATTGTACAGAACTGTTATCTCAAATGCTCAATCTCAATTGTAATCTCAACTGCTTGTCCGATGAAAAACTGGACTATTTATACTTAAGGCCTGTTGTCGAAATTTCTTCCTTGTTTTTAATCACATTCCTCTGATAAGCTTTTAATCCTGTTGTTGATGTTAATTAGCAGGCATCGCGAACATAGTGTTGTTGTTTTTTGTTTAACTTAATAGCCATCGCTGTATTTTTTAATGATAATTTTCTACATCCCTTTTTTAATATTTACTATGCATACATTTATTATACAGTATTTACAATCGCACATATATATTTTATTAACAAACTCATCTTAATTCATCATTTATTCACATATTCACTATTTAGTTTTAAGATTACTTTTTTTCTCTTTAACTTAAATAAAAAAGATTTATATTTTTAATTATTTGAAAATCACCTTCTTTTAATTTCCCCCATAGTTATGAATTAATTGTTTTTAGCAAAAAAAAACCTCTTTAAACTTCTTTTATAAACTTTTAACTAGACGTTTCTAAAGCAAACCCCCTCCCCCCTTTTAATTAATTAATTGTAACTTTTATTTCAAAAAAACTCTTAAACTTTTACATACTATTTTCTTTTAATGAATAATTTTATTTTAATAATTTTTTAAACAAAATTATTATACGTACCAACCACGATATTGGTACAATATATTCAAACTATATACAAATTTAAATTATATACAAACCCAAAGGCATACAAAAATCCTAATGAAGGTCAGTGCAACCTATTAAAGTTCCCAGACTTGATTTTTTATGTTTGGAGACAAGTCTCTGCAGTAAAAGTACTCTAAGGCAACACAAAATAATATCCAGCATCACGGTGTTGTTTCCACAAGAGTCTCTTGATTCAACAATTCTAGACAATCTGCCTTATTGAATATTCAAATTCCTTTGCACCTACTTGTTTAATCAATTCAACTTCTCTTGACATCAGTTAATATTTTCTTATCTGTAAAGGCATTCGGTATAAGTCAAATCTACTTTCATTTAGTCTTAATTAATTTTAGTTAGATTTTGTCAGAATTCTATTAAATTTATTATCTCTTTTGAGACTTTAAAGAATCTAATAGTTTTTTTTTATCTGGTTTGTAATTAATCTTTTTATAAAGCCGAATTCTTTTTTAACTGATTTAATAAGTTTTATTTTACTTGTTTTCCATTATAATTTATATTGCTATTTTCTCTAACTTTACATGGAAATGTACTTCAACATACATGCACCTACATAACATCCTATATTGCACAGTAATAGCATTTTCTTATTTTTCTCAATATCTAAAAATACAATACATAATTTTATACAATTATAAGAAAGTGTACATTTTTAAAAACTATGTATCATTCATATACAAATTTTCTAGATAATACATCAACTTACAAGTTCTTAATTCATAACAATTTGAAAAAAATATATTTTCTTATATCGAGCAAATTTAAGCAGTTATATTCATTTTTAAAAACCACCATTAGATGTTACTAAAAATACATAAAATATTACCATGAAAAAATTAGATTTTTAATAATTCTGACATTCTTTAATATATTTGATTAATTTTTTCATGGTAATATTTTATGTATTGTACCACTAGGGTATATACTACCAGTTGCATCTTAACATTATGCTATAATTTTTTTTTATTTATACAGAATAGCTGATTATTAAAATGCCTATTCGATATCTCTCTAACCCCATCTCACCATACAATGACAATATATTTTTAATAGTTATAAATGTAAAAGTCGAAAATAATAATGATTTAACATCTTAAAGGAAAGTGTACTAGTTATTTAATATTTTCACTTTAAAATATCACTTAATTTTAGAAGAAATAAGTTTCTCTGCAATAGAAATTAAAATAACATTTTAATTTCAAGAGTAAAGCCATAACAATTTATTTCATAAATATCTGTTTTATACATATACATTTCATAGCACTTAATAAAGTAGATATTACACATATATGTGTTTATATATGTGTGTATTTATAAATAATATTAAAATAAGTTTTATTACAACAATAATTACTTAATAAATTTTCATAAAACATAGCCCCGAGCTAATCAAATATAACAACAATGAATCTCGCAATTCACTTGGAAACAAAGGGAAGAACAAGCATATCGTTAAAAGGAAAAGATTTTCTTTTTTGTTCTTTTAGAAAAAGTATATTCTTTTATATATAGATATTTCTTACTTAAAAAAAAGTTTCATAACAATAAAGAATTTTGCATTATAAAGAACAATGAAAAATGTATTTACTCAAAACTTATATGTCAAAGAAAAACCTAGAAATGTCTAGCTAAAAAAAGAAAATTAATGTCTACTTCGAATGGCAAGTTTAAATTCAAATCATAGCTTAATAACAACCAGAATGTGAGAACAGCAAGTTTAAATTCAAATCATGGTTTAATAACAAACAGAATGTGAGAACAGCAAGTTTAAATTCAAATCATGGTTTAATAACAAACGGAATGTGAGAACAGCAAGTTTAAATTTAAATCATGGTTTAATAACAAACGGAATGTGATTAAGACAATACCATAAAAAATTCATTTACCTCTAATGATAATTGTAAATACATGCAATTAAAATTTCGAAAATGCATATATATGTAGGCATATGCATTTATTGAAATAGATTACAAAATCCCACATATATAATGTAACCGTCAGAATCATCTATCTCGCTAACACACTGCAGAATTCAAACCCCACACATGAAACTGAACATTCTAGGAGGGGTTGCCTTCTAGATATACGAAGTTCGAATCTAAAGTCCAAATTTCACAGCGCCACCTACGTGATAACGCATCTGATGCTACTACTAGTATAACCTTTTACCGGTGCCTGGTGGTCAGGGAGAAACAAAAGACTCTATACTAAGATAAGTTTGGAGTTGCTAATTAACGTCTATGGATGTACAAAAGAAATGTAGTAAATATATATATAGACCGAGACAGTGATAGGAATCAATAAAATAAAAGATCAAAATTAGTTTTAAATGATTTCAAAATTTATTTATATAGAAATATATATATAACGCCACTGTCTGCTTATATGAGACAGGGACGCGTATTAAATAATTGTTGGCATTACATTCCAATAATGACAAAAAGGTTTTAAAGCAAAATTATATATTCTATCCCTCGGGATAATAGCATTACGATAATGTGCTTAAAGAGATGGGAACATGTGCGAGGTGCTTTGAGTAATTATGACAGTTTAATAAAATATTTGATATTTACGGGTTATATAATATTTATTGATCTCGAGAATGGCACGGACAAAAGCTTACTAAACAATAAAGTGGGGATGTGATCAAAGCATTTATTTGATAATAATAACTAAAGCAGATGGGAGGTCAGTATTGCTAATAATGAATTTATTAGAGTTGGAGGGTGTGACATGTTTAAGTCACGGATGCTTTGTAAAAATAAATATATAAATAAAACAATAACGAAATATTTGGAATGATTACGGAGGGCAGCTCGCCGCTAACCCGTAGGAAAGTGTCATGAACAGCCGAAACTTAGCGACTGGGTGACGACTGCGTTTAATTCCCAGGTGTGACATTTGTGGACACACTCTGCCTGGAAACCGCAGGAAGCGAAGAGAGAACGGACTTGGCCATGTAAAAATCATTGGAAAAGCAAAACAAAGCGGTCTCAACAACCAATTCATTTACCAGCAATACTAGACTAATGTATATAAAACATACTAAATGGGTTTTACTTGGATTAAGAGAAATGCCCAATCAAATTCCCAGAAATTCATTTAAAAGGGTCCGCACATTCTCGACGTCAATGATAAAACTTTTTAATTAAAGTAGAACGCAGTATTTAACATAGGAAAATGCATGCTTGCGGGTTTGAAAAGAAAGCATAGGTTTATTTACGCAATCATGCATTTGGGGACACATTTAATCATTGACCTCGCACATACTCTCATATTAGGTTAGAATCAATAAAATGTAGATTTTAAACTATTTGATTATTATATATATTAAAGATGATTAGAATCGCCCTCGAACGAGTGATTTGCAAGATAATAAAATTGGGAATTATTATAAATTTAAAATATGCCTTAATAGCGGTGTCTTACTTTCAACAAAGGGAATAATTCACTCAGTCAAAGACGATTCTGACACATTATCATAATAAAATAAAAGAAAGCTTTATAAATAGTAAATATTAACCCAAAGATAGAGAGCAAAACTGTTGATTATATTTGAACACGTTAAAGAAGTACATAATAAAGTTATGTGAAATAAAAGAAAACAATTTAAAATGACTATAGCATGTTAGTTAGGAATTGTTATGTTCTTGGCCGTAATATCTAACTAAATAATTACACACAGTTAACTTCACTAACAAACTTTATTAACGACTCGCGTTCTCTGACAACAGAGCGATGTCGCGCTCTCGCAAATCTCAGTTGTCACCGCTAGGCGTCAATCCGTAATTATAGAACAAGCCATAACATGGCAACTCTCTTTTTTTTTTTTTAATTTTATTTACAAACATAGTCTTTTAAATGTACTGAAGGTCTTCTTCTTTGGTTTGATTTTTCTCTCTTCCCGGAACGTTCAACTGGTATTCTCCTTATTGCTGTGCCATTATCACCTGATGTTGATAGTGGTGCTTTCTCTCTCTCAGGTACAGGCAACTGTGTCTCCTCATCCGGTTCTAGTGACTGTGGAGTTGTTGTGAATCTTTCAGCTGTGTTCATTTTGATAAAATCAGCTTTGACAACTTTCAGTTCATTTGTTAATAAATCAATAGAAGATTTTAATTTGCTGTTTTGTAATCGCAAATCCTGATGAACAACTGTTAAACTGTGAAGATTGTCTTTAAGCTGTTGAATCTGGTGATATAATTCAGAATTCAAACTTTTTTCTTCCTCTAATTCTTCTACACTAGATTGATGTTTGTGAACTTTGATTCTTAGCACATTACATTCCTTATCAAGTAATTCTTTATTGTGAATTGCTAGCCTGGCATTATCTTCAGTTTTTTTAACATCAACTTGCTTTTGATTACTTTCATCAATTTTGTATCTTTCTAACTCTTGAATTTTATTTTGTAATTCTAACATTTCAGCTTCTATATTAGTGATTTTATGCCATTCCTCTTCCTTTGCTAATTGAAATTTTCGCTGTATTTCTCTCTCCTTTTCAATTAATTGATGGGATTGTTCTTCACCCAATTTCTTTAATATTTCATGTTGTAAACGAATATCTTCCAATTTTTTTAATTCCTCGTGTAATTTTTCATGTATACTTAGTGGAATTAATGTTGGATCTACTCCTTCATAACAACCCACACCTTGAAAAACATCTTTGTTTGTCTCATATATAGGCTTAAAGTTTTCATTTTCTTTTACTTCCTGTGTTTTAATACTTTTATTATCTTTTCTACTCTTTGTTATTTTATCTTTATTGTTAGATATATTTTGATCATTTTTACTTTTATTTTTCATAGTTACTTTTTGAACTGTAATTTTGTTGCGTTTAATTAAACCTAATAACTCACAATCACGGCCACTAAGAAGTGTTGGTTCGTCTTCTTTTATTATTATAAAACGTAAATTACGCTGGTCTTTGTTTATTTTGCATTGTAGTTTTGCTTTTCCTATTGGGGTAAGAAATGATCCTCCAAAAGCGCGTAATTTCTTCTTTGTTTTGTATATTATTGGTTGTGGATGAATAGTGTTAAGCACTTTTTTAGACATAATGTTTACATCAGCTCCTGTGTCTATTTTTATTTTTACTTTATTGTTGTCTAATAAAATCTGTTCATACCAGCCATTACATGAATGAGTTGAGTCTACACGTCTGACGTATGCAATTGTGTTTTCAACATCACTGGTATAAGAAGAATCCGATGTCGTAGCATCATGTACTTCGTTCACATAACGTCCATTTCTATTAATATTTTTATATCTTGTGTTTGAGCGCTTTTGTGTTAAAATTTTATGGTCGTAGCTTCTCGTACGGCAATTATTGGCAAAGTGATTTAACTTTCCACAATTATAGCATTTTTTACCAAATGCGGGACACTCACGTTTTGGATGATTACGGTTGCACTTTTGACAATTGCGTATGTTTGTTGTATTTTTCGCTATTACGTTAATACATAGTTCAGACTTTCCCAGTAATTCATTTTTGAGTCTTCTAGTTTCATGTCCACGTATTATTTCCAGTGCTTTTTCTAATGTAATATTTCCTTTTTCAAATAATCTGTCTTTTAGTCCTTCTTCTTTTTGTACCATTATAATTCTATCGCGGAGGATATTTTGTTTTTGATCCCCGAAGTCAGCTTTTTCAACTACTACTTTTAAGCGAGTAAGAAAATGATCAATCAATTCTCCCTCATGTGGCTCCATTGTATATGCTTTTATTCTGTCATATAAAGTTTTCATGGTGTTAAAATACTTATCCATTTGGTTTAAGACGGATAAAAATTTTGTTTTATCTTCTGGATTCGCGTGATCTAATGTTTTTATTACATCTCTCCCTTCTTTTCCAATGAGATGACGTAATATTCCTAATTTTACTTTATCTGATTTCATATCATTTTCTGTAGCTTCTAGGAAATTTAGGAATAATTCTTTCCAATCAGTCCATTTGATTGACATATTTCCTTCCATAGATAGCGGTTCGATATTATAAAAACGATCGAATTGTGACGCCATTTTGTATATCGACAAATATGATATGAAAAAAAAATTGCTATGAAACTATTTCTATCAATCTTTAAATACTCACTGTTTTATACTTTAGAAATATTTTTTTTTATTAATATTTCATTGATTCACTCCGACACCATGTTATGTTCTTGGCCGTAATATCTAACTAAATAATTACACACAGTTAACTTCACTAACAAACTTTATTAACGACTCGCGTTCTCTGACAACAGAGCGATGTCACGTGCTCACAAATCTCAGTTGTCACCACTAGGCGTCAATCCGTAATTATAGAACTAGCCATAACATGACAGGAATCACAAAAACTCTTGGGTTAATTTGGGGTTACCTCTGGAGAAGCATTTGCAGGTAGATTGATGGTCGGCAGGTTTTATACAATCCAGCAACAAAATCTGGAATTGTTCATATTTTTGGCAGCAGCAGCAATTTCAGCGTTCCTCATGTGATAGATTTTGATGGTTTAGAGCAGCAGCTGGCCATTCCTAAAGGGAAATATACTCCACGCCAGCTCTACTCCGACATGTCAAGGTTAGCAATTTGTGTGGTAAACATGGTGAATTAATTTGGAGACGAAAACTCGGCTTCAAATATAAGTTCACAGGTACTTAGCTAAAATCTCAGGAAAATATTTAAAAGAATATTTTACTAGAACATTTCATCAACAAATGACCAGAATAATTTTGGTTGGAAATATTTCATCAGCAAATGACCAGAATGGAGAACAAAAGAAAACCGTCCTTTTTATAGTGGAATTGAAACAATAGAACTGCCCTGGAGCGTTACAAAATATATCGGACTTATCAGCTGTAATTAAATCTATCCGAATGTCTAAAGGAATTCAACAAAATTTTAATTAATTTCTATTGTTAATTTCCTTGTCGACATTCGAATTACAAACTAGATTTAATTAAAATAACTTTTATTAATTAAAAGAAAACCTTAAGTGGACATCTGCTGTTTTCTTAGCTAATAATTAAATAATTAAACTATTGTCCCTCATTTATTTTAACAGAAATATTTGGAATGACTTTTATTAAATTAAAAGAAAAAGATTTTACTTTTTCAATTGCAATATTTGAATCTATCTACTAAATGAATATGAACTTTATTTTAACTCAAAAATATATTACGACTGTAATATATTTTTGTAAATAGATTCAAACAAAATAACTTTAACTTTAATTAACAATCATAGTGTGTGCGCAATTACAACTTATATAACCTACTTTTTAAATAAATCTAAATTATGTGAACATATAATCCATAATATTTTATTTATTTGGGAATGAATTATACTTATATATAATACGAGCATTGTACTCGTGGTTTAAAATTAGGCGGGATTTTCGGTATATAAGTGTATTGCAGACACACTATGATATATTGGGGTTCAAACTAAGGTATGAGGGTAGGAAATAGGTGAGAATAGGTGAAACGAAGATCTGCAAAGCAGACCTTACTGTTTCAATAATAATGACAGAATCATCATAAAAAGAAATCACAATAGCAATAAAAAAAATTGAATATATTTTGCATCACAGAAAGATCAAATTTTAATTTCTCAAATGTTTATCATTAGAAACAGAGGATATGCATATAATAGAATTATTTTCCTCACGTTGCCAAAATCTTTCAATAAATTTGTGTGATATTTATGCAAACCACAATACACAAGGACTTGGTTGTGCTATACTGAAATATATTATCACTACTACTCTAGGAATAATGTGTACAATAAAATTGGATAATTAACTCAGAAGAAACATTTAGTAGACCTTGACATTTTAAGCATGTATCTATGATTAAGAAACTCAAGTCATAGAATACTAAAATATGGAAACTAGCTGAATGGGATTAAACAGTAAACACTGATAATAAAAACATGTAGTGAGATATTAAATAGGAATTCTGAACAGTATCTGGATTTTAATTTTTCACGAATCTAGAATAACTCATTATGCACTGAACTTTAAAATGCTCATGGACATATGGTCATTGTGTGTTTCATTATTTTATCAATTTTGACTTTATTTCAAGTTCTATTACTTATTTACATAATGTTTAGTATAAATATATTTAGTTATGAGTAAATGTTTTAGATATACATATAGTCAAAGGAAAATCATGATAATTAATCAAAATTATTATTAAATAATAATTTTATATTTAAGGTAATTTATTTAAGTTTTATATTATCTAACATTTCAAAACTGAATAAACTTAAAATTTTTATAAGTTTGTTAAACTTAATAAAAAAAAAAGGGGGCAGATTTTCCTCCGATTCTTAACCTATGTCTTTAGTTCAACATCATATTTAGTTTTATCCATCATAAGTGTCATAGGTTAGGTTTATCCCTTTACGTTTCATCCAGTGCAATTTTGAATTATTTATTTAATGTAAATAAATTATTATTACCATTATTAAAATAAAGTTATAAATCTTATTTCTAGCTAGTCAAGTGATATAAATGAACAATTATACACAGGTGTATAATTCAGACAGCATTACCTTTATGCATATGTTTCAGCTCAAATAAAGACTAGAATATTATCTTATAAAATTTTGTCATATACGTATCAGAGCTAGCATTTTACCATATCATATCAAACTTAAACTGGTAGGGGTATAGATTAAGGACTTAAAGAACCAGATTAGCAAGATCTTTCATTAGATTCGTTTTAACTTGATATTAAACCTGGATTCAATTTTGTATTTAATAGTCTCTGTTCTTTGGGCATTATACATACCCTTATCCCATTCATATAGTTACAGTATCTTTAATGACATCTGAAAGTGGTTTTTTAAAAAATATATCAAAATACAGAATTATTAAAAATCTACCATTTTTATGGAAATATTTTATATATCTTTAATGACATCTAACAATAGTTTTTTAAAATGAATAACTGTTAAATTTGCTTAATATAAGTACTTATATTTTTTTCAAAAGAGTTAAAAAATTTGAAGCTGGTGTATTAAAAAAAGATGGAAGAATTTATATTTTCTATATTAGAAACATTTATCAATATTTGAAATGTGATATAATCTACAGACAATGTCTTTTACATCTGTTTCTTATACATCAAATTTTGAGCAGAAAGTAATTTAAACACACAAAAAATGTTTTTATGGTGGAAAACCATTTATAACTCAAACTATGTTTGATTCATTAAAACAGAAAAACTATTTTAGAATAATGTTGCATTTAAAATTATTAATATTTTGCAATTATAAAAAATAATAAATTTATTATAGTCAGTTTAGATAATTGAAAAATTAAAAGATAATACTCATATATGTATATACAATATCAAAATGTAATAAATATATGATATAATGGCAAAAAAATGCAATCTGTGCAAATAAACAATTTAAATGAAACTAATAACTTTTCAGAAAAAATTGCAAAATGTGGAAATGATCATAGTTGTGAGATTTTGAATACTACACATATCCATCAATAAAAACAGGCAAAACTCTCCATATAGTAGTGCCACTCAGTGCAAGCCAGAGTAATCAATGGATGCCAGAAGGCTTGTGCATAAAATTCCTATCTAGTGCCTATTCATCCAATATCCCCAGACTAGTTTCTGGCTTGTGGCCTTCGTCAGTGAGGAGCCTTGGATCTGAGAGAACTGCATCTAGATCTTAAGATGTAATGCAACCCTCCAGCAGCCACCTTTTAACTCTACTTAACTACAAAACTATGAGAACAAAATTGAAAACACAATAATATTTTCAATCCAAGCTCATTAGCTTATATACTCATATAGATCTGAACTCAATTCAATACCCATACATTTTGGCGTCTTTGATTCTTTAATAACCATAGCCACCACTATCCTATTAGGCAGGTTGGTATTAAACCATTAAACATCACACGATCATCAATTCTTATGCTTGCTCATAACTGTTATTAAAACAGGCAAAACTCTCCACACAGCAATGTCACTCAGTGCAAGCCAGAGTAGTCAATGGATGCCAGAAGGCTTGTGCATAAAATCCCTATCTGGGATCTACTTCCCCAGACTTCTTTCTGGCTTGGGGCCTTCATCAGTGAGGAGCCTTCGATCTCACTGCACCTAGATCTCACTGACAAAAGCCACAAGCCAGAAACTAGTCTGGGAATATTGGATGAATAGGCACTAGATAGGGATTTTATGCACAAGCCTTCTGGCATCCATTGATTACTCTGGCTTGGACTGAGTAGCCCTACTGTATGGAGAGTTCTGCCTGTTTTAATAACAGCTATGAGCAAGCATAAGAAATGGTAATCATGTGATGTTTAGTGGTTTAATGTCCATCAATACAAGGATTGCATTCTGAAAATCTTGGTGATGAAACATCTTCAGACTTGAGATCAGCAAGCATAAAAAGATGACAAATTAAAATAAGATCGATCTTTTGATGTTGCACATACGATTGGAGATGATTGCTAATCCCAATAATAAACGAATGTCTGAAATTTGACCCAGCTTTAGATACATGCATGGTAAAAAATAGAGGGGGAAAAATATACAAATTTTATTATTGAAATTAATAAAAAAAAAATTTGTTTCAGGTTTTTAGCAATAAATATTAAAATATATTTTTTTTATTTGTTATTTTTTAGAATCAATAATTAATCAATTGTCAAGCGTTGGTAGCCGAATGATCAGCACAACTGCCTTACAAGCAGTTGTCCCGGATTTGTGGGTTCGCTTCCCGGCCAGATGCTTTGACACATAAAAAAATAATAATAATAATTAATCAATTATAATAATGTATTGATCATTTTAATTTTACACAACATAAGACATGTTCATTCTTTTTATCTTTTTGTTTCAGAAGTAAAAACAAAGTTAGTTTTAAGTCACCAAAAGCAATCAAAAAAAAATTTTTACAATAAAATTAATCTTAAGAATTAACAAAAACATCAAAGTATTATTTTTAATTATTTTATCATTTTTATTCTAATTAATAAGACTCCATTCCCACCTTAATTTAACTTGTTAAATCTGAAATAAAAACTGAAAACTTTCATTAGCGAACATCTACATTAAAAAAAAATTCTATGATTAATTAGATAAAAAAATTTAACTGCTCATTTACTATTTAAAAAATAAAATAAACACAACTCACCTATTATAAAAATTTGATAGACTTTATAGGCTTTTGGAAATTTAGTTTCAAGATACTTTTCATACCATCCAACATAAGCAAAATACTTTTTGACAACATATTGCCAAATCTTTCCTACTGGACGATTGAGTTGATATGTACGTACTTGTCTAAAACACAAATACTTATATATAAAATCTATTAGTAAAATCAAAATTTGTGAATAATTTATTACAAAACAATTTAAAATAAATAGCTTTATTGTAATTGAAAAAGCATAAATCTACATAAGATTAGAACAAATATTTATTCTGATCAATGATAGGATTCAAATAATTTAACAACCAGTTTGTTGATGACCCAATGACCATTTTAAGTACATATATATATATATCGAAAGATAGTTTATTATTTCATGCAGTTAATACTTAAAATAAGAATAATAAAAAAGGTCCACAAAACTTGATTATGTTATAAATAAGAGTTTTAAAATATTAATGAAAACATATTAAATAATAGTTAACAGAAAACAATAAAACTGTTATTTAAGATATTTCCATACTGCTTCTTTATTGGAATCCTCATTTGCAATTTTCTTCACTTTTACCTGAGCTTCATTGGCCTAGTGATTTATCATTAATCATCTTTTCACTGTAGGAATAGAATCCTATTCCTATAGAGGTTGGCCAAATAGACTAATAGCCATTAGGTTTAACAAACAGTTCACTAAACTCAACAATAAATTCGGTATCGGTTCTGCTGAACCAGTGAGAAACAACTAAATCCCTCCACTGATTCTGAAGCAGAATAAGTTTCTAAAATTTAGCTATTTCACAAATTTTAAATGTTCTATGCAGATAGAGCAAAAGTGACAAAAAAAACTTATTATTTACATCCAAATTTCAATAAGAACATTATTACAATAATTTCAAATACCTGTTTGCCCACAATTTAAAATTTCAATATAATTTTTCTCCAACTTGATACATATTAAAGAAAAAAAGACTAAATGTAGCATAATACAAATTCAGGAAATAAAATTAAAAAAAAATAGAATAGGGAATAAATGTACAAAGTATGTTCATGGGCTGATTTGGGTAGTTAAAATGAGACTATACTGAAGAAATGAATTAATAAAGACAATGTGTGTTGTAAATTTCTATGAACAAAGATTTCCTGAAAAGAATATTCATTAAAAAATCTTATTAATGTAAAAAAAAAAAATTTATTGTATCAAGCTGTTCATAAATTATCTTAAGGATATTTTATTGATTGTGGGGCAGTGGTAATGTAACAAGACAAATTTATCAATCCTAAGGAAAATCAGGTCAAGAATTAAATGTAATGTTTGGATTCATATTTCTCTCACTTTTTATCTTTTATATTTCAAAACAATGAAAAATTGAGTAGTTAGTTTCAAAAATTGCTAAAAGGGAGTCAAAATCTCTTTTTATAACCTATTTTTTGACTTTCATATTAAGGTATACTACATTTCACCATTATCTGTTGATAAAAATACAAATGGTATCAAAAGTTTAAATTTTATTGATTTCTAAAAATAGTCTCTAATTCATGGAAAATCTCTTGGAACTCAATTTGAATTATAATTTAGGATTAATTAAATTCCTGAATTGTAAAATAATATTGTCTAAAAATGTTTGTAATTATTTTATCTTTTTGATAATTATTACAATATAACCAAAATTTCTATATTGTTAATAAACTAAAAAACAAAAGACTTTATCAGAAAGATATAGTTTATCCAAGAAAAAGATTATTAGAATTTCTCCAGAATATCTTTTTATTCTGAAAAAATATTACTGAATCCAAAAAATGAATCATGGATCAGATTTCTTTATATATCATTAATATTTTTTGTGATGATCTTCTAAATATCATTAACTATTCATATTGTTAGACAACTTTACAATGGATTGAGTATTGAAAGAAATATTAGAAAAAAAATGCATGAAAAAACAAGACAGCAGATGAAAAAGTCAAATAAATTGTGAAAAGAATATAACTCAATTTAAAATAGTGGTTAGAAATAGAGAAAATGGTCTTTCAAGGATTTATAAAATCTAACTTTAGGCCAAATTACTCGAGCATATATAATAATAATAATTAATAAATACAATATTTCAAACTATATGTAATTGGTGAAATGAATAAATTCATTAATGATCATTTTATGTGGGCAATTTGACAAAAAAATGGATGTATCAATGTTTCATTGAGTACATATATAAATGGAAATTAAACCATATCTTCTATAGTCAAGCTTAATATACCAATAGAATATCCACAATCTGTTATCAAAGTAAATCTCTGTAAATAAAAAAATAAAGTCCTAATCTAACATCTTAAAATAGACAAAGAATGAAATACATGACTGAAAAAGATTAAGATTTTTATATCTAAAAGTTTTAAATAAACCTCATTTACAGGCAGAAATGAACTGCTTGAAGTTAGATTAATAAATAATCATTTTTACAACTTCTCAAATAAACTCCTATTTGATATAATTAGAGGGGATTTCAACATAACTTCAGCTATGTACTCCAACCTATATAACTGATAGACATGACCACACACATGGAAAAAAGATGGTCTCATATGTATTACTTGCTGAACCAGCACTCATCAGTTGGTCCAGATCATCATCTCCCACACCCATATATAATCAGTACTCAGTTCATATTAAGATAGAAAATCTTCAAACTTTAATGGGCAGATTTTAATCTCCATCCTCCAATTCCTGATGATGGAATACGCAAAGCTTTTGTTGATGCCAATATTATTGTCCTAACTGAAGGGAACTTAAAAGTCTGTCTTCAAATCCCCTCTAATTACATTCAAATTTCAGTATATACATTACACTTGTATTCAAATATTACTTTAGATATAGTAAATCATAACTTAATAATAGTTAAGTAGATAGTGGTTACTAAATGTAATTCACAGCAAAACAGTCAAAACTTCATAAATCAATAGAATATTCACAATTTGTTGTCAAGGCAACTTCTATAAATAAGAGATGTATTCCATTCATGACTGAAATGGATTGAGATTTTTATCTGTATAGAAATTTGTTTGAAAAGTTGTAAAAAGGATTAATTATTAATCTATTTCAACCAGTTTATTATCTTTGTCTGTTGAATGGGATTTATTTTAGACTTTTAATCAGATAAAAATTCCCCATGTGTTTCAGTCACATTTCATCCTTTGTCTATTTAAAGATCTTACACCAAAGTAAAAAGTGGTATGCCTTTTTCTACAGATGTCCCCCCAATTGTGGATATTCTATTGATTTATTAAGCTTTGACCATGTGAATTATATTTGGAAACCAGTTAGCCTTTGACATAATTATGATTTATTATAAAGTATTGAATAGAAGTTTATTGTGAAAATTATTTACTAATCTGCTTTTAACAATTTATCTTTGCCTGTTGAATGGAATTAACTTAAACTTTTAGGCAGATAAAAATCTCAAAGATATTTCATTTGTGTGTTTCACTCTTTATATATTTAAAGATCTTAGTAAGAGTGCATTGACAACAGATTGTGGATAGTTTATTGAGTTTTGGCTATGCAAAGATCTAGACAATATCAAAATAAAATAATTAGACAATTTGTTATACAAATTAGAATATGTAGGTTACTCGAAGTTTGCTTAACTCTACTTTTCTGAATACTACTATTTTTAGAATGACATAACACTGCCTGTATTAACCAACCATGCATGTACACATATATATCTTTATTAAATAAACACATTAAACCAGTCAGTACATGGCAGAATAAAAGAAGAGAACTATTATTGCTATAAAATTATTAGTTATTAGAATATTTTTAAGAATGGACTATGGCTAATGAGAATATAAATTATAAAATTCATATAACATATACCTGTATATAAACACACCCTATACACTGAAATGAAATATAGACATTTAAAGTGAACTGCTAACAAAAAAATGTAATAGATCACAGCAAAATACGATAACTGGGAATTAAATAAATTCAAATATCCAAAATAATGAAAATTTACTTATTTACTGAATAAACAGAAAATATATAACACCACTATGCAGTCCACATTAACTGAAACATTTAGAATTCCAATTCAATATTGTTCTGCACATCTACACATATAGATGTATTTCACTAAAGATAGTTCTAATTTCTCAGTCCACAATATTGATTAAAAATCTAACTGACAAAATAAAGTCATATTACTTTCTGGTAGTAATTCTTCTGCAAGCCTTCTCAGGCGTATAAAAAATAATAAGATCAGGGCAATCTCTATGCAATCCTAACTGTGCCTGGGATAGGATACTCCTCAATGACAATGGGTTAACATTCACGGCGATCTTGTTCAGCTAAATGCTCGACGACAGAGACGTTTTCCATGAAAGACAATGAAAATGCAGAACAGTTGTAGCTAAAATTTCTCCCTATTTATATCACTACATATTTTCTTATCTTCACACTAATTAAATCTTGCCTTAACAGATTTAATTAGTATATTTTAATTTAATCACAACATAATCTTTCCTGTTTTTTGATTTTCACTTTTTCTTACCATTATTATTTCATTAATTAAAGGAGCAGGACTTTGGCATTTCAAAATTCTGTAATTAGTTATTTCTTATTAAACAAATGATTATCCTTTTGTTTTTATTTAAACAATGTTTTTCTATAATTAATTATTTATCTTTTCTACTGGAGTACTTTACTTTGAAAACAATGTGCTTTTATAATTTCCAACTTTTAGATTTCCGGTGATTACAATTTATATTGTACAATTCTTTTTCAATTTCAACTACCCTCTAACTTCTCTTCTTATATAACACTCCTCCCCCGATTCCAGAACGCCCTTTACATGTTTTATAATCTTCTAATTTTTTCAGCTTATGTTTTTCCCATATTGGCCAATTTAATTTATTTCCTGTATTTTCCACCATTTCATTCTGAGTTTTGTTCGTTTCCTTCTTCATTTCCGATTTCTACACATTTCATCACATTTGGTTTGACATTCACTTTTATTTTCGATTCTAATGGCCATAAAATCTGTGTGATGTCCTCTTCACATCTTCTCAAATTATTTATGTGTCCAAATATTTAAAATTATTCTGATCCTAGAATCACACAAATTTTATTCGCTATTATTTTATCAATCACTCCTTTCATCTATTTCTTATGCAATATATCACATACCCATACTCTGTCTCCAACACTAAAGTTTGTATGAAGTTTTATGTTGCCTAATGAATCTTTTTTTACTGGTTGAAGTAATGACAGATTAATCTTTAGCTTCTTTCCTAAAAACAAATCTGCCGATGATTTTCCTCTGGCTGTGGATGGTGTCGAATGTTGACACAGCATTATTTCTTGTAATGCTTCTTGCATATCTGATATCTTCATCTTCAATAAACTTTTCTTCATTTGTTGTATTGTTTTTTCTGCCTGTCCATTCGACTCAGAGGCTATGGTGGTGTCAGAATATGGTTAATACTCCTACTTTCAAAATACTGTTGCATTCTGTGTCCCCTGAAACTTGCTCTATTGTCGGACACAATGACTTCGGGAAAACTGTATATTGGAAAAAAATATTATAATATTTAGTTAAGATTTTACTTCATTAACGCTTAAATAAATTAATATATATATGTGCTCTGCGCACAGTTAATGAAGCTATTAATAAATTGTCAAAATTTTTTTTTTTTTTTTTTTACTGCCAAGCGCTTTCGGGACAGTCTACAGTCCCATATTCATGGCGAGTTATTCTGTTAATAACTGTAAAACTACGCAAATTTTATGCAAATTTATATGCAGATGTTACGTGGACCATTTACGAGATAGGGAATAGCAGGCCTCTCTTCTGTTGTTTGCCGATGGGTCAGCCGCAATGAAGTAAGCTTCCCTAACTTTACGTTTGGTGTCGTTTGTTTCAGAGCAAACGACACTGGCTGTGGTAGGTAGAAAAGCATGTCCAGAGTTTCTTTCATGTTCGACAAAAATCGAATTACCTTCAGACTTTGTTTTGGTTTTATTGTAAAGGTATCAGTGTTGAGCTACTCTGGTGGCAATGTTAGTTTTGGTCTCTCCGTAATATGTTGCCATGCAATTTCTTTGGGGGCAGGTAATTTTGTACACAACTTGAGGGGTGAGTTCAGGTTTGATCCTGTCTTTGGTATTATTTATCAGTCTATTGGTGTTGGGAGGTGAACGGAAGGCGACTTCAAAGTCACATGATAGTTGATTGATAAGGCTTTTAGCTGTAGAGTGAACGTATGGGATTAAGATTCTTGGTTTGTTTTCTTTCTTGTGGCTGTGGTTTATTTTATAGAAAAATTTGTTGACTTTTCTGTTGATGGATGAATAAGTGTGTCCAATTTTCCTTAAATCAGTTATATAATTGATGAGATTTTTTCTTTTATCTGCCTCATATTTGCACAAGTTATGGTTTCTAAACAAGAATGAGGAGAGGGCTGCAAGTTTGTGTGAGTGAGGTGCATAAGAATTGGGGTTTGTCAAGCCTCTTACTTCCAAAGGTTTGACTACCATTTGATAGTCCAGCTTCTCTGTTTTTGCTAACATATATGTCAAGGTATTTGACATGTTTGTTGCTGCCCCAGAAGACATCATCTCTAATCTTTACAATAGCCTCCATAATAATACCAAACTCACTTTTACTATTACTTGGGAAAACCAAGACAAACAGGTCAAATACCTTGACATATATGTTATCAAAAACATAGAGAAGCTGGACTACCAAATGGTAATCAAACCTTTGGAAGCAAGAGGCTTGACAAATCCCAATTCTTATGCGCCTCACTCACACAAACTTGCAGCCCTCTCCTCATTCTTGTTTAGAAACCATAACTTGTGCAAATATGAGGCAGATAAAAGAAAAAATCTCATCAATTATATAACTGATTTAAGGAAAATTGGACACACTTATTCATCCATCAACAGAAAAATCAACAAATTTTTCTATAAAATAAACCACAACCACAAGAAAGAAAACAAACCAAGAATCTTAATCCCATACGTTCACTCTACAGCTAAAAGCCTTATCAATCAACTATCATGTGACTTTGAAGTCGCCTTCTGTTCACCTCCCAATACCAATAGACTGATAATTAATACCAAAGACAGGATCAAACCTGAACTCACTCCTCAAGTTGTGTACAAAATTACCTGCCCCCAAAGAAATTGCATGGCAACATATTACGGAGAGACCAAAACAAACATTGCCACCAGAGTAGCTCAACACCGATACCTTTACAATAAAACCAAAACAAAATCTGAAGGTAATTCGATTTTTGTCGAACATGAAAGAAACTCTGGACATGCTTTTCTACCTACCACAGCCAGTGTTGTTTGCTCTGAAACAAACGACACCAAACGTAAAGTTAGAGAAGCTTACTTCATTGCGGCTGACCCATCGGCAATCAACAGAAGAGAGGCCTGCTATTCCCCATCTTGTAAATGGTCCATGTAACATCTGCATATAAATTTGCATAGTTTTACAGTTATTAACAGAATAACTCGCCATGAATATGGGACTGTAGACTGTCCCGAAAGCACTTGGCAGTAAAAAAAAAAAAAAAAATTTTGACAATTTATTAATAGCTTCATTAACTGTGCACAGAGCACATATATATATATAATATTTAATAATTTTGTTTGTACTAGTATTATTTACTATATGGCATTAAATCTATTTTAAGAAAGCACCGATCATTATTAACAGTATTTTCTCTTTACTGGTCCTGTATGATCAATGTACACACTCTTCCATGGTCTGGTTGATACTGGCCATGCTATTACATTTTTGTTGGAAGCTGCATTTCCTCCTGACATGAAAAACATTTCTTTACAAACTTTTCAATGCCAGCATTAATTCCAGGCCCCCAGACTACATGCTAATACTTCAGCTCGTATGCCTGGATGACTTTCTTGCAATAAGTTTATAACTATTTGCCTCCCAGCAATAGGTACCACTACTCATTCCCCAAAACTATACAATCATGACACACTGTTAGCTTATCTCTGTTAATCCAAACCCCTGTGCAAGATACAAAGGTTTTTTGTTTGGCCAACCTGACCTAATCCATTTTTCTAAAATTTTATCTTCTTTAGTCCATCTACTTACTATCCAACTGTTTATTGTTTTTGATTTCACCACATCATTGTGATTTACATATATTTTCATTTAAAACAGGCAAAACTCTCCATACAGTAGTGCCACTCAGTGCAAGACAGAGTAATCAATGGATGCCAAAAACAACTAGTGCGGAGATATTGGATGACTAAGAATTAGATAGGGATTTTATGCACAAGCCTTCTGGCATCCATTGATTACTCTGGCTTGCACTGAGTGGCACTGCTGTATGAAAAGTTTTGCCTGTTTCAATAATAGCAAGCACAAAAAATGGTGATCATGTGATCTATTTCATTTGCTACAGGTTCATGTTTATCTAGTAATCTGGATAACATATCTGATGAGTTATTTCTTTTCCTTTTTAAAATGTTAATTCATAATCATACCAAACTAAAAACATTAGACATTCTCAGGTTTAAATGTTCAGGAGGTATCCGATTATGAGCAAAAATACCTACAAAAGTCTTATGATCTGTCACTATTTTAAACACTCTTCCAAAAATGTATTAGTAGAACTTTTTCAATGAAAAAACTATAGCAAACACTTCTTTGTCAATTTGACTATAATTCTTTTCTGCTTTCAACAATGTGCATGAGATATATGCTATTGGCCGCTCCCCATTTTCCATCATATGCAATAGAACTGTACAAACGCCCCAATCTGAAGCATCAGTTGTAATCTAAACTGGCTGATTATCGTTAAACTGCACTAACAAATTATCAGACACCAAGAGCACCTTTCCCTTTTCAAAAGCTATACCTTGTTTCTCAGACCACTCCCATTTTTAGTTCTTTTTTAATAATTCGTTTAAAGGTTGTGCAATCATTGAAATGGCTCAAAAAAATTAATCAAGCCCAGAAAAGCCTGCAATTGCTTTACATTTTTCAGCTCTGCATTTTTAACAGTTCTCATTTTCTTGGGAAAAGGCCGCTTGCTTTTTCCAAAATGATATGCCCGAGAAAAATCAATTCATCAGTTTGCCACACTGACTTTTCAGCAATTAGCCTAACTCCTGCTCTATTCAACCTTTCACAAACTTTTCTTACTCTTTTCCCTAATAAATCGAGTGACTCTGCAGAAATCAGTGTCATCATAACACGGTACTACTCCCTCTAAACCTTGTTAAATATTTTTTATTTTTGCTTGGAAAATATTGGGGTGAGTAGTTACTCTGAACAGTAATCTATTACATTTAAACAGAAAAAGGCATCGTACTATCATTTGTGCCATTCTTTTTGTTACTATTTGGTAGTATGCTGAATTTAAATCCAGCTTCGCAAAAACTTTTTCATTTGCTAATGATGCCAGTACTTCTCTCACATTTGGCCTCAGGTATGCCCCTTAATTAAAAAATCTATTCACTGTAATTCTATAATCCTCACAAAGTCTGATTGTTAGGTTTTGCTATAACTACTATAAACATGGCCCATTCTGAGAATTATACTGGGTCAATACTCCATTTTTAATTAAACAGGAAGTTTTTCTTTCATTTTGGCACATTGTGCAAATGGTATCTTTCTAGGTTTGCATATTATTAGAATCACATTCTCCATTAACTCCACATCCACTGGGTTGTATTGATCAAACCTAAATAGTTTTCAAATAATTTAGGAAATTCTTTCATTTCCTGTTCAATCAAACCATTCATGCCCTATAATAGGACTAATATCTCATTTCATTATATATAAAGAAGGTTCTACCTCTTTATTTCTATATTTAACTGGTACTTCTATTCCCTTAATCTCTATCTCATTCCAACTTACATCTTGTGCCTTTATAAATGTAATTTTTTTTTGTGTTATTTTTTTCCACAGTTCTTCAGATATTATAATGATTCCTGATCCACTACCTATCTCCATTTCTACTTCTGTACCCCATGTCTCAAGTTTTGTCATAAACTTTTCTACTATTGCTTTCATATTTTTAATGTATGAAGGCCGTTCAATTTATTTTTCTACTGCTTTTTATTTTCAGCACAATATTATTTCTGTACAGTTTCAGCCTTTCTACACACTTTCGCTAGATGCCCTCTGGCTTTACACTTGAAACACATCTGGTTTTTCTATTGGCAAAACCATGCAACATGACCTTTTACTCTGCACAAAAACAAATTACTTTTCTATTTTTAATGTTGTCAACTCCCCATTTTTTGTTCTCCTGTGTTCTCTCTGTTTAACAGTCATATTTTTGAATCTTAAATATTTCTGAATGTGAGAGAGCCTGTTCAACTATTAGTTCATATGCTATTTCCTTCTTAATGGCCTTTCATACATTAAATCTACTTCAATAAATAAATTTTTCCAAACCCCGTCATTTGCAATCCCCCATAGTAATTGATCCTAACAGTACTTGGTCTACAAAATCTCTATAACTAGTTTTTTGACAACTTTCTCAATGCTATATCATACTCTTTTATAGTCTCTCTTTCATATTGCTTTCTATTTTTTAGCATTAGTCTGGCTATGTGACGAGATGGTTTCAGATTAAATAGATCATTCAATTTTTTTATCATGTTTTCATACATGATTGACTCATTTATTGGATGCTCAAAATATTTATTTATAATATCAATAACTTTACGTCTCATCAGACTTAAAAGAGCTGCTATTTTTTTTATTAATTCTCTTTAATATCATTAAGTACAAAAAAATGTTCAATTTGCATAATATACAGTGGCCGTTCCACTGCCTTACCAATATCAAACTCTGGTATATTTGATTGCCCCAAAGACATTTTTGATCCAGCGAAACAAAACACATCTGTATTCCTTCCTAACTTATCACTTCGTTCCCTACAGCTAGTTCAGATTTTTTAACTGTGCCAACTTTTGCTATGTACCTGCTAAAACATAACAAATCACAGTAAAATACAGTAACTGGGAATTAAATTAATTCAAATACTCAATATAATAAAAATTTACTAATTTATTGAATAAACAGACAAAATAAATAACACCATTATGCAATCCACATTAAGTAAAACATTTAGAATTTCAATCTCAAAAGTGCTCTGCACGTCTACACATATAGATGTACTGTATTTCACTAGAGACAGTTCTAATTTCTCAGTCCACAATAAAGTCATATTTCCCTCTCATAGTAATTTCTGACGTATACAAAATAATCATAAGAGCTCATTAACCTTCAGGTAATTTGTGCCTGGGATAGGAATTTCCTCAATAACAGCGGGTTAACTCTCACAACGATCTTGTTCATGTGATGTGATACACTGTGACTTCCCCTTATATGGAGTCAGGAATCTCTCAGCAATTATGCCCAGAGAAATCTGTTAGCCATTTTATCTTCCCTTTCCATTCCCCACTCTAAGTTTTCTCATATCCTGCTCCATCCCATTTCCACAACATAATCTTTGTCAACTCCATGGCTTTTATATATAAATCCCCCTTATCTTTTCCCAAACCCAACTTGAAAATCAATAACCCGCTTTCTGTATAATCACTTCCCTTATATTTATTCTTTTATAACCTTATTATTTGTATCCTTTCTACTTTCAGGCATTTACATTCAATTAATAGATGCCTAATATTTTCTATGCCTTCCTTACACAACTTGCATTCTAAATCACCCATGTTTTTTTCCATTTACATGTATAATCCTCTGTTGCTAAAGATCCTGTTCGAGCCTTAAACAGTAAACTACTTTCCTTACTATTATCATAATTTGCATTTTTTTTAAAATCCCCTTTTTATAAAATGCTTTATTAAATATATGTACAATACAAAGTTTACAATAAATGTACTATAGACATAATATATAATATGTACTAAGTATCAAGTCATAAATACTTTAACCCATAACACCTATATTATACAAATTTCTAATTGGTATACAATTTTAAAAACAAAACACATTTTATAAATTCAATCTAGAACATCCAAATTCAATAGAATATCTAAAAATTATCTCAAACTGAACACAGTTATTTTTGGTAGTTACAAAACAGTATTAGTATATCCAACAATGTTAGTAATACAAAGAAATCAGATAACTCAAAGAAATCACTACTCTATAAGGTAGATACAATAATTTCCATGTGTTTCATGAATTTGATTAAGACATTTAAATGACTCAATATATACTGTAACTGAAAACGAATATGCTATATGCTAGCCGCTATAATTTGTAATTAAATAAAATATATATTATTATAATAGCTACTGCCATTTTGTAACTATAAAGAAATATAATACCATAGCCCATTTGCAACTATCATAAACATTAATTTAGTCATGCCAATAATAAGATAAATAAATTATCCCATTTCTAAATACACAAAATAAAAATGAAAGTAATCACTGGCATCATTTAAGATTTGAAATATTTTCGATATTGGGAAGTCATTTTAACTAACAAAACATACTAGTGGTTATAACTAGATCAATATAAATTAGCCATAGCAACTGAACAAAATTACAGTGAAATCCATGGAGTGCATTACGCTTTATATCCAATAATAGATTCCTTCAACAAAGAATCCTTCCTTTCCTATTTCCACATATATAAGACCATTCACGGTCGCACGCACATACCAGCGCAATTTATAACTACTTAAAAAAATATCAGAGGAAGTTAATATTATCAAGTTGGAAAGGGACTTGATCACTTTTATTCAGTTTAGCTAAGTACATGTGTTTTTCCCGGGTGCCACTAGATTGTTTTAAATCTAGATAAATATCATCTGTCCATAGTGTACCGGGTTCAAACCCATTCGGTACAGTCTTTATTACACATGCACTTGGATGAATAAAAAAAAAAATGAGATTCTTACATTTTATCCGTGTCAATAAAATTATAAGATCCTAATACTATAAAATTTATATATCCAACACTTTTACAGATATTACCAGCTTAGTTTAAGTACATTGATGTACAGATGCATACAAATACAGTGACGACCATTACTTACATATACGGCCATTAAACATATTTATTTTATTTAATTATTCATCATAATATAATGATGATGATTCCAGCCACAAATTTATATTTTATAAACATATAGGCACTTTCTTAAAATCATATTATGTTTAAACTGGGATTTAATTATTAATACTCACTAGCGCGGATGAGATCATAATGAATCTTACGGCCTAAAATATAACCTTTTCTAGTTTATGGTTATTTACTTAAAATACTATTATAGTTAAAATTATAGCTCAATCATCAATATTTACCAGTGATGATGAATGATCATCATGAATCTCACCACATGATATTTAGCTTTTTATATAACTAATTACATTTAAGATTGGATTTAATTATTACTATTTATTTAGCGATGATGGTGATCATAACTAATCTTATATCATAAAATTTAGATTCTGATAAATCTATAATTATTTACTTGAACAGTATTATGCTTAAACGGTGATTTAACTAGTAATATCCACCGTTGATGAGGATGATCAAAACTCATGGGCACAACGTTCCTGACAGATATTTTAAGTGCTGGCTCTGGCTAAGCATTTATCATAAAGCTTGTAGAGGAATTGGCAATCCTTTGTTTATAACTTACAAGCTAAGGAGGTAGGGTCATGTGATCTATGACTCTTATTTTGACTTTTTAATGTTTATGTATCAAAAGAGAAAAAAATGCTTGACTATAGAAAGAGCGTCAAAGTTTACTTTTAATAAGTAAATAAAAAAATTTGTTAATCAAATTTTAAAGTTACCCGATCCATTTTCATTCTTATTAATGTCCCAGGTTCAAATATCAGACTGCTCTCGTATTTATAGCTTCGACTGGTTGGTTTGGCTTGTTCGTACCATTTTAAAAGTTATTGCAGGCACTTTTGATAAATATGAAGAAAACTTAAAAAAAAAAACTGATTTGTAGATTAGTTGAGGTTGGCTGTATGGCTTTTATACATCTTCTTTCTTCTCCTTCCCTCTTCTCCCTCCTTTAAAGATAATGTTCCTTTAATAGGCCAGGAGACAAAAAAGAAGCCTCTCAGATAGCATATGTGGTTGGCTTTAAACTCGGCCATTCTTTGGGTATTAAAGACTTCTAAATGAGTCCACAGATAGATCAATGAATTAACCCATGATGTGAGATCCCAGAGAACAAAAAATAGCAAGCCTCTAGATTAACTTAGCTGTGAGATTATTTATATAGCCGCACATCTTTTATGCTGTTTAAAGCAAAAGTCTTACATTTTCCCCATTAACTTTTCTAGGGAAAAAAAAAATCAACAGCTCATCCTGATGAGCTTAAAATAAACAGAAAAAAAACTCCTCTCAATATTGTCTCTTTTTTTATCTCCGTATTTCTGATTAAAAGTCTCCTCCTACAAAAATAACTGTCATTTTGAGATAGCAATCAGAGTCCCGCAAATTGATGGTCCAAAGTAATTAATAAGAAAATTAATAATTATCTTATCTACTCTGTCAAAGCATTTTACTCACCTTTGGACAATCTAAAATCCAGATAACATAAAAACAACAAAGTTTACAACCTATGGTCAACAGAGATATGTGTAATTGTCTCTATGTTTGCTCAGCTATACTTTTCTTTCACGTGTGCATTTCAGCTATTAATCTATTGATTTTTTACACTATCCTGTCCAGTTTGTTTTATTTTAAAAAAAATAAAGCTAAATAACTGAATGCTTTATTTAATAATAATAGACCAATATATTAAATATTATTTCTTGTAACATTCTCTCTTCATTATTTCCTATTAACAATCATTGTTTATTAACTATATATACCACTCACACACACAATTCTATATACACAAAAAAAAAAAAAAATTTTTTTAAATTAAAGAATATATACATAGGTGGGAATCATATACATATATGTACAATACATATGAAACATTTTTCAGGTTCATCTGTTTTTAACAGAAATATTGGCTGGATAATACCTATCCATTATATGAGTAAAATGTTGTTTAAAAACTAACTTGTAAAATTGCTACAAAATTAAATGTATATCCAATCAAAAAAAAAACAACAATTCACTAAAAATGTGAATGGGTTAGGGAGAGTGAAATTATATAAATAATCTGGAGCAAAATTAACAATTGTTTTTATTAATTTCAAATAGATTAGACGTATCACCTTACTGTTAATACAATTCTGTGTCATAACATAATGGAAAGTAAGATATGATGTAAAGCATAGTTTTAAATTTTAATAACCCAGTTATCATTTACATATCAATGTTTATTAGAGACAGTAGATCTCACATTTTAGCTAATAATTATTATTACATCAGAAGATATCATCTAATTCCTAAAATGATTTTTAAAGTTGATGGTAACACATTATGCACTGGAATAACTATATTGTAATGATACATCATAAAATGGAGTCACTGATTATAAACTTTTCTAAAAATAATGTATGGTCTACCAAAAATAAACCAAAAAATAACTTGCATGTCTGATCTTTATATACATAACATAAACATATATTTAGAAATGTCTCAAATCAAAGATATTTCAATACTTTTATTTTTAAATATACAATATCTACAACTCTGAGTTTTGTTTTTACATTGCTTCAAAGTATACTTTCGGTAAATATTTGCATGGTCCATATTTTCAGGTTGTATATCTCTCCATTTAATCACTCATATCATTCTGCATTCTCTTTGCATAATAATTTGTAATTTTGTTATATATTTAATTTTTTTTAATGATGTAAGTACTTTTAAATTTTGATATTATAAAACTTATGTAATGCTGTATTTATTGTTCAATTTTTAATTCACAGAAAAATATATTGTTTATATATATCATAATATAAAAAGCAAAATTTAGTAGACAATCTGACAGTGATTATCTGTGTACATGTATATGTTCGTGTACATGTGCATACATTGATATCTTTGTTTTTTTTTAAATATTTATATATAAATTTATTTTATATTACTTATAAACATCAAAAATAATAAAAAAACTTAGTATGTGGTCTGCAAGTATTTGTAAAAATATACATACATGCTTAAGTGTGTTAATAAATATATATATAACTTGCATAAAGTTAATATTTTCTATTTGAATATTGTACATGACTTTACTTTAAAATTATATTTTAATATATTAAAAAAAAAAAAAGGCTATCATAAAAGTTAAAATGAAAATATGCCAACAGTCACGTGTGTGAATTTTACGCATTTACTTTTAAAAAATACAATTCAGCCATTTTATTTTTAAACAATTTGTCCTCAATATTTTTTTATTGCTTTTGATAGACAACCATATATTTCCGTTAACTCCACACAACCTCCAACAAAAAACAACAAAAACCAAAAAAAATTTCCAAATTTTTTCTTTATTACATCCTCATATTTCCAAAAATTAAACCTTTCCTTAAGATTTAATTAGTGTATTTTAATTTAATCACAAACAAAACTTTTCTATTTTTTAATTCCCATTTTTTCTTACCATTATTATTTCGTTAATTAAACGAATAGGATTTTAGCATTTCAAAATTTCGTAATTAATTATTTATTAAACAAACGACTATCCTTTTGTTATTTCTTAAAGCAATCTTTTTCTACAATTATTTATTCTGGTTACTTTACTTTGAAAACAATGTGCTTTTATAATTTCCAACTTTTATGTTTCCGGTGATTACAATTTATATTGTATAATTTTTTTTCTAATTTCAACTATAACATAAATAAAAACACCAAAGTACAAAAAAAAAATCCAATTTGAAATGGGAATATAAAACTTTTTAAAAAGCTGCAAGTGATTCATTTTCCTGCAGCCAAATAATAATAGCCAGCTCAACTTTGCTACAATTTTTTTTTTTTTAATATTCAGTTTAAATTCTATAGTAGAATCCTTTATAATAAAACCCATATCAAAATAAATTTCAGAAATTTACATAATTATTAAGCATTTTATCAATGTTACACAATTTTATACAGAGAAAGTTTCCGACATTTATTATTTTTAAAATCTTACCCATTAATTAATTTATTGTTCCCAAATAAATTTTTAAAACAAGTTAATTGTTTATGTCGACCGCAAACATTGCAATAATGTTTTGTTAGAGACATTGTAGGTAAGAAACATGATTTTAAGTGGCTCCAGTTAAACATATCAAGGTTATAATAAACTATTTAAGTATTATTAAGAATAAATTCGTTTGTCTAGTTGTTGTTAACAATAATTCTTCTGGCAGCTGACCTGACATAAATAAGTGATAAAATCAAATTTGCGCTCTCTTTTGGTAATACTTGAAATTGGAGCTGGCGTTATTGTTTTTTAATTCATCGATCTTTTTTTTAAAGACACATTTGCATTAATGAAAGTAAGACTTGGGGATAAATGTACTATCATTAATTAATCTAACTTACTGCTGTTTTTTTGTTATGGCATTGTACACATTGCAACCATTTACCTTTAGCAGGTGATGTCTGAATGCTAAAACCATGTAAGCGTAGTGTTGATAATATATTTATAACTTCTGTTTCATCACATTTTAGTTAATAACATGAATAAAGACATAAATGACCCAATGCATTTCATATTGCATCCGCACTTCATTTCATCTAACTTCCAAGCGCACCTCTTTATTATCTTGCTCAACTTGTAATTAAGTACCGTATTTTCCACTATTCATGACCGATACTTTCTTCTCTAGAAAAATATGAACTCTTCAAACTTTAATTTGACTCCTATTACAAGAGATATTATGTTGTAGTTCTGAAGAAAATTGCTGGGGCGATTGAAACTGTAGAAAAGAGTGGAAAATAAAGTATTGTAAAAGTAGAAAAGTGGTTCGGACAATTTAGTATTATATAGATCTATGGAAATTTTGCGAAAAATGCAAGAAAATTGGTGCATTTTATTCAAATTGATAGCTAATATTTAATAAAGAAGGTATATATTTTCAGAATTTTTATTAATATAAATTTTTAAAAATATTTACTTAGCTAACATTTTTTATATTTGAAAATAAAATATTTATTTAAAATTTTATTATCGCAAAAACTCGTGTGATATTGTCATAATCCAGTGACCCGAAAATTTTATTTGCAATTGATATTCCAAATTTTTCTTGGTTCATGGAGGATCTTAAATAATTTTATTTAATTTGCTGAAACTGCATTCACATAAGTCTACCATTACAGGTAAAAATGTATTAATGTTAAAATGTGTACAATGTAGTCTCACTATCAGGATATACATTTTGAATTTAATAATTATGAATCATTTGGAATAACTGAAATGGAATTGTTGTAGCAAATTTCTCATAAAATGTTTGCTTGCTAATTATAACTCCATTTTTAAGCAAAATTCAGAAGCACCAAAATCTTTAAAAAAAACTTCAGTAAAAAATATTCGCTATATATTTTCACTTAAAAAGTTGAAATCTAAACAAATGTCACATAAAGATTCATATCTCCCCTGAAATTGATTTATAAGAAACACAATATTACACTATATTATAAATTTCATCATATGACCATGAATGATTTCCATCTTAAGGATTTTTTTTATTTTTCGTTTTCTTTTTACTGGAAATCTTATGTCATATTCATTTTGCCTTATTAAAAGTGCCTTGAACTCTCTCATTTCTCAAAATAGATAGCCATTTATCATTTGTGATGCTTTGTCAGGAGACATCTTTTTATTTTGAAATGAAATATTCACTCAATAATGCAAGAAAGAGTATTTAACCAGTTATCTAATAAGCAAATAAACTATAATCAATAATATGCATCAGAGATTGTATCAAAATAAATTGGCTTACTAGATTTCTTCCATTATTTTGCATATGTTTGTTCATTTATGCTTCTTATAAGCTTCATTTCAGGCAACTACTGTATTGCACAATACCTTTTTAAAGTAAATTTTAAAAGTTGTAACATTCCATCTAGATGTGGAATGATATGTATTTGTATGTTTAAATGCACATACATATATAAGTATAAATTACTAATAGAAATAAGTAATAAGTTTAAAGGAATTAAATAATTTTAAAAGACATTCTTTTAAAATAGGAAATAAAATTATTTATAACTTTAAGATTAGAAAAAAGATTTTTTAAAAGTAAAAACAGTTTAATTAATGAGAGTAGAATATAGTATGATAATGAGATATAGAACAATTAAAGGAATTCGAGTTTAGATTTCCTTCAAGAGATAAACTAAAAAGTAACTCATTAATTAAAGTTAGAGAGATCATGATTTAAATTCTTGTATCCAGCATTGAGCAGTGAAAGAAGAATCACCTGAGTGGATGTACGGGAATACAAGCCAGTCAACTTTAAGGAATGAAACAATGAATGAACTCAGTGCAAATTGGATCAAGAAAAGGACACTTGATTCTTGGAGATTCACCTGTGCATACTGACTTATAAGTGGATGTAGAACATCGCCCATATACACAGGGATTTCAAGTGTGGAGATCTGCCCTCCGAATATGTGAACAGCGAGGTAGGACTCTTACAGGTCGTATTGATCTATAATATGATTTATGTACATCTGTGGACCTATGTATATATATAATTTGTAGTGTAGTTAGAAATTGCTAAGATGATCTATTATTAAATTGCATTTAATCTCAACCTAATAGAGTTGCATCATTATTGGGGATTTATTATCGTTAAATAAATCTGGAGTGGTTAAGTTCGCAGACAAGGTGTCCAAAAATATAGAAGTCTGGACATAGCATGAAATCCAACAAATAGGTTAAAATTTTCAACTTCAGAAAAAAATGTTATCATGGTGAGATATCAAAAGCATGAATTCCTGCAAGATTCAAGGTATGTGTAGCACATGGAACATATTTAGCAAATTGATTCAACCTATTTACATGTGCTAGAATACCATAATATTTACCTATCATACCAGTGCTAGCATCATATACTTGGCCTATGCAATTCATAATATCTAAGCTATCTAATGCAATTTTTTCTAAAAGTTTTCTTTGATAGTCCATCACCAGTATTTTCATTGATGCTAAATATATCAAATCTTTTCTTCTTTTATACTTTTACTATTTTAAATTCTTAAATATCTAATTATTTGTAACATTTGTTCTTTTTTTAAGCATCAGGCATACACTCAAATAAATCAAATATTTTGCATCTTTCATTTGCCCAATAATTTCATTTTGTACTTATTTTCCTATTAAATTTATAATTTCAATACTTCCCAGGATAGATATGTCACCAATTGTTTCTTGGACTTTATTATTTCAGTATGTTGGACATGAATCAGATTATAATGATCTACAAATTCAATCTTTTTTTAAAACAATTCACATTTAGAATCACCCATTATATTAGATGAGTCCCTTAATGCAAAAATTCTTTTTACCAAAAAATAATATGGAGTCAATAACTACCTTTAAGATTTGATACCATTTTTCAGCTTCTGATTGAATATTCTCTTATAGGTTCACCAATAATAAAAAGATAATTAGTTAAGTTATAAAATTTTGCAGATGATGCATCAGTGTCAGGAAATAATAGCTATCAAATTAAAATGTGAAAGTAAATTCAAAATAAATGCTATAAAGACTAAAAGTTTTCAATGCTTTCTCAAAAAAGAAAATAAAAAATGATAGCAATGGATTACAAATACCTATAAAAAAATTGGGTCAGACTGTAATAAAGAATGGATGACATTAATGAGAAAGCTGTACTTGGATCGAGTGCTCCCAATAGAAATGACAAAATGGAAATGTTATAAAAGCTTTTTAATGTTTTATCAGTGCTTGTATAGAAATAGAATGCTCATGGATACCCAAGACCATATAGTGAGGTAAAGAAGAATGTATGGTTGGGAATAACAGATTAAAAATGAAACATGTGGTATAACAAGTATTATAGACTTCATTGAAAGAATTAAGCCATTACACTGGAGCAGGGTTGGTTATGTTCCTAAAAGAGAGAACATGATATGAATAGCTCAAGTCTTTAACTGAACCCTAACATATTGTAAAAGTCTTAGAAAGAAGCTGTATGTGCGATGTTTAAAGAAATTTGTTGAAGAAATGTATTTGGAAAAGATCTCCATCCTCTAGTGCATGATTGATGATTTATAGTGTAACTTCTATATATACCATTTATAAACAAAGCAAAGCTCCATATAGTAGTGCCACCTGTGCTAAACAGAGTAATCAATGGATGCCAGAAGGCTTGTGCATAAAATCTCTATCTAATGCCTACTCATCCAATATCCCCAGACTAGTTTCTGGCTTGTGGCACTACTATGAGTTTTGCTTTGCTTTGTTTATAAACAATTATGTGCTAGTATGGGAGATGTGATGCTTGCTGGTTTAACACCAATCCTGCCTAATAGAGTAGTGGTGGCTATGGTTGTTAAAGAGCCAAAGACACCAAAATATATGGGTGCTGAACTGAGTTCAAACCCATATGATTATATAAGCTATTGAGCTTAGATTGAAAGTATTTTTTGTTTTTAATTTCATGCTCAAAGTTTTGTAGTTAAGTAGAGATAAAAGGTGGTTGCATTAGATCCTAAGATCTAGATGCAGTGCTCTTAGATCCAAAGCTCCTCACTGACGAAGGCCACAAGCCAGAAACTAGTCTGGGGATATTGGATGAGTAGGCATTAGATAGGGATTTTATGCACAAGCCTTCTGGCATCCATTGATTACTCTGTTTAGCACAGGTGGCACTACTGTATGGAGTTTTGCTTTGCTTATAAATAATTGTGCTAGTATTGGAGATGTGATGCTTGCTGGTTTATATATCATTTATTTGATGTCTGTTATTTCAGTGATTATATGACTAATGAGTTTTCAATGTCTTTGTAAATATTTATAATATTGCTTATTAACTTTATATGCTCTTTAAAATTTCCAGTTCAATTTGCTTAAAATGTCATTTTTTGAATTACAAAAGATTCTGCACTGTTAGGCATAGTGATAAATTCAAAACTATAGGTTTCTGAATTAATTCCCAGCTGAAGAAGAAAAAAATCTTAGTTGATCAGAAGTTTTATGCTATTATCATTTTAGTTTTCAAGGATCATTTAATTCCTTGAGTAATGGATTTTAAAATGAATGTAAAAAATATTTATTTTAAAGATATCTCAAAAAGTGAAAAGCATAGACCAATAAAAAAGTTTAAATATGTGATGTCTTTTCTTAAAAAAATTTGTGTGTAGAAAGAGAAGTCTAGAATTCCTGCTATAACATTACATTTCTCTGTAATCTTTTATACTAGTGTAAAACCAATCTATTTCTTTCTCTACCGCTTTTTGGTTTACAATTACCCAATTGTTCTATCAGCAGTAACACTATTTTTCTCCTATCTCGAATTATGCTGTGTCATTAGTTCCGATATTCTTTCCTTAAAACAGAGGCAAGACTCTCCATACAGTAGTGCCACTCAGAGTAATCAATGGATGAACAGTTTCTGCATATTTGCCTCTGTTTTAACAGCTCATGTAAGCATAGGAAATGGTGATCATGTAATATTCTTTTCTTATATTTATTATAAAGACCTGAACAAAAATATCTCTTTCATTCTTCTTACGTGTTTCCCTTACAAAATATTCTGCTTATTTAATGTTGTATATTCTGAAAATAAAAATTCTACATTTTCATCTTCCATGCAAAACACATTGCAGTCCATATTCTTATTTCAGTTTTGCCTTCTTTTCTTGGTATCAAATATTTCCATTTTTTTTTTTGTATAAATAGTAATAATATTCCTTCCTTATTTTTTTTTCAATTTTATAAAATTCCAAACTATTTTTTTTTTAGAACTTTTTTTTTCTTCTGCAATCAACTTACCTTATATCACTTCTCATTATAATAAATGTAATTTTGACTACATACTTATCCCATAAATTCTCTATCGACTTTTCATGTTATAAAACATTTCAAGTTCACAATGTTCATGGTCTTTTTTGTATAAATCAATTAAATATTATTTTTACTAATATATTTTAAATGCTTTTATATTAACATAACCTGGCTGTTTGTCAGTATGTCCGCATCGTCTATATATATTTTTTTCCATATGTCATAGCATCAGCCAGGAGGTGAACCTGCAATAACCGTCTGCAATCAACTGCTTGCTTGCGAGGCAGCTGTGCTGACCTCTCGGCTAACAATGCTTGACTTGTCTATATTTCTGTATGTCTATATTTTTTGAATTAACAATGAGAAAAAAAATTGTTCCCATTTAGAACTCTAACTCACATCCATATGCTTCCCAACAAAATTCCTTAGCAATTGACCCAATGGAAATATGTTTGTAGAATAAAATTGTTAATATTGATTTAACTCATATTTAATTAAATTAATTGGTAATCATCTGAAATCCGGGCATGGCTGCTTGGTGCGTTGATGCTATACAAAATCAATCAAATGTAACGTTACTGGGCCGCCCCAACTTTTTTTTATAGAACATAATTTTTTTGATTAAACAAATTTTTAATTTATAATATTTCTTTTTTATTAAACAAATTTTTACATTCATTTTTTTTTTTTTTTAACCTGACATTTTTCTTTAGTCAACAAATTTTGGTAATTTAATTTTGTGTTTATTTTTCTGAATTTTAAAACTTTGGACTGTTTCACGATGAAAAAACTTGTTTTAACCCCACCGAAAAAATATAATGGTACAATTATTTGGGACTTGTTTCGACTTTATTCTACCTTTTTTTTTTTGGTTGACCAAATTGTTTTTCTTCTTATTAAATCAAAAGTAACTTTTGTGTTTTTTGGGGGTACAAAATTGTTTTCAAACTCCCACCCCCACACTCGGAAAAATAATTGTAACAAAAAGTCAATAATTTCTTTTTTTTCTCAACAACTTTTTCTCACTTTTTACTTTTATTTATATTTCGTTTGAATTACCTTTTTTTTTTTGGCCTTCTACAATAAACTGCTTTTTTTGGGAGGCTTTCATACTTTGTTATTATTAACAAAAAGTCAACAAAAATAATCATTTCTTTTAACCCTGCTGAAAAAAGATAATCCAAATACTTGTCAATTTCTAATGAAATAAAAAAAAAAGTACACAAACTTTGGACTTTTTGAACTTATTATTTTATTGCTGTAATAAAAAGAGTCTGGTATTTGGGAGGACATTATGTGCCTGAAAAAAGGACACAGTCTCCCTCACTTTCTGTATTCGGCAATTCTGAAAAGTTTACAAACTGCACATTCTTCTCAGACCTTTTATTGGTCTCGTATATTTTCCACGCTGAAATGTGACTTAGTGCATGAGCTTTGTCGAAGCATGTTCGAACATACTCTTTGCCAATTTTTTACATATTAACATTTTTTTAGGGAAGGGTGGGGACCATATGACAATTATTAGTAATTAACAACATTATTTAAATATAAATGATATTACTCTATTATGGAGATTTGAAAAGTTGTACCGACTTGAAATTAAAACACCCTCAAGTGATACGGTAATCAGCTATGAATAGAATGAATATGCGTAGTTTCGAAGCACAAAACAGGCCGTAATATTTTTGTGCAATGTCATGTAAAGCGGCCTGCAATGGCTTAATACAATATAAATGTTGTATTAGCCGTAAGGCCAGCCGCAATAAATGGCATTTTTATGTGTTTTGACACATAAACAACGCCATCAGGCAGCCGTGCCCGGATTTCAGATGATTACCAATTAATTAAAATATATCTGATGGAAACATTACATTTGCAGAAAAAAATTTGTTAATATTGATTTAACTCTTACTTTATTAATTAGAATAAAAAAAATATTTGTTTAATGTTTATAGAAAAATGATTGTAATGGTGTCATATTGATAATATTGCATATAAACAAAGATGATTAAAAGAAGCTGATGACAAACATTATTTTATTTATACTGAAATTATGTTTTGTTTATAACTAAAAAGTAAAAAAAAATATTTTTTTTTCAAATAATGCTTTTAATGTAAACAGCTGACTAAAAAGTAGAAAAATAACAAAGTAATCCAATTTAAAAAATGTGTCATTTCATAAAAGCATTTGAGTCCTTTTTGATTTTTATGGCCTTAAATGCTTTTATAAAATGATGCATTTTTTTAGTTGGATAATTTTATTTTTCTATTTTTTAGTCAGCTGTTTACATAAAGGCATTATTTAAAAAAAAATTATTAATATATTGTAGTCCTCCAAAAAAATTTGAATTTGCTTTTAATTTCTCTCTTTAAAATAATTTACACCTTGAAAACCATCATTTGCTGTTCACAATTATCACTTAAGGCAAATTTATTTATTTTTTAAATTCAATGTAAAAATTTCAAACTGCTGCCACCAAAAGAAAATAGTTCATTTCAAAATGTTAAACCAGATCTATTATCAACTTCCCAAATCATTCTACAATTGGAATACAATTAATCCAAATACCTTTTATTTAAAATTTTCTATTATCCAAAGAAAGCTTCAAAGATAATCTTTTACAATAAATAAATTAATCTGTACACACATTTAAAAAATATACTCAGTAAACATATATAAATAAGCTTAATTCAAATAAACTTTTTTTTTTTTAAGTCTTGGAAGAATTTAGGTTTTCAGTGAAATTGAATAATTCACAAATCCAAAATATTTCAATTCTAGGGATTTTGTATTAATGCCAGGTTTTTAATCAATCTCATTAATATTTTTTGAATTGTAATTAGTTTTTATAGAATATTTTCGGATGCATTCTTCATTTAAACTTTTTTTTTAATTAAAATTACGTAAAAAAAAAAAGTGGTCTGTGAATAACAGCTTAACCAAATTTTATGCCTAATATTAAAATCTCCAGATAGACTGGTAACATATACAAAAGTAAATAAAATAATGTTAAAAAACATTTTTTAAAGAATGTTTTTATGTAAACAACCAATTAAAAAATAGAAAATAAAATAATCTGACTAAAAAACATATTGTTTCATAAAAGCATTTGAGGCCTTTTTGATTTTTATGGCCTCAAATACTTTTATGAAATGACATTTTTTAGTTGGATTACTTTGTTAGTCAGTTGGTTGTTTACATAAAAGTATTACTTTAAAAAACTTTAAAATTACTTTTTTTTAATCACAAATAAAACATAATTTCAATTTAAATAAAATAATTTTCTTTATCAGTCTCTTTTTTGTTTCTTATTCTATCCACAAGAAAGTGCTTGCTATCAATGATTTTGAGTTCTATTTCTTCATTTTGATTTTGGAAATGAAACCATAATTCTCTAATTTTTTTTTACACATTATTTTTTTCACAAAATATTTATGAAATATTAAATATTTCAGAAGAATAATCCAGATTTTATAAAATATTTACTTTACGAGTTAAATCAATATGAATATGTAATATTTCTGTTGGCTCAATTGTTAAGGATTTTTCCTGGAAAACATAAGAATGTAAGTTCTAAACAGGAACAATTTTTTTTTCATTGTTAAAAATTAAAAAATGTGGGCATCCCAACAGAAACAGTTAAAAATATGAGCATACCAACAGAAACCCAGATAGGGCAGGTTAATATAAAAGCATTTAATAAAAAGTACACATATATGTAAACATTACATTCTCAATGACAGAATATTTTATTTGTTCGTTTTTTATCTTTGGAATTGAATTCAATGGTTCTAGTTACTTTACCACATATATTTATTTTATTCCCATTTACACCTATAGTTAGCTACCTTGTCTATTTTCAAGTGTCAACTTCATTTTATTTGTCTCACTGATATCTACTTTTCTGTGATAACAGATACATCAGTTCCACTATTCATTTCCACGGTAATTTTCTGCTCACAGATAATAACGTCCAACAGAATATGATCACTGTCTATGTTATTTGACAGTCCCCCCCCCCCCCCAATTTATAATATGAGTTTAACTTAGTTTTACTATTCTTATCTCTATTATGGGCAGATCTATGCTCAATGTTCATTTAATTTACAACCATGACAATTTTCTCTTATACCTTTGCAGCTTTTCCTCATGGCTTTTTTTCTCTGCAGCAGTAACAGATTAAACCATTATTTGAGTTGCTCTCAGTTTCTGTTTTATTTACAGCTATTGGGGTACTATTTGCATATGTAATAGCTTGAAATTCTGAAGCATTCTCCATTATGATTTCCTGTGCTATTCATTTTTCAATTGTTTGTGATTTAGGTCAGGCTCATTCAATAAAACTTTTCTAAACTTGTCATCTGCCATTCCCCATAATAATTGTTCCAAAGGCCTATCACCAAAGTGAGCATCAAAATTACATTCTTTCACTAGGGTTATTATCACTATATTAATCCTGATATTTCTCTCAAGATGACTCTTCTATTTCTGAATTTTACGCATACTACCATTTACTTGTTGCAAGCTTAAAATAAGCATTCAACTTGTTCTTTAACTGCTGACATGGAATGTCTTTGGAAGTTACAAAATGGATTTGCAACTTGCAATATGTCTTTCCCAGAGAACCACAAAAACAGTCACTTTAACGTTTTTGTCATCAATTTTATTAAAAACATGTATTTTTCAACATTATCAACATAAATTTTCCAAGCCAAAGCATTTATATCAAATTCATGAACATTTAGTCATGTCATTTTATAAGTTTATGAATTGTACATCTTGTTAAAATATGCCATTCTGTTTGCTTGCGCAAGTTCTTCTGCTGTCAACTTACATAGGCTTTACTACTGCTGATCTGCGCCATTCTGCTATATCCTGGAAATATTCTTTCAATACCATCTGGGTAGCATTGATAAATTTTATTTAATAAACACAAATAAAACTTGACCAAATAAGTTTATTCACATGCAAAATAAATATATATAAATAAACATAAAACAATTAGCAGTAATTAGAAATTACTTTGTAATCTCTAAAGTTCATGATGATCTGTGGTTTGTGAGTTGACTACATATGCTCAGTAATTAGTATAATCTGTTTATGTGTTTCTTCCACACATACAGATAGTGTAATATCTTAATACTATGCTGATAACTGCATATTAAATTTGCCAATATATATATTAGATAATTTCAGGATTTTATATTAGTTCGTTCCTGCATAATCAAACCTCATTATCATATTATCTTTTAATACAACGAAAGCATTCATGTAATAAAATGGAAATTTTATTTGTTTATTGTCTATAGTTAATTACAATAATTTAATAAACTTTATTAGATTTCAAATATATACATATAGTCCAACTGTATACACTCTTTTTTTTTAGTCAACAATTTAATCTATTTTAGTTAGAATTTTCAAATCATAATTGCACTTGAATGATATAAGGGGTTTTTATTTTATGATATAGTTCTAATAAATTAAAGTTTTTTTAGGAATGACATGTAATACTAAACTTTCTAACAGCAATGATTAAACATTATTGCTTTCTTGTTATTTCCAACTCATCTTTTTACAAATAAATTAACATACATAAATTCAAATGGAAACTACTTTTATAATATTGAAGTTTTATAGATGTACTTAAAATACCTCTACACTATTAAGCATCACATGATCACCATCTCTTATACTAGCACATAATTGTTTATAAACAAGGCAAAATTCTCCACACAGTAGTGCCACCCTGTGCCAACCAGAGTAATCAATGAATGCCAGAAGGCTTGTGCATAAAATCCCTATCTAATGCCTACTCATCCAATATCCCCAGACTAGTTTCTGGCTTGTGGCCTTTGTCAGTGAGGAGCTTTGGATCTGAGACCACTGCACCTAGATCTTAGATGGTGATCGTGTGATGCTTAATGGTTTAACACCAATCCTGCCTAATAGGATAGTGGTGGCTATGGTTGTTAAAGAGCCAAAGACACCAAAATGTATGGGTGCTGAAGCTATTGAGCTTAGATTGAAAATATTTTTGTGTTTTCAATTTCATTCTCATAGTTTTATGGTTAAGTAGAGATAAAAGGTTGTTGCTGGATGGTTGCATTAGATCCTAAGATCTAAGTGCAGTGCTCTCAGATTCAAAGCTCCTCACTGACGAAGGTCACAAGCCAGAAACTAGTCTGGGGATATTGGATGAGTAGGCACTAGATAGGGATTTTACGCACAAGCCTTCTGGCATCCATTGATTACTCTGGTTGGCACAGGGTGGCATTACTGTATAAAGAGTTTTGCCTTGTTTATAACCTCTACACCCCCCATTCATTCTTGAAACACATGAATAAAGATATTTTAAAAGACAAATGATCCCCCAAGATGCACTTCAAGCTGAATCAGAACTCATCAGTTGGCCTAGGTCACAATCTCTCACATATATTTTTTATTATATGTTCAATATTTATTAATAGTAAACTGTTATATTTTGTCTACAAAGTTAAATTTATTTCACCAGTAACTTTGGTATACTAGTGTTAAAGAGATTTTAAAAGTTTAATTAAAAAAATAATATATATTTTGATTTAAATAAATTGATTACGAATAAGTTATTAAAAGATTAATTTTGGGTTTACTTGTAAATTGGCATTTTGAGTTTGGAGATAAGAGATTTGAAAACGATAAAAATTCATTCAATTACATAGTTATGGTATTTTGAAAATTCATGTAGTTAAAGCAAACTGCAGCCATATAGATTAAATAAATAGATCATCAATGCGTTGGTAAGCAAGAGGACAATAGTATATGTGTTGCACATACTCCACTCACAACATTGACACAATCCACTGTAGATAAATATAGCAATAATTATCACTAATTATTTATTAAATAAGAGATTACCTCTAACCCAGATATAAATTTTAAACCTATTAAAGATATTCACATGGAAAAGAAATGAAGTTGAATTATTATGTGTGTGTTAGATAAAAAAAACATTTATTAATTTTTGAGGTTTAAAGTTTATACTTGGGTTAGAGATAATCTCTAGCTTAACAAATGATTAGTAATAATCATTAGTGCATTTATCCATAGTAGATTAAGTTATGGGTGGAGTAAGTTTTACACTTGTAAATCAAAATGTAATAATTTATTTAAGTCTTATATAAAATCCTCAATTGTTATACATTAATAGACTTAATTTTTTTTTTTTTATCAAACTTACATAAATATACTTTTTAGGATTCATAATTTAAAACAGGTAATATTTGTCAGTTTTCTCCAGTTAACCTAATATAGTCATAATAAGATTAAATCAACATGTGAGATATGCAAATGTTTTTCTTAAAATCACTGAATAATGTTTTTTCATCATTTAAAGTACTTTATTTTAATAAAAAAAAAATAGATGGGTTAATATTCATCTACTTTTGAAACTAAATAATAAACCATTCTCCAAATTATTATGGGCTTCAACATAAGCAAGGCCCACAAAGATCCATTAAAACATATGTATACAAATCATTTCTAATTTTTAAAATACAATTTTATCACATATATTATTAAAAAAAGGTAAATATGAACTCAGTGTCTATATAATATCCCCCCTCCCCTTCATGGTTAGTGAAAATTACATAATAAGTAAGAAAATCAACACTCATCTGACCATCCAAATCAATCTGGGGTTATTACCTTATAGAAAATTAGCTAGATACTCAGTTACTGACCATTATTATACAGCTGATTGACTTGCCTACGTGAATAAAAAAATTCTAACCTGATAATAACCTGAAAAAATTCTGGGTGGATTCAAATCCAGTGGTGGCCAGAGCAAGCAGATGTGTTAATTAGAAAAAGGTGAACCTTAGTAGAAATATTAATACCATAAATAATTTAGAATTAAGATAAGAGTTTTCAAATAGCATAAAACACTTCTGGAAATTTGTAATTGAAAATATGAGAGAAATTTCTGGTTATACTATACAATCTTTTCATATTACTTGAAAATTTAAGTTTTACTGAGTAAAAGTTTGCTTATCAACCTGCCCTACACCCATATATTTGACTGGATTTAATAAAATATAATTATTAATACTACAGGTAAACAGTAATAATAAAAATATTTACAAAAAATAGTGTAACGAGAAAGAACATTATAGCACATTGTTAATAAAATTATGAGACAACTGATATTTTTAAATCATCTATTGATAATAACTCAAATAAGCACCACATTTGATGGAGTAATGATAAATTACATTCATATTATATTGCACTAATTAATAAATAACAAAGATAATACAATTACCTGAAATTTAAATTATATATTTATAAATTGTTATCCTTAGAGCTCCATAAATTGTACATATAAAATTTCTAAAATTATCTATATAGATAGCTACAGAAAGGAGTTTTCTATTAACTGAAAAGAGACTTTTTGATTTTTCTTTAATGCTTTAAAAAAACTCAAGCAGGATAAATTCCAAATGTCCATTCTATGTTCTTGACATACAGTAAACAATGATAAGCTGATCACCAATACATATTAACCATTATGAATTTATTGTTTTGATCCTTCAGCAATTTGGAAAAATGCTAGTTGTTGAGCCAACATCCAGCAGGGTATTGATTTACTTAATGGCGGTCAGTTCTTGCTACTACACATTCATATCACAGGGATTGTGACATTTTATGGAAGTAGATATGCCACTGTCCCCTTCACCACTTCCTAGTAATGAATGCTGGTTAATTATTTATTCATATTTTCTTTACTTATTTGCAGCTAGTCTTCATATCTGAAGGCCATTTCCCTATCCATAACTCGAGGACACTGAATAGCATGGAGCCAATGCTCTGAAATTCAATCTACTTGGGGGGGGGGGGGTTATGTGTGAAATAGCTGATAATGGAAAGACATTAATTGATAGAGATGATACATTAAAAACATGAAAAAATACTTCAATATGTGCTTAGAAAAAAAAATGATGCAATTAATTATAAACTTGAAGAGGATATTGAAGTAGGTGATAAAGGTATGGAAATGTTGATAGAAGAAATGATTAAAATAATTACAGAAATAAAAAATGATAAAGTTGTCAGAAAATAGTTGGACTGTGTAATTTGCTATATAATAATGGACTTTGGCCTAACAATTTCTCAAAGGATTACAATGATTCTAATTGCTATAAAGAAGAAAGCAGTTAAATGTGAAGAATACAGGATAATAAGTTTGTTATTTTATGCTTCAAAAATATTAGACGATTTTAACTCAAAGAATTTATGGGAGGATAGAATATTATATTCGACGAGAATAGTTTGATTTTCAGAGACGGAAAAATATAGATGCTATTGGTGTTATTAGGATGATTGCAAGAAGATAAAGAAATTATTATATGTTTTGTGGATTTGGAAAAAGCATTTGATAGAGTAATCTAGAATAAACTTATGATCATATTAAAGAATAAAGGAATCTTTTGGAAAGAGAGGATTGATTTGGAATATGTATACTGGGCAAAAAATAAGAACCAGACTGGAGAATAATGAGACTGAAGAAATGAATATAAAAAGAGTTAAACAAGGATGCTATATATCACCTGTACTTTTTAATATTTATTTAGAAGATATAATTAGAAATTTAGATTGTGAATGAGCTAAATTGAGGTAGAAAAAAAAAGGGGTTTATAACAGGATGAAATGAATCTCCAGAATATGTTGAATAAATTGAAAGAAGGCCGTATGAAATATGGATTAAAGATTAATGTTGATATGGATTAAGGATTAATGTTGAGACCAAGTATTTAAGAATAGAAAGGAATACAAAAAGAACATGAGTTGATATTCATGATAATATAGTTCAATTGGTGAATGAATTTAGATATTTGAATAGTTGATTGAGTGAGGATGGAAAAAAATGAAGATGAAGTTAAAGGAAAAATAGCATTGGCAAAGGAGGCATTTATTAGGGGGAAAGACAATATTTTGTGAACCTATGAAGAAAAAAATTAAGGAAAAGATTAATAAAGTGCTATATGTGGAGTGTATTAACGTACATTGTGAAATGTGAGCAATGAGTGAAAGAATTAGGAACAGACTGGAGACTTTTGAGATATGATCATGAAGAAGAATAGAAACATTAGTTTGATGAATAAAATCACAAATGAGAAAGTTTTGGAAAGAGTAATAAATAAGAAAGATTGAATGAGAAAATTAGAGAGAGAAAGAGAAAATGGACTGGACATACATATACTAAAAAGAATGGATAGAGAAGACTGATCTTGTTAGATGATATAAGGGATGCAAAGAGATATGTGGAATTGAAGATCTGGGCAATGAACAGAAAAGAATAGATAAAGTAGTTGTGAGACTGCTCTCTGGATTTGTCTATAGGATAGAGCCCTATTAATGTAGTACTAATGCTGACACATGATAAAATAAATAGTATTAATGGCATGGTAAATAATAATCAACTATTACTGATAATGATCAAGCATTATTGACTGATTGCAATATATTTTTGTCTAGTTATCTTAATTGGTTTTCAGATAGAATTCTTAACACACACACATAAGCTCTATACTTTCATAATACATCATTTTTGAATATACTTTGATTAGAATATTATTAAATTATTCATAAACAATGTAAGTATTAAAAAATATTTTTAATACGATTTAAATTTCTTGGTGAAATATTTATTAGTTACATTCACAAAGGGCAGGTTTAAGTTATAATTACAAAATAATATAGTACAAAATATTTAAATTAATACAAATTTATATAATAAATGATTTTTTTTATAAAGAATAACTTGTTCGCTACGCATTCAGTTCCACATCTATTGAGATATTTACATAAAAAATATGTTGAATTAGTCGTATAATGTAACTAATTAACTTATTTTTAGATATTGCTGTTAACATGAATATAGTTGTATACTCATGTCCTTACAAAAGACAACATAAAAATTTAATAATTCATAACCCTTCAATCTGGTATTTAACAAACGTAACTTTCATAAAATTACCAAATTACCTCTTTCCTTAGAGCACTGATGCTAATACAACCTCAATAACGTTCAAGGCTTCTAATAGTCTGCAATGCAAATACCAATGAATAATGATCAGTCTCATTTTGAAAGCAATTTTTTTTTTTTGCCTTTTAATTAAGCATATATGTCATCCTCACACACATAGTAAAATGATAAGCTATATAGAAACATTTCACAATCTTAATTGCATTCCCCTTACAGATGGAAATCATTAGTATATCAAATCAAAATGGATTAGTTTCATTTTTTTAAACAGTCATTATAACCAATTTAAATAAATTTTTTGGTTACTTTGCTTTTTTTAATACTAGAAATTCTCTTATGTATATGATGATGATGAAATGCATAAAGCAAAAAAAGTGCATAAAAAAATAATTTATTTTAAAAATTATGTACAGTACAGATAATCTTCTTGTAGAAATATTCCATCAAAACTTCCTTGGAAATATATTTACACTATTTCTTCCTAAACAACAATAATAAAAGTCAATTAATAAATTTTATAATAATACAAAAATAGAATTTGAATATCACAATACTTAAGATATATAGATAAGAGATAAGCCATAAAATTAATTAATTGTGTTAATATTCTATATAATTAGAAAATTGGATATATGCTGATACATAAAGAAATATATATATGTAAAGAGAAATTAAACTTTCAAATGAATTTAATTAATTAGAGTGTAATTTGAATTATTAATAAGAAAGAAAGAAAAGAATGTGATAGCTCTTAAAAAGTGAGTTTGAAAAATTAAAATATATTAATTTTGAAAACAACTTAACAAATTATAGTTGTAGTGCAATATTATTCATTGTCTTCATCTTCAGTGTCTGTATTTGCAGCTCCGGGGTGTTCTTCCATCTTGGTAGTAATATTTGCAGTTGAAGGAATCCCTTCTCGACTTTCAACAGGAGTTTCTTTGGATACATAAGGCCATTGAACAACCTCAATAAATAAATGGACGATACCATTAGACAATAATATTTGAAAAAGAATTTTAAAAAATAATATTCACAATTATACTTATAAATGCATACATACATATGTTGAAAAAACAATTTAAATGATTTTCTTCAAATATTATTTTCATATGCATGTGTTTTATAACATAAATCTGTAAATTCTATATATATTTTTCAACTACCCAACCCATTTCTTTTCTCTTTTATTCTTGAATGTGGGAATAGGCTAAAGTACAATTTAGATTTAATATTATACAAACAGTGATCAACAATTAATGCTTGGTTGTATTACTCTATTATTTGAAGGTATAAAATTAACATAGACATAATTGATTGCATAACAGAAAAAAGATTCACGTACTTGTATTTTTAGTGAATCACCATTTACACCAGTTATTAACCCATCATAGATTTTTTCAAGTTTAATTGCATTTCTCCAATCATAGTCTCTTTCCTCCATATCACACCAATAATCTTCATTATTTCATTCAACCATTCCACACATAGTCTCTTTCTAGATCTTTAATAATCTCTTGGATCCAGTTTAAAACTTCAATTGCCTACCTGCTATCAGTTCTTCCAGCAATATATTCAACATAGTTCCATTTCAGCCTGCTTCTAATCATTTCTTCCTACTCCCAACATTCATTTTACCATACTTCATTGAATAGTCTGAAATTTCTGTATTGGCTCTTCTATTAAGTGTCCAAATCTTATATCCATAATAAAAATTGACATAACACAACTAGTAAAAAAATTTTCCTTTTTAGACGCATAGACATATTTCATTTCAATAAGAATAAAATAACCCTAACTTTAATTCTATGATTAATTTCATCCATTTTGCTTCCACCTGAACTACTAATCTGATCACATTTATAGTTGTTAAGTTCTAATTCATATCTGTGTGCATATATATATTGTAACGGGCACATACAACGTTACACTGTTTTTTTATTATTAAACATGAAAAAAAATAAAAGTTCGCAAATAAAACTTCTTTTTTTAAGAATTAAAAATTGAAAATTAAAAAAAATCATCTTAAACTCGTATATATATAATATCGCACAGAAAAAAAAAATTATTAAAATAAAACTTTATTAAAAATAGAAAAACTAAATCTTTCAACAAAAAGAGTTAGAGATAAAAATATATCTTTAAGTTTGGAAAACACATTAATTAATCAGAAAATGGAAATGATTGTTTTAATTAGTTAAATGTAAACTAGCCTTGGGCATTTAAATGTATAAGCAATGGTCAGATAGGAAAACAATAGAAACTAATGGCCAATGAAAGAAATCCATCGGGAAATCGGACCTCAACGGAAGGATCATCATCATCGATGACATAATGTCCATTGGATCCTAAAGTTACATATAAAAGAAAAAGGGAAATAAAATTTTTAGTGATTGAAGAATTATTATTGAGGACCGAGATGTGTTAAGTTGGAGAGGGTTGGAGAAGGGATGTATGACAGCAGTGGTGATATGTATTAGTGCGGAGTTGTGGGAGAAGGGATTGAAAAGACGCACTCTTCAATCCCTTCAGTTCTGCTAAGAAAGAAAGAGAAATGACCTATCGTTTTCTACATTGAGGACCAGCTAAACTAAAAGACCTCCGAATGAATAAATAAAACGGCTAACAGAATACCAATCTCTTTAGGATGGCGTGGGAATTCACGTTCAAACGGCAGGCAACGGATAAAAAGGAACGTTTTAAAATCGTAAGAACTTTTTGAACTCTAAGCTTTAAATATATTTCTAAAACTCCAGTATACTAAACAATAAGAACTTTAATTCTAAAACTTGTTCCGTATTTAAAATAATTGCAATAGAATCCTATCTGACCAACTTTATTTATTAATAAGTAATTTTAATTTGATGTATTTCTTTTGTAAAATCATTTCCATTTTTTTTTTTTTGTTCCTTTAAGTTTTTATTATGATTTTTGTTTTTTCATTAAATTAATATATATAAATGTTAAACTTAAGTCAGAAGTGAATGGCTATATAGATTTGTAAAGTTATGTTAGGGGAGGGTAATCTTAGGTTATTTATTTCGTGGTTAAATTAGGTCAATGGATTGGATATATTGGTGTAATTAGTAGATGTAGTACGAGATTCGCTACGGGCAGAATTGCTTTATACGCCACACACTTCCTTTTTGCCTATGGAATGCGATCATAAGTCGGCAAAATGACCGCAGTCCTTTCCTATGGAGTTTTTTTTTTATTGCTCTTATCGTCAGATAGATGTAGTATTCTAATCTGACGAGAGGCAATTTCTTCTCTTAACCTATTTGTGCTGTCGTATTCGTATTACATTGAATACATCGATATATCAGATGGATTGAAGTCGGTTTAACTACAAGCTTTTGGCCTAAGGTTAAATAAGGATAGAATTTTTTTTTTTCAAATGCAAATCTATGTAGTATATTCATCCTCGACACTCTAAATAAAAATGCATTAAATTTAAGTTGGGTATAGACGCTTGCATGGATTCGTTTTCGGTTAATTATGTTTTTGGTTTTCATATTTGATCAAAATATATAGACATTTGGTAAATAATGATACCTTACGGTGAGTATCTAAAATGTATTTATTCAGATATCTTTTAAGTTATTGGTGTCAATGCGGCATCTTATGATGAATGCCATTGGGTTTCTTATGAATTTCCCTCTGCAATTCCATCAATGACTTTATATTTTGATGGTTTTATGTTTATTTTGAAATGTTTTTGACTGCGTAATCTGTGTAACCGATCTATACTCAACATTATAAAACAAACTTTTATAATCCATCTCTGCAAACTTATAAAAATTAAAATGTAAATTAAAATCTAAAATAAAAGTTAAAAATAATGTTAAATTTTAAAATGTAAACATACTAAAATAATAACGCTAAATGTTATATATATATGTGCGTAAATAAATGTTTGTGTGTTAATTTCTGGCAGTGGTTTCCTTTAATTTGAAAATGTTTTTAGATAAGAATTATTTTATTATCTCTGCTGTTCCACTGAGCTAGTGACAATGGGCTAACGACCGGAATCAATCAATAAAAAAAATTTTTTTTTTTGAACTTACGTATCTGCCTACTATATAAATTTTCTAGGTTCAAATGCCTAGTGGCGCCCTGTAGTGCAAATATGTTAAGTCACTTTATTCCGGATCATTATAGTTGGCCACCCAACTTGGGCCGATCTTTGATAAACCACGAGGGCCCTGAGTAAATTTCTTTTTTCAAAATGAAATATTGTTATCTGTTTACATAAAGTCATATACTTTAAATCTTATAAAAGCGCTGCCAGAAAGAAATTGCAAATATATTAAACACGAGAAAGTATAAATAATTTTAAATTGTGTTTTGTTAAAAAGAAAGTCAAAAGGTTGCAATTAATGTTTTTTTTTAACGTGTATAGGCACGCACAGCCACGTAAGTTTATGATCGAAATGTGGTACCTTACAATGAGTACCTTTGGGAATTACTTCAGTGTAACCCTGTGTATGCATTTCAATCAGTCATAAATAAGTTGGTGGTATTTATAATTGTGCTGCAAATATACACGTTTAAATCCATTATTTTTTAAAACATATTTACCTCAATGCAACCTTCCTAAATAAATAACTTGCTTGTCATGTCGTGTGTAAGAATAAAATGTATAAAAAATATAACTCTTGGGGGAAGGAGGCGTAAACATAAATGGTCCTTAGGTAAACGATAGTAAACATTTTTTTTTTGTATATAGTCTTTATACTAACCGAATGTTTTGTAAATTTTCGTTAATCGTGTACCGCAATTACTAACCCTAAGTAAAATATTTTTTTTTTTGTTTATTTTTTTTTAAGCAAGTTTACTGATATGTAACAGGCACATACGACATTCCATTGTTTTTTTATTATTAAACATGAAAAAAATAAACGTTCGCAAATAAAACTTCTTTTTTTAAGAATTAAAAATTGAAAATTAAAAAAAATCATCTTAAACTCGTATATATATAAAATCGCACAGAAAAAAAAATTATTAAAATAAAACTTTATTAAAAATAGAAAAACTAAATCTTTCAACAAAAAGAGTTAGAGATAAAAATATATCTTTAAGTTTGGAAAACACATTAATTAATCAGAAAATGGAAATGATTGTTTTAATTAGTTAAATGTAAACTAGCCTTGGGCATTTAAATGTATAAGCAATTGTCAGATAGGAAAACAATAGAAACTAATGGCCAATGACAGAAATCCATCGGGAAATCAGACCTCAATGAAAGGATCATCATCATCGATGATGTAATGTCCATTGGATCCTAAAGTTACATATAAAAGAAAAAGGGAAATAAAATTTTTAGTGATTGAAGAATTATTATTAAGAGAGGACAGAGATGTGTTAAGTTGGAGAGGGTTGAAGGAGAAGGGATGTATGACAGCAGTGGTGATATGTATTAGTGCGGAGTTGTGGGAGAAGGGATTGAAAAGACGCACTCTTCAATTCCTTCAGTTCTGCTAAGAAAGAAAAAGAAATGACCTATCGTTTTCTACATTGAGGACCAGCTAAAGTAAAAGACCTCCGGATGAATAAATAAAACGGCCAACAGAATACCAATCTCTTTAGGACGACGTGGGAATTCACGTTCAAACGGCAAGCAACGGATAAAAAGGAACATTTTAAAATCCTAAGAACTTTTTGAACTCTAAGCTTTAAATATATTTCTAAAAGTCCAGTATACTAAATAATAAGAACTTTAATTCTAAATCTTGTTCCGTATTTAAAATAATTGCAATAGAATCCTATCTGACCAACTTTATTTATTAATAAGTAATTTTAATTTGATGTATTTCTTTTGTAAAATCATTTCCATTTATTTTTTTTTTGTTCCTTTAAGTTTTTATTATGATTTTTGTTTTTCGTTAAATTAATATATATAAATGTTAAACTTAAGTCGGGCATGAATGGCTATATAGATTTGTAAAGTTATATTAGGGGAGGGTAATCTTAGGTTATTTGTTTCGTGGTTAAATTGGGTCAATGGATTGGATATATTGGTGTAATTAGTAGATGTAGTACGAGATTCGCTACGGGCAGAATCGCTTTATATGCCACACACTTCCTTTTTGCCTATGGAATACGATCGTAAGTCGGCAAAATGACCGCAGTCCTTTCCTATGGAGTTTTTTTTTTTATTGCTCTTATCGTCAGATAGATATAGTATTCCTATCTGACGAGAGGCAATTTCTTCTCTTAACCTATTTGTGCTGTCGTATTCATATTACATTGAATACATCGATATATCAGATGGATTGAAGTCGGTTTAACTATGAGCTTTTGGCCTAAGGTTAAATAAGGATAGAATATTTTCTTTTCAAATGCAAATCTATGTAGTCTATTCATCCTCGACACTCTAAATAAAAATGCATTAAATTTAAATTGGGTATAGACGCTTGCATGGATTCGTTATCGGTTAATTATGTTTTTGGTTTTCATATTTGATTAAAATATACAGACATTCCGTAAATAATGATACCTTATGGTATCTAAAATGTATTTATTCGGATGTCTTTTAACTTATTGGTGTCAATGCGGCATCTTATGATGAATGCCATTGGTTTTCTTATGAATTTCCCTCTGCAATTCCATCAATGACTTTATATTTTGATCGTTTATGTTTATTTTGAAATGTTTTTGACCGCGTAATCTGTGTAACCAATCTATACTCAGCATTATAAAACAAACTTTTATAAATCCATCTGTACGAACTTATAAAAATTAAAATGTAAATTAAAATCTAAAATAAAAGTTAAAAGTAATGTTAAATTTTAAAATGTAAACATACTAAAATAATAACGCTAAATGTTATATATATATGTGCGGAAATAAATGTTTGTGTGTTAATTTCTGGCAGTGGTTTCCTTTAATTTGAAAATGTTTTTAGATAAGAATTATTTTATTATTTCTGCTGTTCCACTGAGCTAGTGATAATGGGCTAACGACCGGAATCAATCAATAAAAAAAAATTTTTTTTTTTTGAACTTACGTATCTGCCTACTATATAAATTTTCTAGGTTCAAATGCCTAGTGGCACCCTGTAGTGAAGATACGTTAAGTCACTTTATTCCCGATTGTTATAATATATATTGAAAAGAATTATTTCTTTTCATGTTAGCTGCAGGATAGTTGTTGAATAGGAATTTAGCTAGCTAAAATTATTAGAAAGTTTACATATATGAAATGATCATGTGACAAATTTTAAACATTTTAATACTGCTTATTTTTAATTGTGTATAATTGTGAAAGGAAAAAAAGGAGAGGGTAATTTTTTTGATTCTGCACTTTCAATTTTTTTTAAAAATAAGAGATTAAGATCTGTGGAAGTTGTTTATCAGAAAATTAAAAAACACAACAAGGATTTGTTCGATTTACTTTGCCTTAGGTGTTTTAATTTGTTAATTTCAGCGATTTTTGGATAGAATTCTTCATTGGGGGGGGTCCATTTGATGTATTTTCACCTAATTCTGTTTTTGTAATTTGAATTTTATAGCGTTTTCTTCGAGTAGATTTTTTTTTTGTAGTTTAGAAGGATTTGTTCGATTTACTTTGCCTTAGGCATTTTAATTTTTTTGATTTGTGATTTTTGGATAGAAATTGATCACTTGCAGGCTTCTTGGGGGGTCTTGATAGTACTGCAGTGTCGCCTAGTGGCCATGGTACACCTAACAGTATATGATTATTGTAGAGGAATAACTCATTCAGATTAAATAAATTATCATTTAAAAAAATCAGGAAGGAATAATAATATGTGTTATATGAAATCATGGGTATTGGATAAAAATAAATGTAAAACTTTAGGTTTGTCATATTATTATTTTCTAATTTTATTAAATAATTATTTTAAAAAATAATAATCTCTGAAATTATTTTTTTTGATGTCATTAATCTTCTAGCTATCTATTCTGTGTAATTACTAATATGAGTGAATGATTTTATCACAGTTATGCTTTAAGAGATTTGTACATTATCCTGGTGAAATTATTTAATAATAGATTAAAAATGAATGTGTGTTTTCCCTTGTTCCCAATTACAGTAGCTAGGATCATTGGAATCCCAAAGCTAGTTTAGATAATAAAGGTACTTGCCATACATACGTGTGTGGGTACATATGCAGCCTGATGAATGTAGAATTATTCAGATGGGGCTAAGATCATAAAATTGTCATCTTTGAAGTCTACTGACTTTACATTATACATTTTGTAGCTAATTTATTGATGGTCAGTGATATGTCTCACTAAATTTGAACATATATTTGTAAAGTTGTTAATAAAATAGTTATGCTTGTAAGAGTATACGTTAGTCAAATAGAAAGTAAATAAACTACACTCCAGAAAATTAAGTTGTGTTAATATGCATATTAATAAAAGCATGCTAATTTCCAAAAGTATGTAAATTTGGTTTGATCATGCAAATTAAGTGATGAATAATAGATGCATCCTTAAGATCAGGTGGCACAACTTTATGGGTTCATATATTCCTAAAAAATTCCAATATTTCTGAAGCTAATATTTCACCAACATTTCTCCACTTATTTCACCAAGACTTGCAACCTGCCTATTTTTAAGATTGCAAAGAGATTTTGATTTAAATAGGTAGGATATTTTTATCCAAATCTAAATAAATAAATGAACAGAAATATTAATAAAAATCATCATCTCAATTCTTACATCATTATTCAAAAGATGATCAAAATACTCTTTACATCTGTTCAAAATATCATTATACCATATAAGACAGTGCCATCACTAGATTTAATAGGACTCTGATAGCATTTTTCAGAACCATATATTACAGATCTAGAATAATCACAATCAGCAAATGTCTGTATCTTTGCAATTTTAATCCACCAATTACTTTTAAACCTTCTTGTCAATCATTGAACTTCTGCATTTAGATGTCTATATCTATCATGAAGTTCCAGATTTAATTTACTATTTTGCAAGTTTCCTTTTAATCTAATTGCTAACAGTAAGATCATAATTAAAAAATATGTCTTTATTCTTCTTTTTAATGAACCAAGAATTGATTTACTTGTATCCATAACACACTCCTAAAGAGAATTCTATGCTTCATATATGATCGTCCTGCAGATCTAAATTAGCAATTTTAGTGTTTAATAGCCACTGAAATTTAATACATATATATTAGATACTTCTAAAAATGAACATCAATTTTCTTGTGAATATGACTGGAATATAATCTGTTTTTTAATGTATCTATCAATTGATTGAAACGTACTAGTCTACGATTCATCCAACAATCTGCGCTTGTAAGTTTTCGCATAATACGAACTTCTTTTGTAGTATTCTGACGTCTAACTATAATGCAATCTATTAAATGCCTTTATTTTGACAGTGAATGCATCCACAATCCTTTATAACAGTTTTTCTGCCCAAACAAAGGATTTGTGATAGTCGATCTGTATTGGGAAAAAATTCAATAACAACAGAATGTTAGGCTTTTCAGCACTAATATCATTATTTGCAACAAAAAGTCCATTATTTGTACCAATATGAATATTAAAGTCTCCAGGAATAAAAATTTGATCTTTTAAATGTATTGCTATAATAATGCTATCTAGTAAGGAGTAAAACTTTCTCTAAATGATTTGAATGCCAACACTGGAGCGTCACTAATAAGATGAATAACTAGTACTACTGTGCAAGGCAAGTTTTAACATTATTAGCCTTTCATTGACACAATAAAGAATTTCAACAATAGAAGATACTAAATTAGATTTTACAATAAATCCAATACCATGCACTCTCCTTTCACTAACTGACGTGACCAAAAAAAATCGTAGCCATCCACCTGCTTTATTAAACTTTCTTCTTATGGAATAAATTTTACTGAGGGTAGCTTTATCGATCTAAATCATGATATCTCCTTAGCTGCTGGTGTATCCTCTGTTCTGGTCTTGATGACTTTGTATCCAGTAAATTTTGCACATTCCATACATCTACATTTAGGAAAAAATTAGATAATAAGTTTTCTTTAATATTACCACTGCTTCCTACATTACCACTACTACTGATATAATTATATCTATTAGAGGAATCCCCTAGTCATGACAACATAACCAGACTTTATCAGATAGACCACTTCTAAACCCATTTATTTCCATGATAGGTAGGATAGGGTTACCAAAACATACAATCTTTTTCAGTTAGAACTCTTGTCTCAAATCTAGTTTGAAACAGACTCATTAGTGATAGTATTGCTTCAAGCAACTAAATACCGCAAGCCTACTAAGCTTCTCTTCAATCATTGATTTCTTAATTTTTGGGAGCTTGAGCTAAAAAAATGAAGAATTGGTCAGAAATGCTGTATATGTAGTGAAAAAATAGAAATGTGGTTTCACAAACACACAATCCCATTATTGCAATTAAGAAAATGGCTATGAAGCAGTGTACTAACTTAAATGATTTGTATCAAAAGCAATACTTAATCTTTGATTAACCAACATAGTTTCTTACAAGGTATCAGGAGGTACTCTTTGGTCAGGCACTGTTTTTTTGTTATTCAAAGTTAACTTTCAATGTTATGTCTAGAGGTGTTATGTCTAGAGATCATTCCACTATCACCACCTATGGAAACTATTGGTAGCCTAAGAACAGCACACAACACTTTTAAGTGTAATCTAAAACAATGCTAATACTCATCGAGAGAAAAGATTATATTCCTTAATAATGGTCAAACATAAATTTGTCCATAATGTTGTTTTCAATAATTAATAATAGTTGAATACAATTGAAATAAAACAACTATATAAATATAATAAATATTTATTATTTTTATATAGTTGTTTTATTCAATTGGGTTGAACTATTATTAAAAGATTATATTATAATAAAGTTTTAATACTTATTGGCAATTACTATATTTCACTTATATATATACATATGTAAACTTTGGTTGAACAATCTACTATTGTGGTGGCACTGAGATGTTTTTCATTACCATTTGCTTTCATTGGTCATTGGGATTACATATAACAGTTAAAGTAATGTGTATATTATTTAACAAATATGTGCCTTAAAATTATTCCCTCGCACGGGCTCTCCAATGAAAATTTATATTAAGTTTTATATAAATAAGTTTGTGCTTGCATCTGGATTGTAATGGTTTCATTCTTCCTTAAAGCAATTACTAGATTTGGCTAATTCTTATACTGTATATTGAAACAGTAAGGTCTGCTTTGCAGATCTTCGTTTAACTTTTTCTTACCTATTTCCTACCCTCATACCTTAGTTTGAACCCCAATTTATAGTAGTGTGTCTGCAATACGCTTATATACCGAAAATCCCGCCTAATTTTAAACCATGAGTACAATGCTCGTATTATATATATAAGTCATTCCCAAATAAATAAAAGATTATAGATTATGTATATGTTCACATAATTTTGATTTATTAAAAAGTAGGTTATATAAGTCATAATTGCGCACACACTATGGTATGCATTTTAAAACATATCAAAATTATAAATTGTTAAAGTTATTTTGTTTGAATCTATTTACAAATATATTACCGTCGTAATATATTTTGATTTAAAATAAAATTCATTTAGTAAATAGATTCAAATATTGCAAGTTAAAAGTAAAATAATTTTCGTTTAATTTAATAAAAGTCATTCCAAATATTTCTTTAAAATAAATGAGGGACAATAGTTTAATTAGCTAATATTATATAAGTTTTATCTAAAAACAGCAGATGTCCACTTAAGGTTTTCTTTAATTAATAAAAGTAATTTTTAATTGAATCTAGTTTGTAATCCGAATGTCGACAGGGAAATTAACAAAAGAAATTAATTAATGTTGAATTCCTTTGGACATTGGGATAGATTTAATTACAGCTAATAAGTCCGATATATTTTTGTAATGCTCCAGGGCAGTTCTATTGTTAACGTCTACTATAAAAAGAAGGGTTTACTTTTGTTCTCCAGTTTTTCTTCTAATGTTTCTAAGAGAAATCATTCTGAGTTCTATTCTAGTAATTTGTAAATCTTGACATGACAGAGTGGAGCTCGAGAAGGCTATTTCTCTCCGGAATGGTCATCTGCTGCCGTAGACCATTGGAAGTTATCATACAGGGAACCACGGAACTGCTGCTGCTGCCAAAAATATGAACATTTCCAGATTTTGCTGTTAAATTATATAAAAACCTGCCGACCATCAATCTACCTAAATGCTTCTCCAGAGGTAACCCTAAATTAACCCAAGAGCTCTTGTGATAACTAACATGCTATAGCTATTTAAAATTGTTTTCCTTATATTTCACATAACTTCATTATGTATTTCTTTAACGTGTTAATATAATATAATCAACAGTTTTGCTCTATCCTTGGGTTAATATTTTCTATTTATAAAGCTTTCTTTTATTTTATTATGATAATGTGTCAGAATCGTCTTTGACCGAGTGAACTATTCCCTTTATTGAAAGTAAGACGCCGCTATTAAGGCATATTTTAAATTTATAATTTTCCAATTTTATTATCTTGCAAATCACTTGTTCGAGGGCGATTCTTTTCTTTAATATAATATAATCACATAGTTTAAAATCTACATGTTATTGATTTTAATCTAATATAAGAGTATGTGCGAGGTCAATGGTTAAATGTGTCCCTTAATGCATGATTGCGTATATAAATCTATACTTACTTTTTAAACCCGCAAGCATGCATTTTCCTATTTTAATTACCGTGTTCTACTTTAATTACAAAGTTCATCATTGACGTCGAGAATGTGCGGACCCTTTTAAATGAATTTCTGGGAATTTGATTGGGCATTTCTCTTAATCCAAGTAAAACCCATTCAGTATGTTTTGTATACACTCGTCTCGTATTGCTGGTAAATGAATTGGTTGTTGAGACCGCTTTGTTTTATTTTTCCAAGGATTCTTTACACGGCTAAGGCCGTTCTCTTCGCCTTTTTGCGATTTTCAGGCAGAGTGTGTCCCCAAATGACACACCTGGGAATTAAACGCAATCGTCACACAGTCGCTAAGTTTCGGCTGTTCATAAAATACTTTCCTACGGGTTAGCGGCGATATGCCCTCCGTAATCATTCCAAATATTCCATTATTGTTTTATTTTATATTTATTTTACAAAGCATCCGTGACTTAAACGTGTCACACCCTCCAACTTTAATAAATTCATTATCAGCAATACTGACCTCCCAATGCAACTCTATTATTATTATTCTCAAATAAATGCTTTGATCACATTCCCACTTTGTTGCTTAGTAAGCTTTTGTCCGTGCTATTCTCGAAATCAATAAATATTTTATAACACTTAATTTCAAATATTTTCTTAAACTTGTATAATTGCTCAAAGCACCTCGCACATGTTCCTATCTCATCAAGCACATTATCGTAATGCTATTAGCCCGAGGAATAGAATATATCACTTTGCTTTAAAACCTTTTTGTCATTTATTGGAATATAATGCCAATAATTATTTAATATGCATCCCTGTCTCATATAAGCAGACAATGGCGTTATACATATAATTTATATAAATAAATTTTGTGAAATTATTTAAAACTAAATTTGATCTCTTATTTTATTTGATTCCTATCACTGTCTCGGTCTATATATATATTTTCTGCATTTCTTTTGTAAATCCATAGACGTTAATTAGCCACCCAAACTTCTTTTAGTATAGAGTCTTTTGTTTCTCCCTGACCACCAGGCACCGGTCAAAGGTCATACTAGTAGTGGCATCAGATGCGTTGTCACGTAGATGGCGCTGTGAAATTTGGGCTTTAGATTCGAACTTAGTATATCTAGAAGGCAACCCCTCCTAGAATGTTCAGTTTCGTGTCTGGGGTTTGAATTCTGCAGTGTGTTAGCGAGATAGACGATTCTGACTGTTACATAGTAAATTTTTTTTTCCGGGTCCATGGCTTGCCCAAACGTGGAGCCTCGAATATTTAAACACCCACATCCCTGTAGATCTTAATTATTTAAACACCCACATCCCTGTAGCTTAATTTTAGCATGTTGTTTCGTATTTAATCACTCAAATCCTTTATAATTTTGATATATATAATATTTTCAAACTCTATATTATCTATATTGTTTATTTGCGTGTATATTTCATATATTTTGTTTGACTCGGGCATTCAATTACTTATACTGTATAATCAGAATTTGTCCAAACTTGCTATAGTGCGATACGAGCCATCTGTATTTATCTGTATTTATTGTTTCACTTAAATCACGCTATGTACGCATAGCGTAAATTACTTAAATATTGTCCCAAGTGAATATTGTGACAATCTATGAATATTTCAAATAATGTATTTTACTCTCAAAATAAAGTTTTATCGGCTCAATGCGCAAGATAGCATAATAATAATTTTGTATGGTAATGACCTAGATATAATAGGCTATCGTATGGAATTCAGAAATGTAAAAATAAAAAAATTTTGTAATCAATAAAAATGCGAATGTTTTAACGAGTGCCCGTAGTTAAATGGAATAGTTATTAAAATTAATTTTGGGAAGCTAACAGTCTATGGATCCTTTTAACTGGTGACATGGCGCCCAAGGGTAATTTCATTAAACGGAGTTACTTCTAAAATAAATTTTGTCACCAGGCTAAATTTTTTATATGTAATTTGTTTTTTTTCAACGTGTGTAAATTTTTCTTAGACCAAATAATGAGACGTGAATCGGATCAATGATTATGTAAATAAATATATATGTTTGCAAATCTTAAATAAGAGGGAACGAAATAATTATACCCGGATCTAGCGAATGTTTATATATATAAATAAAGTTGCTTGAGTTTAAAAATATATTTTAGCAAAACAATTTGACAGGTAGAATTTAAGAGATTTTTATATATACGGGCAGTTAAAAATATATATGTTGGCAGCAGATTTAAGCGAGAAATTTTAGCAGTAGTAAGAGGGCAGTAGTTGGGGTTTTAGTGATAAATGTAAAAGCAGCAATTAGGCCAACAGAACCGAGAGGGAGATAGCCTATTAGCCATTAATAAAATTTGAAGTCAAACGTAATAATCGCAGAGAATCAAACAAGGAAAAATAATAATAGTATTTTTTTTTAACCGTATTAGTTTTAGTAAGCTCAACGTAAAACAGTTTAAAAATTTTCTTTATCAGTGCTATACATTGTGTTTTAAGAGTACACCTATTCGTTTAAAAAAAAAAATTTTTTTTAGGATATATTAAATAGTTAGCAATAAAATAAAAGGAAAAAAATCATCATCATCATCGATCACAATAATCATCCAAGGCCATGGATAATATGGAGAACAACCATGATGAACAAGAACTGGACCCATCCGGATTTCTCGAATCTTCTCCAGTAGCTATGAGATCTGTCCAGCAACCAAGCCAGGGAGATTTCAATCGGAAATATCTGGAGGAATTGTATAGGAGAAGCAAAGAGAGGGCAAGAGAGCATGAAGAGGAAGCCTGAAGAAAAGAGGAAGAGTATAAAATGTTTAACAGGCTGCTCCTCGACGAAATTGTCAAAGTAAAAAAAGAACAAAGGGCTCTCGAACTTAATATTGAAGAACGCTTCCTAGAAAACTGGAAAGAGGACAGAACTACAAATCAGAGCTGTCAGAACTTTGACAGCAATCAACCAATTTCTCAAATCAACAATAGTACAAGAGATTCAGCCTGCAGTACATTAATTTCAGACCTCAGGATTCAAACTCAGATTGATAAAATAATCACCATTCAGATATTTCAAGGAGAAATAGGAGAAAATCCCCACCCACACTTGGATAGCTTGCAGGATTTTTTTCTCTTTATAAGACGAACTGTCACGAACAGACTGTGATCGCTAGTCATTACTTATATGGCTATGCAAGAGATTGGTGGGGCATGTTGACTAAAAAACTGAGTGACTTTGCCAATTACTGTAAAACATTGTTGAAGTATTATTGGAGTGATGATCGACAGAGTGGGATCTTTAATACAATTTGCCAGGAGAAGTATGAAGCAATCAAAGAGACTTGCGTGCAATTTTTCGTCCGTCTGGTAAACCGATTTAGATCACTCACCATGTTCAAGTTTTCAGATACCTACATCATCCGTACAATCCAACAGAATATGCCATTACCTATCCAATGGCTTATGGTCAGCAGCAGGATCAAAGATGTGGAAGTCATGGCAGAATTTTTGACAATGATCAACTCTGGCCCATGGAATCCCCACAGTCAATCGGAACAAAATATGATTGGAGGAAATATGAGACCCAAAACAACCCTGTTAGCACAACCCCACTACTCTCATCCTCCAACAAAAGGAAGCCTCTCAGGGGATATGAACCCCGTGTCAATGGTTATCCGAGAAGAGGACCCCACCTATGGAGTTCCTATTGGTCCGTGTCCAGTAATAAACATCGGAGTGGGATCCATTGAAATTCCTGCCCTCATTGACACTGGCAGTCAGATTTCCTGCATTTCAAAGGGATGGTTGCTATGAATGGAAGAACAGAGCGGATGTATACCTAGGTTACCATCCCGTCCCATCCAGATGAAACTGGCTGATGGAAAACGAACCAAAACTGAAGCAAACCAAGTATGGTTAGAAATAACATTCAGGAAAATAACCATTGGGCACACTTTCCTAGTTATAAAAGGATTGGTCCATGATGTCATAATTGGATCCGATTTTTTGACCCAAAATAAGTGTATCCTTGACTATGCCATGAGTTCAATCATGGTCCAGCAAGAGAAGATAGATTTTAATGAAGCCAATGTCTTACCTGGAGTCCAAGTTCAGTGTATGGAGGCCAGCATCGATGAAAACACCATCAGAGATAAGGTCAAAGAGTCATCACTAGAAACCATCGAGAATCAGTCCCAATTGCATCAACTATTGATGGCAAATCAGCAAATCTTCTCTCCAATCCCTGGAGAAATTAAAGGTTATGTCCACCGGATTCGTGTGAAGGAGGAAACCCACTTCCAGGCCCGGACATACCCCATTCCTTTCCAATATCAAGATGAAGTGAGTGCGCAGATCCAACAGATGATTTCATGGGGGGTAATTGAGAAAGGATCATTGCCCTATAATAACCCATTAGTGGTTGTGAAAAAGAAAAATGGGTCTATAAGACTGTGTTTAGATGCCAGAATGCTCAACAATATCACGATACCAGAACGGGATATCCCACCACCTGTACAGGAAGTTTTCCTCAAATTATCTACAAAGAATATTTTTTCCACATTGGACTTAACTGCTAGCTATTGGCAGATGATATTACACCCCCAAGACAGAAAATACATGGCTTTCCGTCATAATGGGCAAACACATCTATTTAAGAGAGTACCTTTCAGGCTCATAAACATCAGCACTGGGCTAATGAGGTGCTTGGACCAAGTTCTATCCGAGGATCTAAAAAAAAATTAGTGTGCTATATCGATGATGTGGTCATTGCATCGCGCAACCCTCAGGAACACCTGGAGCACCTGAAGCAGTTTTTTTCTGAATGTGCCCAAAAGAATATTACTGTGAATCTAGAAGAGAGTCACTTTGCTCTAAAAGAAATTGCATTTTTAGGACACATAGTAAATGGACAAGGAATTCGGACCCATCCGGATAAGGTAGAAGCAATCCAGAACTTCCCGAGGCCTATCAATAGAAAGCAGATTAGATCCTTTTTAGGCCTCTGCAATTATTACCACAAGTTCTATCCGGGCTTTGCAAAAGATACCTCCACATTGCTGGAACTATTGAAGCAACACCATCGGTGGGAATGGAATGAACAGCACGAGCAAGATTTCAAGAAAATCAAGGACAATTTCCTCCAGACTGTGATGTTATGTTATCCTGATTTCACTCGCCCATTCTATTTGCAGACCGATAGCAGCAAGAAAGGTCTAGGTGTTGTACTGTTCCAGGTTAATCATGAAGGCCAACATCAGGTATTGTACTTCAGTAGCCATACATTAAGAGGTGCAGAAAGAAACTATACTGTCACTGAACAAGAAACTTTAGCCATTGTATGGGCGTGCAGCAAATTCAAGCAGATATTGCTGGGATCGGAAGTAATTATAATTACGGACCACCGGTGCTTGGAATTTCTGAATAAGAGTTATCTAAACAATGATCGCCTTATACGATGGAGCTTGTCATTGCAGAAATTCCACTACAAGATAATTTATTGCCCAGGCCCTGAAAATATTGTGGCCGATGTATTGAGTCGTCACCCTGTGGAAGTTAAGCCTTGCAACCCTATGATATCAGACCAGCCGTTAATAATCATGACTAACGTGTTGGACCAGGAAATTGAAAAGAAACTTAAGAATTTGCAGTATTGGCAGGAAAAGCAGCCCCAGTACAGAGATTTAATGCAAGAAGTCCAAAGGCAAGGAAACCCTGCTCAAGGATGTACCACTGGTAGGGGAAAAAGGAGATACAGATTGCAAAATGGACTTTTGCTGCAACAAACTGAGAATAGATTGTGGAAAATTCTCATACCACCTGATTTAAGAAGCCCACTAATCACTTACGTGCACAGCCTGGTGGGACATTATGGTCCCAGGAAAACCGAAGAGGCCCTGAGGCAGCAGTTTCATTGGCCACAGATGTATAGTGATATATTACATACCCTCCAGAAATGTAATACATGCACTAAAAGCAAACCCCCAAATAAGATCTTCAGCGGTACCCCCACCTCCATTATCCCATTGGGACCCAACAAGGTATTGGCAGTAGACCATTATGGGCCACTACCATCCTATCATAGATTTCGGTACCTTTTTGTCACCTACGATGTATTTTCTAAGTATGCATGGGCCTACCCAGTCATAAGGGCAGATTCAAAAAGTGCAATTAGGGCATTACAGTGCAAGCAATTTGTGACCATCGGCAAGCCCGAAGCAATACTCTCAGATCACGGCTCGGCTTTCACTTCACGAGAATGGCAGACCTGGATAAAGAGCCAAGGTCTCAGGCATGTGATGACATCCATTAGAAACCCCCAATCCAACCCCTGCGAGAGGGTCATGCGGGAAATTAACCGGCTGTTTCGGACGTACATCCACGATAATCACCGGGGCTGGGTCAACCGAACGGAAGAAATTTTTCAGTATATTAATGGAACCATTAATGAGGCTACAGGCCTAACACCAATGCGTCTTCATTTTGGTAAGCCAGAGCAACCATTAATTAAAATACCCTTGCCCAAGGATGATCGAGAAGTTGACAGAGAAGAGGACCAGCGAGCAGTTCATCATCGTCTGAAAGCCCGGGCAGAGAAAAAGCAATTAAAGGAAACAAGGTCCTACCAATTTCAAGTTGGGGATCATGTATGGGTCAGAACTCCAAAGCCCAGTAGCCGGGACCAGTGTAAATACAAGAAGTTTTTCCCACTGTATCAAGGGCCATATGTGATAAAACGAGTAAGCGGCCCAAATGCATATTTACTGGAGGATAATGGGACCATAAGAGGGACTTATAATGCTAGGAGTCTAAAACCCCTTGTATATCACCCACCAGACCCAGGATTATAGTTTTTTTTAAACAACAACAACAAAAAAAAATGGACACGTCACAAGAAAGGAGATTGGATATAAACAATGTTAAACTATTAGATTTTAAATAAAATTTTGTTGAAGGGGGGAGATAATAGAAAATGTTCGCTAGATGGTAGATTTATTAATATGATCCGGGTATATAATTCAGTTTCGTTTCTTCATTATATTTATATCCTGTACATTATGGGTTATCTTGTAAATTTTGTTTATGCAGGCTTCATAGGTGGACACCTGTTGTAAGATCTTTTTTTTTTTTAACAATTTTTTTTTTGTTCCGTCACTAAGGGAATGTGAAACAGTAAGGTCTGCTTTGCAGATCTTCGTTTCACCTTTTCTTACCTATTTCCTACCCTCATACCTTAGTTTGAACCCCAATCTATCGTAGTGTGTCTGCAATATGCTTATATACTGAAAATCCCACCTTCCGATCTCCACCTAATTTTAAACCACGAGTACAATGCTCGTATTATATATATAAGTCATTCCCAAATAAATAAAAGATTATAGATTATGTATATGTTCACATAATTTTGATTTATTAAAAAGTAGGTTATATAAGTCGTAATTGCGCACACACTATGGTATGCATTTTAAAACATATCAAAATTATAAATTGTTAAAGTTATTTTGTTTGAATCTATTTACAAATATATTACCGTCGTAATATATTTTGATTTAAAATAAAATTCATTTAGTAAATAGATTCAAATATTGCAAGTTAAAAGTAAAATAATTTTCGTTTAATTTAATAAAAGTCATTCCAAATATTTCTTTAAAATAAATGAGGGACAATAGTTTAATTAGCTAATATTATATAAGTTTTATCTAAAAACAGCAGATGTCCACTTAAGGTTTTCTTTAATTAATAAAAGTAATTTTTAATTAAATCTAGTTTGTAATCCGAATGTCGACAGGGAAATTAACAAAAGAAATTAATTAATGTTGAATTCCTTTAGACATTGGGATAGATTTAATTACAGCTGATAAGTCCGATATATTTTTGTAATGCTCCAGGGCAGTTCTATTGTTAACGTCTACTATAAAAAGAAGGGTTTTCTTTTGTTCTCCAGTTTTTCTTCTAATGTTTCTAAGAGAAATCATTCTGAGTTCTATTCTAGTAATTTGTAAATCTTGACATGACAGAGTAGAGTGCGAGAAGGCTATTTCTCTCCGGAATGGTCATCTGCTGCCGTAGACCATCGGAAGTTATCACACAGGGAACCCCGGAACTGCTGCTGCTGCCAAAAATATGAACATTTCCAGATTTTGCTGTTAAATTATATAAAAACCTGCCGACCATCAATCTACCTAAATGCTTCTCCAGAGGTAACCCTAAATTAACCCAAGAGCTCTTGTGATAACTAACATGCTATAGCTATTTAAAATTGTTTTCCTTATATTTCACATAACTTCATTATGTATTTCTTTAACGTGTTAATATAATATAATCAACAGTTTTGCTCTATCCTTGGGTTAATATTTTCTATTTATAAAGCTTTCTTTTATTTTATTATGATAATGTGTCAGAATCGTCTTTGACCGAGTGAACTATTCCCTTTATTGAAAGTAAGACGCCGCTATTAAGGCATATTTTAAATTTATAATTTTCCAATTTTATTATCTTGCAAATCACTCGTTCGAGGGCGATTCTTTTCTTTAATATAATATAATCACATAGTTTAAAATCTACATGTTATTGATTTTAATCTAATATAAGAGTATGTGCGAGGTCAATGGTTAAATGTGTCCCTTAATGCATGATTGCGTATATAAATCTATACTTACTTTTTAAACCCGCAAGCATGCATTTTCCTATTTTAATTACCGTGTTCTACTTTAATTACAAAGTTCATCATTGACGTCGAGAATGTGCGGACCCTTTTAAATGAATTTCTGGGAATTTGATTGGGCATTTCTCTTAATCCAAGTAAAACCCATTCAGTATGTTTTGTATACACTCGTCTCGTATTGCTGGTAAATGAATTGGTTGTTGAGACCGCTTTGTTTTATTTTTCTAAGGATTCTTTACATGGCTAAGGCCGTTCTCTTCGCCTTTTTTGCGATTTTCAGGCAGAGTGTGTCCCCAAATGACACACCTGGGAATTAAACGCAATCGTCACACAGTCGCTAAGTTTCAGCTGTTCATAAAATACTTTCCTACGGGTTAGCGGCGATATGCCCTCCGTAATCATTCCAAATATTCCATTATTGTTTTATTTTATATTTATTTTACAAAGCATCCGTGACTTAAACGTGTCACACCCTCCAACTTTAATAAATTCATTATCAGCAATACTGACCTCCCAATGCAACTCTATTATTATTATTCTCAAATAAATGCTTTGATCACATTCCCACTTTGTTGCTTAGTAAGCTTTTGTCCGTGCTATTCTCGAAATCAATAAATATTTTATAACACTTAATTTCAAATATTTTCTTAAACTTGTATAATTGCTCAAAGCACCTCGCACATGTTCCTATCTCATCAAGCACATTATCGTAATGCTATTAGCCCGAGGAATAGAATATATCACTTTGCTTTAAAACCTTTTTGTCATTTATTGGAATATAATGCCAATAATTATTTAATACGCGTCCCTGTCTCATATAAGCAGACAGTGGCGTTATACATATAATTTATATAAATAAATTTTGTGAAATTATTTAAAACTAAATTTGATCTCTTATTTTATTTGATTCCTATCACTGTCTCGGTCTATATATATATATTTTCTGCATTTCTTTTGTAAATCCATAGACGTTAATTAGCCACCCAAACTTCTTTTAGTATAGAGTCTTTTGTTTCTCCCTGACCACCAGGCACCGGTCAAAGGTCATACTAGTAGTGGCATCAGATGCGTTGTCACGTAGATGGCGCTGTGAAATTTGGGCTTTAGATTCGAACTTAGTATATCTAGAAGGCAACCCCTCCTAGAATGTTCAGTTTCGTGTCTGGGGTTTGAATTCTGTGGTGTATTAGCGAGATAGACGATTCTGACTGTTACAATATATCCAGAGCAGATAATACAAACAGGGAAGTTATTTTGAATTGGTTGAAGAATCTAATGAAGAGGGAGTGCTGCAATGTTTTTTAACAGCGGTCAGATTTGGAGATTATATATGTACATATTAATGAAGTAAGAAATTTCATATATGGATCTACAAAAATTAGAATCCGATACGATATAAGTCTACATACAAAATGCTAACTTAAAATTGTCTTGACAGTTGCAACCAAGTAAGTTCCCATTGATAATGATCAAATATAGTTCAATCTGTACATACAAAAAAATATATATTATTTGGTTAGTAGCATAAGTGGTCATGCAGTGTTTGAAGGTTGAACCAGAAACCATTCCAGAAACTTTAGCTTACAGTTTTTTATCCTAATGCTGTGTTAAACTGCATAAGAAAATTAAAAAAAAAAATTAAATAAAATGATAATATATACATATTTTTATGATGTAAAAATAAATTAGAATAAGCAGCAGCGAATTGAAAATGTTACTTTGAAAAGCCTGATTGACCAAACAAAAAATAGATAACTGTAGAGAAATATCTTTTTGGTCTTCAGAAATAAATCTAAATATTTATTATATTAAGAGTGGATATTTATTTTTCATTAAATAATTATTACATTTTATTTTTCACTAGTGCATGATACAAAAATGTCTTTACAGATAATTAATCCTAATTTTTTAATAAAGTTTTATTTCATGATAAATATATATTCCCTCACATGTATACAAATATCTGAAAGTAATTACAGGATGTCAGATAACGTTATATTAAATTCAGAACACAAATTACTATACATCATTATGATTTATTAAAAGAACTCCTTACTTATTGTTTGAAATAAATCTTTTTTAAAAATACAACTACCAACATTCCTTTTAAATGTAAGATTTAATAAATCTAGAAATATATAAGTAGTAAGATTGTTCTGCAGGATTTTACAATGAAGGTTAGTTTAAGATTTGTTTATGCTTAAAGGAATGCTCTACAAAATATGAAAGATTTAGTTGATTATCTATAATATGAAATAACATTAACTAACTATATGTATAAATAGTTCCTTATCTATCTAAAACACTTGATACTCCTACATGGAGGAAAGGTGAAGGTAGAAGGAAAGTTAAGATCTGAAGAACACTGTTAGTATAGTCGAAACTGTTATAATAAATAAAATTATTTGGTTAAAGTGTTAAAGGAGTGTTGATGAGTTTATAGTGAAATACATTTATATTAAAAGGTATCTTCTGATAAAGTCAAAGAACACACTTTCATATATTATCTATGAGGTAAAAAAAAAAATCTCCCAATTCTAATGTTTTAATATGTTAATAAACTTCAGTCAAGTTAGAGTAGCAAAATATAATACATCTGAATATAATTTAAGCCAACTCAAATATTTACAAACTACGTATATTTAACACAACCCTTAATTTATATAGTTTATATGACCTTTACACATATATCAAATTTTATTATATTGATTTACTTAGATTATTCTAATACATTTAATCAGCCATTCAAGCTATTGTGCGCTTTTTATGAGTGCTGAATAATAAATGAGTACTTTCACTCCCAACACGAGATATAGTATTTAGGAAAGAATAAAATGAATCCACTTATTCTATCCAACCCAAATGCTTATATATGGGCAAATCTTAAGTACTGTAAGTGAAAGCGTGAGGATAGACCACTCATTTTAAAACACTGTTTACGATATCTGAATGAATGACGTCGATGAAATTATCTAGAATTTACTAGACATCACTCACAAATGAAACTTTAAACATATGTAAATAAACATTTATTTTAGCGCTGTTTCTAATTGTAATACATTTAATCAGCCATTCAAGCTATTGTGCGCTTTTTACGAGTGTTAAATAATAAATGAGTACTTTCACTCCCAACACGAGATATAGTATTTAGGAAAGAATAAAATGAATCCATTTATTCTATCCAACCCAAATGCTTATATATGGGCAAATCTTAAGTATTGTAAGTGAAAGCGTGAGGATAGACCACTCACTTTAAACCACTGTTTACGATATCTGAATGAATGACATCGACAAAATTATCTAGAATTTACTAGACGTCACTCACAAATGAAACTTTAAACATATGTAAATAAACATTTATTTTAGCGCTGTTTCTAATTGTAATACATTTAATCAAATCCTTCATTCTCATGTTCTCATCATTAAGTAACATTTCAGTAAATCATTTTTAACAAGTTAGACTTGCACTAGTGATCATTTCATGATTCCCATTAATATACATTGTATTTATTGTGTGGGAATAGCTATTCAGATAAATCTATTAAAACGATTTTTATTGGAGGAGAGTGCTAGTACTTTCTAAGTATTAATACAATCACTAAAGTTATTTAGTGAAAGAAAATATTATTTCAAAATTTAATTTTATAAAATATTCCATACATGTATTTCTAAGTGAATACAAGTTTTGAATGTCTTCTATGAGTATATTGAGAAACAATCACTAAAGCAAAGAACAGAAAAGTATTCATATCTTTCATTCATAAAAATTCTTCATTTCAACACATTTATACATATATATTAAATATAAATAACTTAATAGCACTTCTACATCAATAAATGTAAAGGATAGTCCATTTATTCTTTACATTTATTAATATAGGTAACTCTCAGAAATAGTTTACTTCTGCTTAATTTACATATATATATATATATAAGTAATGAGCATATTTTATAGTAACATTTTAAAAAAAAACCCGCTGAATACTAATATGAATAAGATTCAAATATGTTACATGCAGTTAAATTATATTATACTTACTGCAGCTCTGGCCAATAACATATTCATCTTGTTTGTGTAAAACTCATAAACAAATGTTGCCATGTGTGGCATATTTTGAATAATTAATGGCTTTTCATATGTTTCTCCCGGCTAAATTGTAAACAAAGAAAGATAATTGAATTATAAATAAATATATTTAATAAATAAATAATTTTGTAAATAAATACCTACTTTGCACATCTGAATAAATTAAAAGCAGTTTTATATAGGGTATATGAGCATAGACTTTCACACAACCCACCACTCTATCTCATATCACTGGTACACTTGAACACTTATATGTTGAAAAGATAAATAATCACCAATATATGTATTTCATGCTAAACCAGCAATCATCAGTTGATCCAGATTGTCATCTCTACACATATATGCAATAAGTGCTCAGATATATATTAAAATAACCAATCTTCATACTTTAATGTACAGGCTTCAATCCACTCCAACTGTCCATCCAATTGAAAATCTGATGATGGAACGCTCAAAGGCCACCCTGAGGCTGAGATTCTTGTCACATCCATGTTGACCTAAAGTCAATCTGACTCCTCATGTACAAGACATAATCCATTTAATACATATACAAGGGATGGGCAGACATCTCTACTATGCAATATACAGGATATACAAGCACACTTTCACACAACCCACCACTCTATCTCATATCACTGATATACTTGAACACATATACGTAGAAAAGATAAATAATCACCAATATACGTATTTCACGCTAAACCAGCAATCGTAATAAGCCTGTATTTCAGTTATTACATAGTAAAGATGTCTGCCCATCCCTTGTATATATGTATTAAATGGATTATGTCCTGTACATGAGGGGTCAGATTGACTTTAGGTCACAAGAATCTCAGCCTCAGGGTGGCCTTTGAGCGTTCCGTCATCAGATTTTCAATTGGATGGACGGTTGAAGAGTTGGAGTGTGAAGTGGATTGAAACCTGTTCATTAAAGTATGAAGATTGGCTAACTTAATATATATATATATATATCTGAGCACTTATCGCATGTATGTGTAGAGATGATAATCTGGACCAACTGATGATTGCTGGTTTAGTACGAACTACATATATTGATGATTATTTATCTTTTCGACATATATGTGTTCAAGTGTATCAGTGATATGAGATAGAGTGGTGAGTGGTGGGCTGTGTGAAAGTCTGTGCTCTTATACCATATATATTACATATATTGATACAAGTATATAATAAGCCTGTATTTCAGTTAAAAGCAGTTTTAAAAACTTCCTGTTAATTTTATTTATTATCAAATGAATTTTTCCAAAATTGTCATTAATGTATTACACATACGTGGGCTTTGAATGTGCCATCTTCAGAATTTCAATGAGATGGACAGCTGAAGAATTGTGGGTTGGAGTAGTTTGAAGCCTGTCCATTAAAGTATGAAGATTGGCTATCTTAATATAAAGCTGAGCACTGATTGTATATATGTGTGGAGATAGTAATATGGACCAACTGATGATTGCTGGTTTAGCATGAAATACATATATTGGTGATTATTTATCTTTTCAACATGTGTGATCAGGTGGGTCAGCAATATGAGATGGCATGGAGAGTTGAGGGTTATGTTAAAGTCTGAGTTCGAATCCCTTATATAAAAACAATTATGGAAAAACAGATTATTTTCATACTGGATACAAAGTCCATTGGAGAAAGACAATTGTGATTCTATATTTATCAAAGAAACAATGACCTCTGAGGTACTAATAACATACTAGTTTGCAGATGAAAATGAAAAACTGTAACAGAAAAATCATCAAAAATAGGTTATGGATAACTGCAGAGAAAGAAAATGTTAAAAGGTATATGATTTTAAATTGATGGTGAAGGCATAAGATATAGACATTTTCGTCTTTTGGATTATTTACTAGCAACAAAGACATAAAAAATAATTCAAAACAGATTGTCATTTTGCAGAGTTGCAATGAAAGACTTAGAAAAGATTTTCAGATATAAGAAATGTTCACTTTTCAGACCTAAAACTGGTCAGAAATGATAAATTTAAAATATGATGTTGATGAAGATTTTAATTAACAAGTTTACATAATTAATTAAGTAGTTTGAAATACTTGAATACTATTTAATAGACAATCTCCTAGAGATTTTGTAGTAAGACTAAAAATTATTTAATATTTCTAAAAAATAATCCAGAAAACATACTACAATATCTGTTTTATTACTACGAGACTTATATGAGGTAGCTTAATGATAAACAAGATGCTTATAAAGGAACTATAGGTTAAAAAAAAAATTCCTAAGCAATGTGATAAATTACTATCTGTGTTTGTATTACCAATGTATTTGTAAATTAGTTGCTGATAAATTCAAGTGCTTAATAAATGTATAGAAAAAGTAATCTAATACATGAGATTATGATATTGTAGGCAAACCACTAATCTAAAAATATAATATTATAATGTATATATAAGTAAATAACTTATAATAACAAAATAGGAATAGTTTACCTGTTTGGGATGTAATTTGTTATTCAATCATCAAAGAGCATACTGAAAGTAATAATTTCATTCCAATGATTAAACTTAGTTTTTTTGTTTATGTTAAAGAGTTAAGAATTAATTCAGGAATCTTTAGGTCTTGAGTTTGCCACTCTAACACTGTGTTACCTCACACAGGATATATAAATGGCTAGGATTTGCATTGCATACTACAAATGTGATAGTAAAAGTACATTTTTCAAACAAGTTGACTCATGAACATATTCTATTATAAATATTTTGTTTAATTGAAGAATATCACAGCATGATAAAATTTCCCATAATCCTTAACCAACTGCATTAATTCAAATTACTGGCTTCACTTTTGAAATCCCTTCAATCTCTTAACATCAACACACCATAATTGCCATATTACGCATACTTAATTAAAAATATTGTGTAGTCATACTTTAGCAAATGAGAAAAAAAAAAAATCCCTAGACAAAAAGTTTAACAAATATTTCTATGAATTATGTAAAAAAATAGATATCAATATTAGGTGTCCACCTCAAAAATATTAATATTGTTAAACATCGCAACTGAAATATCATTTAGTATACTACTTGCTTTTAATTGAAGCTACCTTCTTTCATGGATAACATTATCAGCAATATTATAGTTCTATCATAGCATTTTTGATTATAGGACTTTAATTTACTTCATCAGAATTTCAAAATAAAACATTACTATTATCTGTGCATAATTTTAAATGCCATCAATCTTGTTATTCCAATGTCTTCTGTTTTGAAATTATCTATTGAGCTTTAAATTTTGAATAGTATATTTATCAGAGATAATGATTGCCGTCTCTATATTAATTACATTTTCAATTTTCTTACAAATAATTTTATGAAATTTCTTTATCTTGCTCTCTTTTTATGCTTCTTTATCTTGTTCTCTTATTATGTTATTTTAACTAGTGCCATTTTGTAACTCTTTCACTTTTAAAGACTTTTCTGATCAATTCCAAATACCATAAATATTTTATTCTTAATATCAATTCACTTTCAATATGCTTGGTAATTTTAAACAGTATAAAAACAAGAGTAATCTCTTTATCAGTAGTGCTTCAAAACATTTCACAATGGTGTTTTGGAACAATTTATAAACTATAAGAAGTGAAATCATCTATCATTGTTTGATTACTAGATCTTATCCACTATTACTGTTCTATAAGTATCCAGAATTTATCACCTCCTAGCTTGAATATTATTTCTAGAGAACATTTGTAAGAAAGAAGTATTATAAAGTATAACATTTGGTATTATTTAATTCTAATAATCTATTCTAAGATGTGATAAATCTTTTTCTTCATATTAAAGAATCAATTCTGTAAGCATTAGCAATCAATAAACATCAGAGGGTGTGGGAATTTATTTTCATTTCTGCCAGCTGTGAAATAATTAATGACAGTCATGAGCTGATTTGATTTGTAGCTCTAACAAATTTAAAATTCAAATTATTACTTATAAACTATAAACAATTATAAATTAATGTTAATCAATGTAATTTTGATTACCTACCTTTCTTATGCAAGGATTAACTTCATTGGGATATAAACAAAGGTCCAATGGATATTTCATTAGCTTTAAAATAAAAAAACAAACAATATAAATAGTAAATATTAATGCTTGTAATTTAGTAGTTATGCATATGCACACACACACATCAAATGTTCTTTTCAATTTTTCTATAAGATCAGGCAAAAAAAAAGCCCCTTTGTGCGAAAAAGAGTCAATAAGCGGATACTACTGATTATTACTGTGACTACACATGATATCTAAAATTACCATGTACAGATATACAAAATGTCTTCTTAAATGAAGTCAGAAAAATTTCATTGCTTAGACCAGATGTTTTGAAACTTTTAACAAAGTTAAATACCCCCTTCAAACATCTTATGTACCACATTATAATTAATTTATTTCTTACTTATTATTATTCAATTATTTTTTCAATTAGTTCTTTCTTTTCCTATCCCATATTAGTAAAAAGTTTAATTAGTTTCAACATCACATCCTCAAATGTCTTAATTTTATTATAAAGACCTAAACAAAGAAATATCATATAATCCTTTTTCTTTTCCTTTCAATTACTCATACTTTATCCACATTCAATTTTAATATCTTACACTTTAAAAATGTGTTCATTATTCTCTCTCCCCATTTCTACATAAATTACATCAACAATTCAAATTCTTATTCTATTTTTGCCTTCTTTCCCTGATATCTAAACCTTCTGTCCTTGTACTAAATAATAAATTCATGTCATTTTTATTCTTATATAACTTAATAGCATACATAAGGGATTTAACCTGCTGAAGAAGAAGCTGTCAGTAGTAACAAAGACAATTAAATTAAATTAATCTAGGCCTAGTACTTTCGAGGTTTTCCCTCATATTCATGGCCAAAATAGGTTCTTATATAACTATAAACTTTTTTTGTTTTCATTTTTCATAATACTCTTTTTTTTCTCAAATCAACTTATCTATTTTTTTCTCACACCTGTCATAATTATGTACCTGTAATAAATTCTCTATACATTTATACCATTTGTTATATAAATATATGGAATTTGGCATATTATAAAACATTTCATGCCCAATATGTTTATTGCTCTCTCCACACAATCCAATTAAATAGTATTTTTACATATCTATATTCTTTCAAGTACTGTAATTTTTCAAACATTTAAAGTTTACTTTTAATTTCCTTCATTAAAAAATAAGTCCATCCCATTTCATCTCGAATAACACCCAACACATGTTTTTTTATATTTTATCAAAAATTTCAGAATTCCCTGGTCAATATAATGTGCATCATTCTAAAGTGTTAAAGCAGATTCTACCAGTAATTTCCAAGTAATTCTACATATCTCATATTTATTATATGAGAAATGTGTCAAATTTTTAATCAATCCCATTCTATTCTTTATTTTTTTCCTCAACTTTTCCACTTTTTCAAACAACAAACATCTTCCATCTTTCAGTTTATTCTTGTCATTAAATAGTAAAATCTTAGATTTTTCTTCATTAAATTTAATTTTGACCTTTTTCCTGCGAAGATACTGTCAGCAAAAAAAAAAAAAAAGCCAACACATTCTTTCCATTCCAATCTTCAATTCCCTTAAAAATAAAATAAATAATAAGGGTGATAATGATATCCTTGTTTCAATCCAAGTTCATATTTAACATTTACAGATTCTATGCCCCCAGTTGATACTTGTAAAAAAATTACCTTTGTGCAGCATAATAATGATTAGATATGCTATCTATTAATTCTACATTGCCCAAATGTTCTTTTACATATTCTTATAAATAGGGAAATTCCAAAAAAACATTTAAACATCTTTTACTTGTGAAAATATGTGCCAACATACTTGCATATGGGTATATATAAATCACTTATTGTTATAAAGTGCGTAAATACACATATGAATATGTGTTTGAATCTTTATTTAAAAATTAAACATATTCATATCTAAAATGTTTAATGCTCAAATCAAGTAATGCAAAACAAAGGTAAAGTTATTTGTTGAAAGCAAAAACAACGTATTTTTTTTATTTTCAACTTGAATGCTAATGGAAATGATTATCTGGGAGAAAAAAAAGGCTTTCTGTTACATATCTTACTGCTTTAAAGGTCTTTTTAATTTGTTGGCATTCATATTGACAAGCTATATCTATCATGACAAATTTCATGTTATAAAAAGTCAAATGATGCTGTATTATGAATAAATTCAATGGCATTCGAAAGTATACCACTTGGTAATATAAAATAGATTATATCAGTAATCAATTTTTCTAAACAAACAAGAAGTAACAAACGAAAAAATGTTGTGCAATTGAAAGAAATGTATTTATTCATTAATTAATGTAAAAATGATATACATTTTAAAGAAATATATTTATTTAATTTATAACATACAATGATAGTAATAAAATGTATCAGATAAATTATTGCACTTTTATATATATTTGATGATTTTTTTAAGTCTTTATTAATAATAGAATTTTAATCTTTAATAATGTTACTACTATCATTAGAGTATTACTGTATCTATAAGTGAAGCATTTTAATATCAAGGCATGCAATATTAGAACTCTATGTGTGTATAATCATAATTTAAACGTGATACGTAAATACAAAAAAGACAGTAAGATTGCTTTTGATTGCATTACCATCATCCTATTATCTATCCACTGAATGATTTGATGGTTAGTGACTATCAAGCTAATCATAACTAGAGAATAATACCATAATAATAATAGTACTAAATCATCATTACTTATCAATTATCAAGTCTATAGAATCATGTTTTTTTCTTTTACAGTCCTTCTCTGGAGGAATATTGGAGAGACATTTATCCCACAATGATTTATTTATATGTACTTTAAAAAGTCCTAAAATTTTATTGTGTATTACAAATGCTGTTTACATTAAACCCAAGTATACTTAAACATGCTAAAAACATGCCAAAGCATTTACAATATAAAATACATTATTCTGTGAAATATGTATATTTTGTTTTCTAATTAATTACTTCAAAGGAAAAAAATAATTATATATATCACTACATGTAATAACTAGATATATTGGTAGAAGAAATAGTACATGGACAGTTGAAGTATTAAACAAGATTCCAAGTAATTGTAAAAGACCTAGAAACAAACCATGAGATAGATGGATAAAATAAGGATGTTTGTTGATATGGCGTGGAGAAGTTACGAATTAGAGTAACTGGATTAAACTTTGAGATGTTCATCTTGAAGTAGATCAATTATATTTGAAAATAATGATTATTATTAAAAATATTCTTATTAACAATCATGATTAATGCAAAAAAAATCAGCAAAATTAAATTTAAGTTTTTAATTTATATTATTAATAATAAATAGGCATTCATAATCATTTATAAAAGTTTGAAATTTATTTATTCTTTTAATCACTTAAAGATTAGTTGGTGAATACCATTTAATATAGTTACTTTTATTTGGTTATTGTCTGTTAGTATTTTAATGAAATTTATTGGTAGATTCTTATTTATTTAAAAAAAAAAAGTTATAAAAATTCTTTTAAGTATTTTTAGACTAATGCTGTTAAATAATTGTTTAAGATTCTAAATATTAGAGAGAGGGAAGTGTTTATATAACCATAATATATACTATATAATATTTTAAGTAATCTTTTATTTGCTTTAAAGAATTACAATCAGTATCATTGTCAATTACTATTGATCCGTTGTGTTATGAACAAGTTTAATCTTTCCCACCAACAGTTTCTTTTCTTTAGAACATTCCACCATCTCATCTGTCCATCTTACAAGTATTTCTTCTAGGTCTTTTACAATTTCTTAAGATCCAATTTAAGACATCAACTATCCACCTAATGTCATCTCTTTTAGCATTATGTCCATCCCAGTTTCATTTCAGTCTCCTAATTCTTTAATTGATATCAAAGAAACCTATGTATATTCTCATTCCTATATTTCATATTCAATCTCTCCTTATTACATCCAACATATATCTCATACTTTATTGCTCTTTACATCATTATATAGACGATTGTCACGAAATAACTTCAGCAAGAGGAGAAGGTTTTAAATCAAGCAAATTAGTTTTGCAAGTTAATTTAAATAGATTGATATTCTAGTTCACATAGCACAACAATTTCTTCTCATTTTTGAAACTCCGTAAACAAAAATTCAGATGATAAAATATGAAAAGATAAAGCAATTACAATACTAAATATATGTTATGCTCAAAATCGTTGTCTTGAAACAATTATTGCTATAAAAAAATGATTCACCCTCTAGTCAAAGTGTTAACAGTATGCAATAAAAAAATGGCTATTCTTTATTGCTCCCTATGTTATTATACAGAGGATTGTCTTGAACAACTTCAGCCAAAAAGTAAATTTTAAATCAATCAAAATATATATTGCAAGTTAGTTTAAATCAATTATTTTGACTGATTTAAAACTTGCTCTCTAGTTAAACTTATTTACCACAAACTTCTACATAATAATACAGGAAGCAATAAAGGAATGCCATTCTTTTATTGCACATACTGTAGATAGAGGGCAGATCAAGCAGAAGTCATTTCACAAGAACAATCTCAAGTGTTATATATATTTAACACTGTAATAGTTTATCTTTATATATTTTATCATTTGAATCTTTGTTTGCAAAGTTTTAAAAATATTAAGAAATTGCTTTGCTTTGTGAACTGGAATATCATTCATTTTAAATTAACTTGCAATATATATATTTTGACTGATTTAAATCTCGCTACTCTAATTGAAGTTATACACAACAATCCTCTATAAAGGATGGCAGCTCTTTTATTGCACATATTATCAAATGCTGTAGCTGGAAACTGATCAATTACTCACAACTGTAATTACTTCAAAAGAATAGTCTCTAACATTACATATATTTAGTACTGTAATCATTTATATTATATATATATAAAATACATATTTTGCGGGTTCATCCGTGTTAACACGGATGAACCCGCAAAATATGTATTTTATATATTTAACCCGTGCAAATCTTCGTTTTAACATATATATAAACATACACATATATAAGATCATATATGATTATCTGATAATATTGCTCTATTGTAGAAATCTTAACATAAATTTCAAACTAAGGCAAGTAAAAAAAATTACTAGACTTTTTGCTACAATAATTTAATTGGGCATTATGACTATATATATGCATATCTAATGATTATATAGATATGCATAGTATATATATATTGTAACCAGTTGGGTTACATAACACAATAATATAGTGTGTGTGCATATATATATAAAGTAAAGGAAAAATAGAAATAAATACAAACAAATTTTTGTAGATATTTTTTTATATTTCCTAAAATAAAATAATAATAAGTAAAGGGTTAAATAACTCTGGGTTTAAAATAAAATTTCATTATGAAATTAATATTTTAAAAAGGTCTGAATAATTATAAATATTGTATTATTATTATTCTGATTTTGAAATGTAAAAACACCATACTTGTTTTTGAAATTTTTTAATTAATTAAAACATGTATATAGATTCCAAGGGATTAGAGAGATAAAATAAAACTCTGTTTTCAATCAAGGTGTTGTTATCACCTCAGATGATTCGATAAAAGGGTTGATAAAAATATCAGCTGCAGTCTGGATAATGATTTTTGAAGAGAACAATCTGGATTGTAGTTTTTGTAAGAGCTGAACAGAACAGCTTGGCTACTAAACATTTTTGAGTAAGTGGCAGCAATTAGCTGACCAAAATAGATAGCTGCAGTTTGTTGTTGGCTGTAGCAGAGAGTTGGCAGAATAGCTACCATAAACCGATGAAACTGAAGGCAGGACAGTAGATCCAGAAACTGCTACTATTTTCATTCACAGGAGTTTTGATTTACTTGAAGCTGGGTCACTTCTGAATCAATAGCCTAAAAAAAATGAGAATAAAATAGCTAACAGAGTTATACAGAGCTCCTATGAAGATCTAAGGGAGTACAGTCCAGTAGCTGCCCTATAGTTTACTACAGAGTTTTGATTCATGAGGCCAGGATCATTTCAAATGGATCAACTAGCTGCTTAAATATGTTCTAGAAGACAGCTTGACAATTGCTTGGAATACAAGAAGAAGCTCGTGGTATGCCAACAAATTACTTGAATACTTTTCCCTGATGATGACAACAAGCCCGAAATTATATTTTTCTATGGACTAAAAGAACCAGCTTGCCCAAGAGAAACCATCAGTGGATGAAGAATTAATTATATGTACGCTGTTTCAGTTATATGCAGAGAAGCACAGATAAACATATAGATAGCTGGTGAGTTATTTTAAAATAATTCATATAAAAATAGACGACATATATAGAACAATATTATTTTTAAGACTGTTAAAAATTTTTGGTATATATTTTAAAAGAATATAAAGTAATTTTGCTTGAATTATAATTAAGAGTCAAGAATAATTCCTTGACCATCTGGTTTTAAAGGCAAAAGAGACGTTTTTGAACAATAATCCTCTCAGAACAATATTTTCAAAAATTTATATTAAAAAAAAAAAGAAGTAAAGAATAGATGATTCTATAATAAAAACGTTGATAATTAATCAGCAAATACCTGTCAAAAATTGACTGTACCCTTTTTTAAGAAAAAAAGAGAACTTATAAACTGATAAATAATTTTAAATTATATCTATATTTTGTTTATAAACAGGTATATGTATGAAATTTATGCATATTTTCCAAAGAAATTAATTATGAAAATATAATATTATTGTAACAAATTAAAATATGTAAATTTTTGTCAATGTGAGAATACACGCACACACACATAAGTAAATTTTTAAAAATTTATAGTATTTTTTTAATATACAACTGTAAAAGGTTAATCATGCATTTATTATTTTATAGAACGATTGTAATATAAGTCAATTGTACTGCATATTTATGTGTGCGCATATATGTCAATGCTTGTCAAATAGGACATATATGCAAATTTTAATCATTTTTTGTTATTATTGAATTTTGAAAGGTAAATATTGTAAATCAATGTAATAACTTTAGTTATGTATATGATTTTGTATACTATTCAAAATCAGAAGCCTGATTCTGCAGATCTTAGTATTTATTTTTATTATTATTGTTAATAAATTTGTGTTTTAATTGTTAAAATTGTATTGCATCATCATTTCTTGGTCGCATAACAGTAATAGAGGTTGTGTTCTCTGAATTAGATTTGTGCACAGGATGAATATATGAATGGGGATGTGTATTTAGTGTTTTTGGGCATCCAGCGATGATCAACCATCATCCTGGTCAGCGCAAAAGAGAATACTCTTTAAAGCCCATGCACAATCTTTAATTTTAGTTTAGTCTTATTAAAAATTTCAGATTATAGTTGGCCAGTACATTAATGGTACTTAAGTGGCCAGAGCATTGATGATGATCAGCATGTTTTAATGTCCCAGCATTGTTGTTGATTTTTATGTATTCTAATGGATGAGCACTTAAGTGGTGCATCTAAGTTATGTTTAAATAATTGCCCAAGGTGGCAAAGGCTCAATAGTTAGCCTGGTCTACAGAAGACCCATTTTCAATCCAGTTACAAAGTTGACTGTTGATTTATATTTTTTATTGTTCAAATCCAGCTACAAAATGGACTGTTGATTTTATTCTGATTTATTTGTAATAATTATATTTATAAAGCACATATTCGTTACTTAACGTAATATTTATTAAGGCTAAAACCTTAAGAGGTCCCTACTCTTGTTTTTTTCAGGTGCATATTCTTAAGGTTTTTTTTCTGATTTATTGTATTAATTTGTTTATTCCCATCAATGATGATGATGGATGGTTATTTCTCTTGAATATTTACTAGTACTTATTTTTTAAATTATAATGCTTGTGGATTTATAGTTAATCATAGTGGCTCTGAGGAGTGACTGGCTGATCTCCCAATGATCTCTCAGAGATCTCATGTTACCCCTTAAATATATATTATAAAATACTATATTACTTATTTATACTTCTTGTAAATTTCATATTAAATCATTTTATTTGAAATATTATTTACTTGGGGTCCATGATGATTTTGCCATCACCCCAAGTGCACCTCAACCACCCCATCCCATTACAATATATATATATATACACACACACAATGACATATTAAAGAGAACATACATAAATCACATTCTAACATGGTCACCTTTACACACATAAACACAAAGTGATTGAGAGAATAATCTTACCAAATTGAATGTTGGAGTCAATTCAAAACAGTTCTGAAACAGTGAAACTCTTGCAAAAATATATAGACCTAACCTTGCACGGGACATAGCAACTACTAACCGCCGAACATCTCTTTAAAAATAAAATATTAAAAAGGAAAGTAAAGATAAAAGCAAAATAAAACAAAAATTAATTTTTAATTTGTCCATACCTTACCTTAAATGACCTACAGTTTTTGTTCTTACTAAAGATAAGAGAATATAATCATTTTGCTGACCTTGATATTTGTCTACAGTTGTTACCTTTAAAATAAAATAAACTATGTAATTTTACTATTATGATATTTAGTAATTTTACTATTATGATATTTAGGATGATCCATAAGTCACAAAGTAATCTTTATAACTTATTTTTAAATTTTATTGCAAATGGTTATAATTTACTTTTGAAAATTGTTCCAATGTTAATTCTTCCATAATTAACAAACTAAAACAGTAGAATTTCACTTAAAATAAAAATAATTGCTAATCAAAAAGATATACTATTTTAAAACTTCTTGTGTGACTTTTGGGTCAATTTGCCTTTAATATCTATTAATAAATTACCTTATGAGGACGTCCAATAAGAGGATTATCAGAACATCTTTGCTGAATAACATCACGAATTAAAAATTTTTGTCCATTGTAAGTTGTAAGTATAGAAATTTTATCCGATGGATAACCTATCAGACGCATGTACATAAATACTGCCACAACATATTCTGCTTCTGCCAAATTCTACAATAAATTTGATTAAAAGTCTTTTAGTAAACTGTTTTCTTTAAAAAATTATTCTATTTGCAATTACCTGTTATTTAAATAATATAAATAGGAGTGGTACGAGATTGTAAACTGACATTACAAAAAGATTAAAACATTAGTTAATAAAGCATTTAATATTCAAAACTAACTGAGTTATCTTAGAAATGTCAATTATTGAACTAAACACAGATAAGAGAATTATTAAGAAATGAATGAATCTGTGAAAATTGTGTGGCAAAGTTTCTGCACAACAAACTTTTTGAAAATCATAAACCAAAAACAATTCTCAAATAGTCTTGCTGTGAAAGGAAAACATATTCATTAGGATATTTTCAACATGAGTAAGCATTAAATCCAGGTTTAGTGTAGCATTAAAAAATCAAACTGAAATTTTTCAAAATGCAAGTCAAATTAAATTGGATGCAATTCAAAAACCTTACTTGATGGAAAAATTTTTAAAATATATTTTGATCCAGCATAAAAAAAAATACCATAAGAATTAGATATTGGAAATAAAAAATAATCTTTGTTTCTCAGTAAATTGGTAACATATTAATTACTATTGTTAAAACAGGCAAAACTCACTATACATATTGCCACACACAGCAAGCTAGAGTAATCAAAGGATGCCAGAAGCTTGTGCATAAAATCCCCATCTAGTGCCTACTCATCCAATATACCCAGACTATAGTTTCTGCCTTGTGGCCTTCGTCAGTAAGGAGCCTTGGATCTGAGAGCACTGCACCTAGATCTTAGAATCTAATGCAACCCTCCAGCAGCCACCTTTTATCTCTACTTAACTACAAAACTATGAGTCTTAAACTGAAAACACCTTAATGTTTTCAATCCAAGCCCATTAGCTTATATAGTCATATGGGTCTGAACTCAGTTCAGCACCCATACATTTTGGTGTCTTTGGTTCTTTAATAACCATAGCCACCACTATACTATTATAATTAAAAGGAGGAATGGCTAAATATCTCACTAATAATTGTAAGAATTCTGATAAACTTACCCATAACTGTGTTACTTTAAGGGAAAAGGAGCAAAGTAAGTAAACCGACTGATATATTCAATTAACTATATCATACTCGGACACTATTTCACTTGAAGTATCAAATTAGTTCAGAAACATAATATGCATAAAACAATTAGAAACATTCATGTTTACCTTAATTTTGTCTAAGGTAATCCACAGATTTTTCTCTAATCATGGCATTTCTATTTCAAGAAGATAATACGTAGTTTAAATATTTTATACAACCAATGAAAGGTTTACTCAACCAATAATTAATTTCCTTCTTTATGATGGAAATTCATTCAACACAGAAACATTCTCTTTACACTGAAGTCTCAGAAATCCACAAAAATATAAAGATAATAATAAATTGCAATAATGCCTCCTTTCATTCTTGCATCAATAAAAATAAAAGATTTATAAAAGCAAACTATGCATAGGTTAATTTTTTTTGCACTTTCTTGGGTGACTTATCTAGATCCAGTTGTACTTGGTCTTTTGTGATTTCTATTGCAGATATCAAGATGACAAACAAACTCCAAGGTGTTGCTGCATTTAATAAGATAATAGACAGAATTAGTAATTTATAGATCTGTAAATTTATTACAAAAAAAAAAAAATCAAGTCAGATGTCACATGACCTGATTTAACAAGCTTGTATTACAAATGTTATATTTATATATAGAGCTCGCAAATAAACTCTTAACAAGCTTTGCAGAATATCCCCAACCACAGACCAGTTTCTGCTATTAAGGCTTTGACAATTTTATATTGCTAAAGCTATTAATATATGGTGTATCTGAACTTAGTTCAATCCCATATGGCTATTTAAGTTAGTAGCTGGATTGGAAGACATGGATGTCTGAAAATGTCAGATTTTCTACTTAATAGTTATTCATTAGATAAAGTGCTGGGCTTGTCCTGGTATTTTTAATCTAATGCTTGAATATCCTAGCACCTCACTGAGGATGCCAGTAGCAGAAACCAGTCTAGGTTGGAGATATTCTGCAAAGCTTGTTAAGAGCTTATTTGTGAGCTCTATATATAAATGTAATATCTGTAAATTTATTGTACGGTAGCAAGACATAGTTTAAATAAAGATAATATAAAGGCAGTGAGAAATTTGAATTAAGGATGATCCATAACACTCTAAAACATGATGTTAATGAATCTAGTATTGAAAAGGCAGATCTTCAGTGAATTGAGTATGTAAAGTGAATAAATGAAACAGATCTTTTAAAAGACTATTTTATAATGAATTTAAGCATAAGTTTATGTGGTAGAGGTAAATTCTATTATAAAGATTATCTCAAAGATACTGTAAAAAGGTGGAATGTTATTGCTTTTATTGAAAAGACATGTCTGAGAGTAGAATACATAAGGCAGCTGCAATTAAAAGCATAAAAAAAATACTGCAGAAGTTAAAAAACATTATAATAAGATATAAAATAAAGCAAAGATACAACATATGAGTTATGTGGATATATTTATGATTCACGATCGATTTGTATATTCATTGTAAATTGATATTTATTTTTGGTCTTCTAGAATTTGAATGGCCTATGTTAATTTATAAGTGATTGATGATGATGATGACCATTACAATCATACTTTTGTTTTGTTCATACTGTAATCTTTTTGTTTTACTGTAAATTCAAATATCTAACTACTAATTATATTCTTAAAGTTTTTTATTAGCTGTTAGTCTTTAAGTATATAAATTTCTTATAGATATTGAGTAAAATTTTTAAGTTATTGTATAGATTTTATTTAAACAAAAAACATTTATCAGCTATTTTATTCAGATAATAATTACTAATTAAATTCTTATGCTTTTATATTATTTTTTTAAAAAGAATCTATTACTGTAGAAGTTTTAGCCATATTCATTTATTAGTTTCAGCTTTTTTTAATTACTAATTTTAATTGTCTGTTTTTTTAAACAATCATTTAAAAAAATAATATGACATATTTTTGGTCAGACAGCTTTTTGAAAATATAAACTACAGATAACTCAGATCTAATATAGATAATTATTTAATAATGACTAGTAACTGGGTATATAAATTAGACAACTTCCATATTTCTCCATTCTTTTTTATTTCAAAAATAATTTCATATAAATAAAAATACAATAAAAAACAAATAACCCCCAAGATACATATCATGCTGGTTATATAGTTATTCTTCATTTGAGAATAAAGTAAAAATTAAATGCAATAAAAATCTTCACCAGAATGCAATCCACTTTGATTGAAGAGTTATTCCTATTTCTCTTTTACTCCTCAATGATTTGTGAAAAGGCTTTTGTTAGTTTAATTAAAGCTTAAAAATTTTAAATACTACTACAAGTACATTTGATATACACAGTAGGCTGCACTTATACACTTTGTAAAAAAATATATAAAAAATGAGAAATTCATAATTTTTTCAAGCATTTGCCTATATACAATCTTATGAATCATCTATTCCTTATAGCATATACTTAGTTTTTGCTATCATCATGAAAGCATTATTTTATATGCAGAATTGTTGCTGTGAAGTATTGAATAAAAATTACTTTTAAAAAAGCTTGAAAGTACAAAATTAATGATGATGGCAATTTTTCCAAGAATAAAAGAAGTTGTAAAGTAAAAGACTAAACAAACACTCAACTACTCACTAACATAGATCTCAACTCCCAATTTATTACAGTACTGTTTTTTTAATAATTATTTTATTTTTTAATTATTTTTATTGATTTCTTAATATGAATAATTTTAAAATTAAATTGTATATCAAAGGTCAAAAATTTATATTATAAAAATTCATCATTTCAAGCAACTGCATGAAGATCTACTGTACATATGCATACATACGCCTTACAATAAAAAGTGGCAAAGCAATAGAAAAATATGATCAAGTATCACTGTTTGGTCCAAGTACTTTATTGACTAGTTACTTCAAGCAGCACAAAAAAATGAACTAATATATTACACACACACTATAGATTACATGTGATGCATATTCACAGAATAATAATTTGTATAATATTATTAAACAACAAAATAAAAAATATTTTTTAGAACTTAACATAATAAGCCATCTCTCTTTATATATGAATATATAATTAGCTATGACAAAACAGTGAAAATAAAACAGACATAAATCAACCTGATAAAAATATGGGTTTGGTTCAGATTCTCCAACTCCATTAAAATCTTCAACATTTATAAGCTGATAATCAAAAGCAAATCCGCCATTAGCAATCTGGAATTCTGGCCATAAACTGACATGAGGAAGATTTCCTAGAACTTTATATCTCCAATTGTAGAGTTCACAGATACTACATGGTAAAAACAAATACAATATTATTATAGAAAATGGCATAATAATAATAATAGTATAAACAATTAATAATAGTACATTTTTTACAAAATTATTAAAACACAATTTATTGAAAAGAAATTTAAATTATTTTCTAATACAGTAATTTTAATCTCTCATACTAACTAACAAAATTTATTTTCATCAACAATTCCGCTAGTTAATTTTTAAATTTTTTTCAAATTGCTTTAGTATTCGAAATAAATGTATTTTTTAGGCACTTCTTATTATACTAAATGCTATAACAATTTAGGCTAAGAATTATTGAAAAGCTAGATTTTGTAAGTCTTTTGGTAAACATTTTTATGAAGATTCTCTAGATATTGAACTAAAATTTTATTATATTCATATAAATTAAACTAAATTAAAAAGAGTAGCAAGTTTTAGCAAATGATTATCTAATAAGAAAGCTTCTATTAGTCAAAGTTATGCCACTGTTATCCAGTGCAGCAAAGGTACATTTAAGAATCTTGCAGAATAGGTTGATTTTAGTCACACATGAATGGTTATCAGAGACTAAATATGATTTTAGAGAATCAAACAGCATTATAGACATGGTTTTTGTTGTTAGTCAAATAAAGAAAAGTATTATGAACAAGAGTGATTTATATACTGCTTTGATTTGGTTGAGGCATTTGATTCAATTAATCAAATAGATCAATAATATTGTGTGAAATTAGTCAATTATATACCAAAGTTTATTCACATTATACAGTTTCTACAAAATAAAAAATCTGGTACATTTGAAATAAAAACAGATATTAAATAAAGATGTGTAGTAGCTCAATGTTGTTGTCAATTTTTATGATAGTGGTCTTTTTGTAGGTGATTTAATAAATCAGAGATCAAAATATGATCCAGTTTTGATTATGGAATGTTTAATTTGAATTAAGCAATTTTTGGCTTCAGAATTTATTATATTGATTACTGAGTTATCTTTACTAATTCAAATAGAGATGGTGAAAAAGTATGCTGTAATTAATATTATGAGTAACAACATAAAAAGTCTTTGACATAATAATTAATGTTCAAAAACTTAACCTTTTACCAGCCAATATTGGAAGAAAAATCTTCACCATCTTTGAATTTGGATGGTTAACAATTTGCAAATTTAAATTCTTCTAACATAGTATTTAGAGCACATCATAAATCTCTTTCAAATTCAAGACAGGTAAAATTTTGACATTTTATCTGATTTAGAAATTGCTTTCAGTGAGCTGGCCATAACAAAGTCAGCTACTTAATCTATTCTTAATGAGAATAAAACAAAAAAGTAAATAAAAATCTTTATTACCAGGAAATTGCTAAGATCGGAGAATATGTTCTTCTAAGACTTGTTGGTGTTAGAAAGTCCCTTACTTTAAAATGGGCTATTTAATGTGGTTTTCTTATATATATATACTTTAAAATGGACTATTTAATGCGGTTTTCTTACATATACTTTAAAATGGACTATTTAATACGATTTTCTTATATATATATATATGTTGCCATGCAATATTTCAATGAAATAAATAATATCAAATGTTCTTTTGCATTTCACAGTATATAAAAATAGATATAAGATCAATGTGTCTATAATATATGTTATTTTTTTCAATGTAATAGTATTGGATTCTAAAAATAATATGTTTTTAATATTATAAAGTTAAAAAAAAAAGATATATATATATACAAAAGATCCAATCATTTAAATAAAAGACAAGATAAAAATACAGTGAGGTTGTGAATTATGCTCTATCAATATACACAACTTCAATTGTATGCTATCTAAAAAAAAAAATGTAAACAAATAAACAAAAATATAAATAAACAAACTAAAAACATTAAAATTCATATATTTGATAGATTATACAATACTTGAGCAGCCATGTTTCCATCTCAGAGTGCCTATACACAATCATGTTTAAAAAAAGAAAAAAAAAATTGAAATAAATTTTATAATACACCAGCAGCTAGTTTTCACCTTGGAGCACCATATGTTAATCATAGTTATTAATAATATTTCTTCAACTTATATTGAAAGCATATACATACTGATGAAATTTTTTGATAGCAAAGATGATGGCCAAATCTTCCTCGTCAAGCAGACTGTAACTTTTTTCAGCAGTTGTTAGTGTTCTTGATGTGGATGTTATCAGATGTTCTCCTCTATAGCAAGAGTGAAATGATAGTTTCAACTCCATATTCTGAAGTGTTTGTTATAATTTCCTGATCATTGTAATAATGTACAAGAAATTGAGTAGAAGTTAACAAGTCATTCACTTTCTGGAAGATTTTATCATGCTCTTCATTCCATCTTCATCACTACCCCTTTTTAAGCAATTGTTATAAAGGTGTAACTACATGCGACTTGTCCTTCAGAAAATTTCCGAAAAAATAAGCAGGCCTAAAAACAATTCTAAATTTTTTACATTCTTTGATCTAACAGCATTTTTTATCATTTTGACTTCTTCTGGGTTTGGATATTTTGCCACTGTGACTAATAACATGACCCAGGAACTTTACTTCAGAGGTTATCCCAAACGCATTTTGATGTTTCAAGCTTGCACCAATTTTTGTTAGTAAGAACAAACTTCAAATATATGTATTGCTAACTCACACTCTGTTTCAGTGGTAATTAATATATTATCCAAGTAAGAAATAAGTTCATCCATTCTTTGAAATAAGTAACTTGGCCTGAAATATATTTGGTGCAACGGTCACTCCTTAAGGATGTTTGTTTTACTTGAAATACCCATGATCAGCAACATAATTTGGTGAAAAGCAGACTATCAATTTTTGCAAAATGAGAGACTTTCTGAAGCATTGTTAGTATCTCACATCACTTGGAAATAGGGTAAGCTCACTTATTAATATATCTATTTAGTGTTATGTGGTAATCTCCGCATACATGAATGGGTCACATCTAGCTTCTATATAATGATGACTGGCATAGCCCAGATGATCCTTCTACAAATGATAAAATTCCTTTATTCACCAAATTCTTAACAGATTCTTCCATCTTGACCTTTAAAGCAAATGAAACTTTACAAGGTTTACACAAAATTGGTTATATTTCATAAGTTTAATATCAACTACCCTTGTTAATAACTCAACAGGTCCTGACTTAAAAATTCTGGTATTCATTATGAACTTTCGATTCCAACTGCACTCTTTTAATGATGTTAATACAAATACCCCAACGGTTTAAACCAATTTCTATCTAATAAAGGACTATAATCTCTTTTAACTACATAAAGTGGTAGAAATTTAACTTTGGAATTAATTTTAACCAGTAGATTAACTTTGCCACATATTCCTATTTTATTACTGTTTACATCTGTAGATACTATATTAGTTTTCCCAAGCATCAATTTCCTTTTATACTTTCCATTAATTTTCGACCAGTCGTGCTACACTATCTACTTCCATTATTAATTTTCTGGTCACCGATATTATTAACATCGAGCAAGATATGGTCATTATCTATATTATTTATTTTCTTAACATTATTTTTAATTTTGATGCCCCTCCTCTGATTTGCACTATGAACTTAGCTTCGTTTTAATATTTTTCTCTTTATTCTGACACACACATGACAAATGTCCAATTAATTTAGAAACAACATTTTTCTCTTTTATATTTATAATTTTTCTTCATGTGATCTTTTTCAACACTAAAACATCCTTAGTACTCCTGCAATTTGGTCTGTTGGTATCTGTTTTGTTTATAGTTATAGGATCTTATCCAAGTGTGTGGTTGCTTGAAATTCTGTAACATTTTCCGATACAAAATCCTGTGCAATATATTTTTCAATTGCATGCTTATAATTTAAGTTAGACCCACTTAATAGAACTTTCCTGAACTTATTATTTACCATTTCCCATAGTCATTGATCCAACAGCGTATCATCCAGCTAAGCATTACATTACATTCTTTAGATAACGTCCTTAAAGGTATATCATAATCTTGATATTTTTCCTGAGATAACCATCATCTATTTCTGAATCTAAGGCATGCCGCCTAGAAGTCACTGATTTAAAATAAGAAGGCAACATCTTTAATTCCTGACAAGATATTTCTTCAGGGCATTTGGGATCACAGAGTTGGTTAGCCACTTGCAGAATCTCTGGTCCTGAGAACTTTAAGTTTATCATCATCACATGTTCAACATAAAATTTCCAACCTGCAGCATTATTAATATATTATTATTAGTTAGTAGTGCCATCTTGCTTGGTTGCGTGAAATTTTACTAATGTCAAATGCATCATTTACTCCATAATCAGGCTATTCCCGCAAAGGACTCAAGTGTAAATCCGCATTATAATTATTTGCTTGCACAGGTTTTTCCAGCAGCTAACTGCATCATTCTATTTCCTTGCACAGGTTTTTTCATTGTTGATCTGCACCATTCTATTTGCTTGCACAATTTTTCTACTGTCGATCTGCACCATTCTATGTCCCAGGAATATTCTTAACAATAACAGCCAGGTAGCATCAATAAGTTTTATTAAATAAATAATACATACAAATTAAACTTAACAAACAAGTTTATTCACATATTAAAGAAATATATATATAAATAAAATGAAAATTAGTTATTCTTAAAAATTACTTAGTATCCTCTGCAGCCCGTTATCTGAGTTTCTTGTTCATGTACAATATATTGTAACATTCTTCACGTTTTGCTAGATTCTGGTAGGCCTTTTTTTTACACACTATGAAGTGAAAGTTAATCAAGCTATCGATAAGAAAATATCTTGTTCCTATTCCCAAAAACATAGCCATATTTCCTGATTAACTGGTCTACTAATTATTACGACAGAAATTACTGACAAAGTTAGTTTTAATTTATAAGAGGGCGCCATAGTCAATAGACTCCTAACTTCCTCGTATCCCATAATTTTGACACAAGTAACTAAAAAGATCGGGTTATAATTTCCCGTAACTTAGTTATTTTTTTCAGAGAATATTACACCTGGGGTTTAGTTAATAACTATTGGCAAAGATAAATTATACTCAAATCCTAATAACTAACATTAATAAATTTAATGATTATCATTAATAATGCACAATGAATAGTTGATATTAGAAATAAATATTTTTATTCTAACAAATTAAAATATTAAAACACAACCCAAATTACCAATAAGTTGGAAAGAATACATGCACGCTAATCCAGACCTGAATCAATTAATTAAAAACAGTTTCACAATTACAGTTCACTTCAAAATTTCTTCTAGAAAGTTCCTTAAAATGAAAGTCTCTTGAATAAGAAAATTAAAGTCTATATCAGGATTATATTATAAGCTTAATTTGGTCACAATCAGGATATGAATAATCTTAGCTTACCAGTAAGTTTAGCAAATTTCCGTAGACAGTTGATTACCATGCATGGTTTTTTTTTCTATGTGAGAGAATGAGCTCATGGCCATTGGTTTTAATTTGTTCTTGATCTGTCCTAAGGGCTAGTCATGAAAGCTATTCTGGGGTCAACGGTCTTCATGATGAACGATGTCAAACACTTTAGTCCACTCCAGCATGAACAATTATTTCAGCGTAGAGTGGTCCTGGATTTCGTGATCTAGGACCAGCCAAAAGAAAAACAGACAAGACCTTGATCACACTGGTATTCTTTCTTTTATACTAGAGGTCCGGTTTTCAGACTTCTGCACATATTTTCTTTTGTCCTTTTATCAACATACAAGATAATAATCTTGTACATTATTTCTTAAATTTAAGTTGCAAAGTCTTTTTTTTTTAAACCTAATTATGCCATCTTTGATTGGAGTTAGAAAGATTTTACTAAGTAAAATCTGCGTGTGGAATTCTTTCTTTTAGTTTATCTGGTAATCTGCATGTTTTATTCTTTCCAATTTTAACTTTTATTTTTAATTACATAAAAAAAAAATATGAACAAAAATTTAACTTTCATTGTACGTTTTAAAAAAAAAAAATTACACAAACACACAAAAAAAATTTAAAATGCATTAATTTAAAAGATACATAAATAAACGGTACAATATATAACTGCTACATATGATAATTCTATAGTTTATTAGCTGCCATTGCAACTATAGCTTATGAACAGCCAAATTCAATGACTATGACGATCCACACACACCACTTCAAATCATGACTTCCCAACTTTGTATATCACTGCAGGATTTTTTAATACTAGTCCTATTTTGTATAAATCTATCCTCATTAGCATATATTAATATTAATGGCATTCAAATATATGTGACATACTTTAAATTAAACATAACTCAATGTATATGTAAACAAAGGAAGTAAATCACTCTCCCCCAGGTTATGACTTAAAAGCAATCTAAATGTTAAACAATACATGACATATGTAAATTTTCTAGCATGCAAATTAATAGAGAAATTTATTAATGCATTGTCTGTACTATGTTTACAATAATTTCATAGTAAACTTTATATGCAATGTCAATATATATAGAAGCGCATAAACAGTTCAGAAACTTGGAAGGATATTATTTTTACCTATTGTTATGTTTAAATTTATTATATATAATAAAATACTCGCTTTTTTAAAAAAAAAATGCAATGAAAAGCAATTATATATATTACATTAATATTTTTCAAAAATAAATATATAGCCTGATTATTATTTTAAGTATTAATAATTATTTTATTACCAAAAAAATAAGAATGTAACAGTTATGTATATGTTATTTCATGGGAAATAATTAAAAAATTTTATCCAACAAAGTATTCTGTTGATACATCTGTTCAATGGAGGAAAAAATTGTTTCAAAATTATATATGTCATTAATTGATTTAATATATGCAAAAATACAAATACACATATATACATATAGATTGTGAATATATATATTCCCAATTTATGATAAACCAGATTTACAGCTAAAACAAAATCACATACTTCTATAGTTTTTAACAATTTAATACTTTACTTTTATAATAGCTTGCATTATTTTAACTATGAAAAGATTAAAAAAGTGCTTAAATATGGCCAAAGACATAAATGATATAATAAATTGTATTCCCATTATAAATTTAATTCTAACTATTTATATATATTATAAGACATCTTTCTAGCTAAAGCTATAGTTTCTTTTATTTACCTGGGTCTTGCACGTCCCTGAGCATCCAAATCTACAGTTGGTACACCAAGTCTTACAAATCTTGTAAATAAAGATTGTTCCATATTGGAATATTTCTGGAAAGCCATGTTTTTAATAACAGGAGGAAGTTGGTGGTGATCACCAATCATAATCCATCTTTTTAAACGACTATAACCATCTTCAGGATTCTATAAAATAAAAAAAATTCAAAAAATCAATTTTTATATATATTCTTAAAATTAAATTATTATTTAATAATTAATTAATAAAAAGTAAAAACACCCCCCCTCCCGCACATTCCAGCGCTTCCAGCTTGGTTCGCTCAGACTAGTGCATGTATTTATTATAATTTGCATTCAGAAAATAATACACATTTTCGAACTCTTTGTTTTATATATTTTTAAAATGTAAATTCTGTTAAATACCATCGGAAATTTTTTAAAAATACTTTGAAAAATTGGCAGAGAGCAGAGGCCCGGTAACATTATATTTCATTATTTGGTAATGTTCTGATCTATCGTGTCAGCTGCTTGATGGCGTTGATGCTAAGCAAAAACACATTGATATAACGTTCCTGGGCCAGCCATTCTATACAACTATGATGTCCATAAAATTAAAAAAAAAAATTAAAACAAAATATAAAAATGTAAACAGACATTTTGGGACAGTAATTAATTAGACTGGCTTATTTGTGTGTGTGGGTGTCGATAAAAAAGTACATTACTTTCCAATAGCAAATAATAGTACATTGGAGACTTTTTTGGACAGTAATTCCAACAAAATTTTACAATGAAAGCTGACTTTGATCTTTTTGGGACAGTAATTAATCAGAGACAGGCTTCTTTTTTTTGTTACTTTGTGTATCTGAAGAGTTACGGTACTTTTTAAATACAAAATTAAATTACATTTTACCCCCTTTTTTTTTGGACGGTAATTAATAAGGCACCATGTTTGGGGGGGGATTAAATTATATTGCACTCCTTTTGTGTGTGTGTATACATAAAATTACGTTACTTTTTAATAACATATAATAGTAAATCTAGTGGAGACTTATTTGGACACTAATTAATCAGAAACGGGCTTTTTTGTTTTTGTTTCTACATATCGGAAAAGTTGCGGTAGTTTTTTAAGAAAAAATTAAATCATATTTTACCCTTTCTTGGACAGTAATTAATCAGACACTGCATTTTGGGGTCAAAGGGGAAAGTAAATTCGATTGCAATTTACCAAATAAAGTTATTAATAATTATAACAAACTATTATAATGAAATACGACTCCGGTGTCTGGCAATAGGCAATTTTGAAAGTTGGAAGCAGCCATCTTACCTGTCTCGGATGATTTCTCGCGATACGTTACTTTCATTGTGATTTTCGAAATAGTGCTGTGTCCCACCCTAAAATCCAATTTGTAACGCTAACACAGTCCTGATGGATCAGTGACGACACTGTTAAAAGTGTTAGAAGGTACCAGTAGGTCAGTTCACATGAAACAAAAAAAGGTCAACCTGAAAAGTTAAATTATTTAGACGTGATGCAGTCAACACACCATCACACGATACTGTAGCGATAAATATACAACCCAGCATTACGATAAAACTACGACAGCCAATGAAGGCATTTTGCATAGAAAAAATACCACGCATTAGCTGGCAGCCGAGTAAACTGATTCTTTCTGTGTTTTATCGTAGAAATGAAAGCTATCTCCTTGGCTGCGGCATATTTCTAGCAATTTAGCTAGAAATAGTGCCGTCAAGCGGCTGACAAGATAGATCAGAACACAACCCATTATTTTTGCAAGCAACAGCGCCATCAAGCGGCCGCATGACACGGTCAGAACAAAAACATGATGAAATAAAAAAGGATTAAAAAACAAAAATTCAATCGTCTAAGAACAATTGAAATGGATGGTGATCATGTGATGTTTAGTGGTTTAACAATTGAAATGTTCAATGTAACTAATTATCAAATAAGACTTTCATTTATTAATACTTTTGTTATAGCTTTTTATAAATTCATTATACAATCAAAATATTCCAATTTATGTTTCGTAATTTTACTTATATAAATATTTTCAAAAAAACTATTGACTTTTTAATCTTGAGAAGGATTATAATTTATATATTTACAAGTATAATGTATTATACATTTTAGATAGATGATTTAATTATCAATACTTAATACAACAGTTGATTTTACAGATAATAGCACTAATAACAACTTCATAAAAATATTCCCATATTTCTGAGATATAAAAATTAATCTGCAATTTTTTTAAGAAGTTTTTTTATTTTTGTCTGTGCTTTAGTAGTGGTGGAGCTAAAAATATAAACTCAACAATGGGAGTAATAAAATTATTTTAGTCCAATGCTTTTTCACCTACACCAATAAGAAGGGCTGCTATAGGCATCTCTTTATTAAGTCTATCAGAATCTTGAACATATTGCTTGGCCTTTGCAACAGCCTATGAAAAGTTTATAATGAAATTAAGTGCCACCACATAAATGATTTTTATTATCATTTCTTTTATAAACCACTCTGTTTGAAATACCAATTGCTCACAGTAATGCCCTTTTTTTTAATAACTACCATTTTCATCACTGACAACTTAATTAGAGCTTTTTGGTAGATAATATATTATGAATAAGAACTATTTAAAGATTTACGTTTTAAAAAACAAAATGACTCACATAATTATGCTTAAAATAAGCTAAGAGTAAATAAACTTTATGAAACTCCCCATATATTAAAGACTATATAGATGAAAGATAGAAGAGATCAAGTTTTAAAATTATCAGTTATGAATAAGAGTATGTTCATATGAAAACTGACTGGCATTTGTTTATTTTTAAGATTTAATTAGATAATCAGTTTAAAAGATATTGATCTGAAGAACTTGAATATTTAAAAGGATCTGGGTTTTTATATTTGCATATTTTGCCTGGTTTTATCGCATATTTGCATATTAATACTTCGTGAAAAAACGAAGAGTTTGTACTTCTTGATAATGAAGGTTATGCCTTCGAAAACGTTTGAAGATTCAACAAAATTTATTATTATTTATATAATTGTTCAATATATTATATTATTTTAAAGTTTTGATTTATATATATTTTGCTTTTGAATTATATAGTGTGTGCATGTTTGATATCAACACATATTAAAAGTTTTACATATTGTTAGAGCAGCCATCTAATATATATATATATATGTGTGTGTGTGTTCAAAGATATTATAGTTTCTTTGCTACATAATGCTCTGAAAGTTTATTTGCATAAAGAATTTAAAAAATAATAGTAAAAGCTTTTAAAAAATTAAAGTATTTAATTTTTTTTTTAAAAAAAAAACCTCAGTTATGCTACTTATATACTTTCATATTTCTCACTCTTACTTAAGAAATCTTTTGGTGGATCTGGACAAAGAATAAAGATATTAATTTATATTTACTTAGCTATTACATTTTAATCTTTCAATGAAGTTGTATCTTCAATAAAATGAGGACATTATTTTATTATATTATTGTAAAATGTAAATAAATATAACTTAAAACGGGCAAAACTCTCCAACTATAACTTTTTTAAAATTTCCTTTCATCTTTTCTCATATAACTATTATCTATATTATGCAAAAATGAAAAAAAAAATTATTAGGCACTTTATTCATACTGATAAATTAAAGAATTTTTTTTTTCTATTTATAGCTTATATTATTATTTATCATTAATATACATTTATATAAAAATATATGTATCTTTTCTTTATAATCACATATACATGTAAGATATAGATGCACCCATCTCTATACATATATGAAACATTATGAAAATCTATATATACAATATATAAGTCTTCATTCACGTTTAATACAAATCATTTAGCATGAAAGGAAAATTATATAATATATCTTTGAATGTATAAATTTGTCAAAAAGGTGTAGAGAGGCTTGTATATACATTTATGTATTATTATTAGATTATTTTATTTATAAATAAAACATATAAATTTATTGATAGAAATCTTTATTAATGATAAATAATAATGTAAGCTATGAAAAAAACCTCTTTTAATTTAAAGGTATGGTTATAATTACATAATATTATTTTTTCATTGTGATGTATATATATAATCATAAGAAAAAAAGTATTTATCAAAATATATATATATAGATGGTACTACGTATAATAGACTGAAAACATTCACAATAGGAAGCAATAACATATTGTTGGAAAAAATTATTTTAATATTAAATAAAACAATATTTGTTGTTGTGTAACCTTTTTCAGTTTTATTCATTTTTTTTTCCTCATGTGTCATAGCATCATCCGGGAAGTGAACCCACTAACCTGGGACAACTGCTTGAAAAGCAGCTGTCGCTGATCTCTCGACTACCAATGCTTGACAGTTTTATTCATTTATTCTAATATATATGCACATATAGAATTACATACATATTTTCTTATTTTACCTGTAATAAAAGAGGAATAAATGTTTCAATTTCTAATATTTGAGCTGCTTCTTCCATCAGAATGTTATCATACTAAAAGCAAAAAAAAAAGAAGTGAATCTCATGTATTTGTCAAAATATCATTGCATGATTAAATACAATATAATATTTATTTAAAATATTCACTTAGAATAAAATTCTTACTTTAAAACCAAGATCTACAAGTTCTCTTCGTTTCAATGCAGCATGAGTGCAAGTCATAGCAATAATTTTAGCTTCTTTTACGAGAAGATAGCGAGATCGATCCAACCCACTCCTCAATAATTCAAAAGCACGAAACTCCTAAAACAATTTTTAACATTAATTTAAAAATAAGAGGAGGAGGAGAAGAAGAAGAAAGAGGAGAGGGAGAATAATAATAATAATAATAATAATAATGATGATGATGATGATAATAAAAATAATAAACCTACTAAGATAACAAATGACATTTAATAGCATTTAAATTTTTTTTCACATTGTAAATTATTAACATCATTTCAAATAATGAAATATTTGAACTAAAACCACATTTAATTCAGATGATTGATAAAAATATCAAGCTGTTGGTCAAAATTTTTTGATACTGAATAATATAAAGATACATATATACAAATGTATAACAGGATTAATAATATTAAAAATATAAATGAAATGGTTTTAAAAATGTTAGAATTTAAAAACGCATAAATATTCTAGGTAGCTTTCATCTCTATATATGTTAAATTAAATATTTTCATTGTTTTACTAAGATACAAATAAACAAATAAGTGAAAAATTCTATATAACTAGAAAAATAGGTTCAGCAATAACGTTTCTAGTTAATCATTAATTAAAATTGACAGTAGCAACAGTAGCTCTTTTGTTGGACGCTTTGTTCGTACTACTGATGGGTTCCACAGCTGGCAGAAAATGGAATGGCCTTTAGATATAAAGGCCAATCATTAAACAGTGCCCAATCAAGGGCTCCTATTACTTTGTAGGTATATTGATTCATCTACAAGCTAAGTACTGTTTTCCATTTTAAACAATCTTTTCTGTTTTCATCTTTTCTTTCTTCAGCCATTTAAATTATTGTAAGATCTGTTTGTCATGAGCCTCTCATGCCATTGAACATTCTCTTGTAATAAGTGTGGCAAAGGGATTGTATGTTTGTGCAACAACATTTCCATCCTTCAACTACAGGCACAACATTTTTGATTCCAATTCTCTGTTCCTTCTCTTTATTTTTTTAAAGCTCAAGCCCTTGGAAATAAAAAAGCAATCACAGCCGCAATTTTTAATGAGCTAACAAGCCTTAGTTGTGATCTTTGCTGTAGTCAGAATTTCTGGAAAATCATTATAAGTAATTCAATGCATTTTAACAACTAATACATATCTAGAGTATCAAAGGGCTTAAAAAATATATATGAAAACTTAATTTTCATTCTGTTCTCAATTCTAAAAGATACTGATAGTCATAACTATAAAAATGTGCATCTACAAAAAGGTTAAATCAATATACTTGAGTTTAAAAAAATTAGGGTAATTAAAAGAATCTTACCAATGTATTCTAATAAATTCTGCATAAACGTTAGGTTAGAAATTAGCATTACCACTTAGTTTAATAAACTTTTAATCTTATAAAGCCAGAAGAAACTTGGGAATTCATTATAGATAATTCATTTAGAGGGTTCTGAAATGATAAACATCAGATTGCAGTTACTGCTAGATATTTTTAAGTAAAGTTGGTAATTTCTTTTAAATTTTGCTAGCAGGAAAGATAACGATAAGCAAGTCTTTCAGTAATACATTAATTATAAAAGTCTTGCTTGTAGAAAAATCAGAATATAAAAATTCTAATTAATATTGAATCGTGGTAATAATCTACTTGTTTATTTCATTGTTGTTTTAATAGTTGATGTATTAAAATACCTAAAAATCTATTGGTGACCCAGTCTTATTAATAAAACTGAATATTTCTTCGTAGTTTTTACTGATGATACTGTTTTACATAAAACTATTACAATCTATGAAGCCTAGGATTTAATCCCCCCCCCCCAGTACATGATTGCCATCATTGCAATAAACTTACAAATACTTAAAATAAACAGGGTTGGGAGAAAGAAACTTTTTATTGAGACCATGGTAATTTCAAAGAAAACAAACAAATGATGCCAATATTTGCTGCAATCATTTTATTACTTATATAGTTATCCAAATTCATGGTGAATTTGGCGGCTGAAAACCCAGTCATTCCTGCAGCCTGATATGCTTTGGAAATTCATTTGAAAATATGAAACTCTACATAGTGACATTGTGCAAATTTCTTCTAGGAAATCAATATGTCATAATGAGATTATCAAAATCTGAATAGAATTTTGTCCAGAAATTTAGAAAAGATAATTTGAAGACTCTATGATATCAGTTTTTCATCAATGGATTATTAAAATTATAGTCTTCACAAAATAAAAAAATTATCTGTTTATTCAAATAATTTAACCTTTTTAATGCACTGAAAGTTGACAAGTTAAAGTATACATTAGCGCATAATAATTTTTGGAATCGGTATAGCTTCTCGTTCAAGTGTTGCATATGCTTTTTAATTTGTATATTAAATGTCTTAATAAAAGATAATGGCCATCTTGGCCTCACCTCAAAAGAATGAATGTAATGGTTTCTATTACTACTTAAATGTAATTTAAATTCCAAAATTAATTGCAATGAAAATCATATAAACTAATTCTATTTGAAATACAAATAATCGTCATTTGACATATAGAGCATTAAAAACAATTAATAGTCCATTAAAAAAAAAAATCAATTTTTCACATTTAATATAGGAAAAAAATATTTGTTTTTCCAAAAACTTCTCTCTCTAAATAATAAATATGTAAATGTTTTGTTTTACATGGTTATGTTCAACGAAAGAAAGACTTTTCAATTTAATTCTTTGAGAAAAAAAATCATTAATAACAAAATTTAAGGAAAAAATAACAGCAAAATCATAAGTAAATTTCAATTATATTAGTCAGGTTAATGATCCAATACATAATCTAAGGTTAATTCAATATTTTAAGTACCAAAAACGTTTGCAATAAAAATTTTACAGTCTAGTCCTTTTCAAAGTAATATGCAATCTTCAATTAGCAACCTAAAACCAAAATACTTTCCTAGGATAACAAACATTATAAATGATAATAAGTTTATACCAATTACTCTAAATATAAAAATTTGAATACATCATTAAGAATTTAGATTCTTTCAATGTTCATCAACTTCAATTCCCACTGAATATATATATATAAAATAAATAAAATGTCTGTTAATTAAAACAAAATTGTAATTATAATAAAAATAATAAACTTAATGCTAGTTGAGGCAGGTTTAAGAAATTAACCGAAAGTACTTCTGTGGATTTAAGGATTATTTATAATAGTTTGTTACCGTTAAATTTATTATTTTTATTATAATATATATATATATTGTAATGCAATATCAGGCTACATCATAGATGAGCAAGAGAAACTCAGTTGAGAAAAGTGCTTTTATATTGTGCTTGCTATCAGCCATAAACTCTACAGAAATAAAGCTAAGACAAATATAAATTTATTTATCCATTTGATAAATATAATAATAAATAACTTTTCCATAATCTGATGCCATATGTGATTGTAATAACAATAAATATGTCATAGCACTTGCTGTGTATTGACTCTTCAATTACAACGCACAAATAAACTAGTTAGCATCAAACTATTTTGGGAATTAAACTCGGTAATACATCGTCTGATCATCCACACCACTCGATGGCGCATGTAAACATTATAAGCGATGAGTTGCAGCACTCTCTATAGACATTACTCTTGACTATTGTACAGCGTACGATATGAAGGTTTCTGTAGTTGTAATGACAAAAATTATATTAGAACGGATTTTTTTTTTTTTTTGGTTAAATGTATTGTAATTCATGTGAGTTACTACAAATTCTAACTAATTATCAAACGCCCCTACTTTCATTCTCAGGTGTCAAAATGCACTAAATGTGGAGTGTAAATCATGATTTGGAAAAGTTCACAATAAAGTCGCGCACTTTTCGATACTTTTTCGAGATCAACACAGGTCAATGGCAGACGATCGTTCGGTGTTTAAGTTTTTAGATTTGCCTGGTACAGAAGCAGATGCGGTGGCCTTTCTTCAACAGAAAAATATTTTACCCACCCAGAAAAACTGCATTTGTGGTTGTTTAATGAGATTAAAGCGTTGTCAAACATCTGAAATGGAATGCCAATCACGGCAATGTTGACGAAGGTGTTCCATTCATCATGGAACATGGTTTGAGGGCTGCCGAATCACTTTTTTAAAAGCAGTACGGCTAATTTATTATTGGAGCCGGGATGAGCTTACAGTAAAGCGCATTGGAGCTGAGTTGGAAATGTGTGAAAATACCGTAAGGAATATGACGACAGCTCTTAGAGAGCTCTGTCGAGAAAGCCTTGTTTCTCCATGCCGCCAAATGGCGGTCCCGTTATGACAGTGGAAGTCGATGAAACCATGTTCAGTCGACAAAAATATCACCAGGGCAGAATCCTTCTGCAGCAATGGATTTTTGGGGATGTCTGTCGTGAGACAGGCGATTGTTTTGTGGTGGCTGTACCCTCCCGGCCAACATCCTTATGCAGTCCATCCATGAGAACATCAGGCCTGGTTCCAGCATCTATTCTGATTGCTGGAAAGGATACAGAACTTCTGAATTGGAGGCTTCCGGATTTCACCACATGAGAGTCAATCACAAATACAATTTTGTGGACCCTGACACTGATATGCATACTCAGACCATTGAACACTTTTGGGATTCTCTTAAATGGCGAAACAAGCAAACATGAGGCACACGAAGAGAAGATCCTGAGAACTACATAGCAGAATTTCTGTGGAGACGACTGAAAAAGAACCAAGATGTGTTCTGTGCCATCTTAGAAGAGATGAATTTACAGCAGTGAAATGATATTGTTTGTCTTTCTATGAAATAAAAAGTTTTTTTATTGTTTGTTTTGCAACTGTTTTTTTCTTTTTTGGTTGTTAAAACAAAAAAAAAATGTAAATAAAAGAAACCATTTCTATGTATTTGTTTATGAATAAAAACCCGGTAAATGAGAAAAAAAAAAGCTTTTTAAGACTGAAAAAAAAAGTTTCTTAAAAAAAAAAGACCGGAAAAATTTTTTCTTTTAAAGAAAAAAAAATGACCGAATGTTTTATAAAAACAAAATAAAAAAAACAAACAATTTATTCATTTTTAAAAAATATACATAAAACCGGTCAAAAAAATAAAACAAATCCAAAAATTAAAAACATAAATCAACAAAATAAAAACAGCCTGGTAATGTTATATCTATTTGTTTTTCACTAGCAACAGCGCCATCGAGCGGTGTGGATGATCAGATGATGTATTACCTTAAACTCTAACTAGTTCATGAATTAACATTTGTGCGCTGTAATTGAAGAGTCAATACACAACAATCTGGTGCAGTCAAATTACTTGAACCTAAAATCATAGTGAATAATTAGCAATTAGTTATAAATGTCAGTTTTCGGACAAAACTCTATTGGAGAATTAGACGTGGACAACACGGCTGATTGGCCACTATATCTGTCGCAAGAAGACAACAAGTGCAAAGTAGCCGCCCTCCTAGGTTTCTCCGGGGAAAAAAATTATTGAAATAGCCATAGATTATATAAAAATCCCATAGATGAGAATGTACCATTGAAGGAATTATCCCAGAGGCTAAATGAATTTTTTAGCTCTCGCCCATCCTGCCACATAGCATGCCTACAGTTAAGAAATCGAAAACAACTAAATAGTGAAACAAAATAATTTAGCACTCAAAGAACTAGCGAAAGATTGTGCTTATGGTAATTTTGTAGAAGAAATATTACTAGATCAGCTGCTATAAGGAATGTCTGATGGAAGGCTCAGAACAGAGGCAGACTTAACCTAGGAAAGTGCTATAAAGAAAGGAATAGCTTATGAGCTAATTCTAGAACAGGCACAGGCTTTCAGATCAAAAGATCAAATCAACTTGCAAGTGTTCAAAACGGATAAAGCAGAAATAAGTTCATTTCAATGGGAACCCCAGAGAAATAACAGAATTAAATGCTACTGCTGCGGGAAAACAGGCAACATAGCCAAAAAACCACGTTTCAAATGCCGAACTAAGAGCCACCTTGCATGTGCATGTAGATAATCACCAGGAAGGGATAGTCGACAAAGAAAATGTGATCCAGGCACAAATCGTAGAATGTACAGTATTAACTATATATCAACTAAGGGACAAAACAGTGCCATGAGAGATAGGACCATTTCGCAAGGACAAATAGAGATCACTAAATTACAGACCAAACTACAAGAATTGGAGTCAAGGAACCAAAAATTAACTACTATGCATGAAAAAAAGACACAATCTGAGCTACAACTCAACTTGCAGTTACAAGAACTGGAACATTATAATTTCAAATTACAAAATCAACTTGAAGAGGAACAGAAAGACTTTGAACAGAAGCAGTTTAAAGAGCAAGGTTCTCTGAAGGAGCAACTTCAGGTTCACATACAGATGATAGGTATTTTGGTAGAAAAACCAGAGCTGCAGTCATCCCTGGCACAAAGTCAGCATACCATAAAACAGAAATTAACTTAACTTGAAGAATTTCAAGGAAGATTGAAGGCTTCTAGACAATGAGTAATAGAACTTGATCAACAAATCTCAGAACTTAATGGAAAATTACAAAGCAAAACCCCAATGTCAGAATTATCTGAACAAGTAGACAATTGGCAGCAGTATCAAATGGAGCCACAAGAAAAGATGACCGAAAGTGAAAATCGAACTAGACACTTTCAAAGATTTTCTAGAAGAATGGCAATCTTTAAGCAGTGAGCTGCCAGATACAAAAACCGTAGAACAAGGAAAAACCCAGAGTGTCTCCAAGTGGCAGAAAGGGCACTCAGGGTGGCGAGGAAAAAGAAGAGTTTACACAAATTTCAAGAATTACATCGGTTAATCGTAAAAATAAAGTGTTTCTCCAGGTTGGGAAGAGAAAAAACAAAGCATCGAGGGATCGCAACATGGGGTTTTCTGGAGTAAGGGGAGGTATTGTAATATCGCTATTTCTTTTAATCTTATTTCAGATGGAGATTTCTCCTTTTCTTCTACTATTTCTAATTAGTCTACTTCCTCTAAGATTTCATCCTTTGTAGGTTGAGAAAAGTGCTTTTATATTATGCTTGCTATCAGCTGTAAACTCTACAGAATTAAAGCTAAGACAAATATAAATTTATTTATCCATTTGATAACTATAATAATAAATAACTATTCTATAATCTGATGCTATATATGATTGTAATAACAATAAATATCTCATAGTACTAGAATAGATTCATAGTATAATCCCAATATATTCTTTTGTGCATCTACTGTATAGCACTGTACAATGGATAAAGGATTATTTTAATGCAAATAAGTATGTTTACTCATATCAGGTTAACAATTTAACTCTTTTATGCCCAAATTACATGTGTAATTAAGTTAATTATTTATCTCAGAGTTCTTAATTAAATTTAGTCAATTATTATATAAAAGAATTATAACTGAAAATCAAAAATATATCTATTCTGAATATGATTATGGTATTAAAAGGATTTTATTATACCATATCATACCTTATTGAATTCGGTACTTTGGCTAAAAATATGAGTAAGCAATGGCGCAAACAAATTCAATAAAAAGAGTGAATTTAATGAAACAGATGTATGACCTAGTTTATTTAGATAGCATGCAAATGATGCTGATTTCACTCAATGACAAACAACCATATTATCGACTATTTTAATAATCTCCATACTTCCGCTTTAATTAGATAAACAATAAAATTCTTAATAAACAACAAAACATACTCTTAATCAGAAAAGTTCTCTACATAACGTTTTAAAATTATATTGGTCGGTTTTGTCTACTAAAGATTTTTAATATTGGGTTGTGATTACATGTATTATTAATAAAATGATGTACATAACAAGACACTCTATTGGAGATGATATATAATATTCACCCTCATATTAAAGGTGGATATGAGAATGTTTTATCATGTACTTTCATACTTTTACACTAATAATTGGCATAGTAACAACCTCATTTATAGGTAAACAGTCTAATTCCTTCATACTGTTTGGAGTAGGTGAATTGTTTACCTAATAAGAGTATTAATCCTCAACAATTAATACGATTTCATAAAATCTGATAATTATATGTCCTAGTAGCATAATTGACTGTGCTTTCTAGTTACACTATCGTAAAACTTTTTAGTGTACGGTTAGGAGTCTATCTCGACTAACTCATGAGGCTGTAATTATCAATACCATGATATTGATTTGCTGTTTAATCTAGCATTTACAAGATCATATACACTATTTTCTGGACACAGAGAAGAAATACAATTTCCATGTTTATTTATTGACCTACTCAGAATACTTTTATTTATTGAATAACATAAGGATGAAATAAAGGATCAATAAAACACATAATAAATTCAATATGAATGGGGGGGGGTGCACATTATCTTAAATTTCATACAATATCTCCAATACAAATAATATATAACAGACATTACACTTAGATCCAATTGTACTACTAATCTAAGGTAATTGCCTTTACCTTTGTCTTACTAGTGTATCTTGAGAACTTTATTAATCATATTTATAATAATAATAATTATAAAACAAATAATTTAAACAAATCACGAATAAAACTCATTAAATACTCTACTTTAACCAATAATACCGGTTTCATTTTCTTGTTCAAGAAAATTATTTTCCTTTTTTTTTTTTTTCATTATAATATGCACTTAATACTAGATTCATATGGCAGAGCAATCCACTCGGAAGTTGAAATCTAATAATATGATTTTCCAAAGGATTTTTACTAGTAAGTCACAATTATTATTCCTATTATGGCTTACATCATTTAAAAATTAATCCCTTTAAAAATTTTATCTATAACTTATAACATCTTTAGCATCGTTTTGATGACATATTGCTAACAATTATAAATCTATTTTCCTTAATCAGGTGTTAGGCATGTAGTCATTCTATCAAATTAATAATTTAATCCAGAAGTAACGTTAAAAGAATATCCTAGTAATTAGTATTTATTATATACATGAAATGCAAGAATTGAATAATCATTAGTTCAAACAATTTGAATCTATCCAGATATAATTCTGGTCATTTTGAAAATAAAGTGAGACCCAAAAGGAATAAGTAATCCATTGACTTGAATCAGTATAATCTTTATTGCAATTTTAAGAAGTTTCATATCCACTATTACAATAAGTTAATCCTTTAAATACATATACATTGCCTATACAAAATTTAATGTAATTAGAATGGACTTGAATTCAGACTTTTAAGCTCCCTCCATCTATCCATTCCATCTTATACAACCGTTATACATGATCATATACATGTGAAAAAGATAAATGATGTCCAATATACATATTTGGTGCTGAACCAGCAATCCATTCCATTTTAAACAATCGATATACATGACCACATATACGTGAAAAAGATAAATGATCTCCAATAAATTCATATATTGGAGATCATTTACCTTTTTCATGTATATGTGGTCATGTGTATTAACTGTATAAGATGGAGTGGATAGCTGTAGGAAGCTTGAAAGTCTGAGTTCAAGTCCTTTCTAATTACAGTAAGTTAGTCCATAAATTTATACGAGATTTATAATATACAGAGAGACCATAAGAAGATGTAGTCAATATTATTTCCAACAAGTTAATCCAGTTTTAAAGAAAAGACAAATGATTACTGAATTATTATTATTACGTGTAGTAATATCCCACAAAGGATTTTGAAATTCCATTAATGACTTAAAATATTAAAATTATGTTTACTGCTGTAATTTATCCATTTAGACTGATGAGAAAAAAACATTTTGCCACTAGGCAAAATGCCTATTAGGTTTTTTTATTCCTCCATATTAAAGAAGGCTAACAGAATAGCTATTTTAGATTGAAACCTGACACGATTCTTTGTGCCCTGCAAAGACTATTTAAATTTTGACAAGAGTTATATTTATAACTTGTGATTATGTGGTCTGTGATATCATTCAATATTATCCAAAGTTTTTCACTATTCTAGTTTGTACAAAGAAAATGTTTTGTTGCTAGGATTTCCATTGGAAGTAAGCAGTTTGAACATCTGGAGAGTCTGAAAAACGCAAATTTTCAAGACAGAGCATTAAAATTGAAATCAAATATTACATTTTTAATATTATATCCTACTTTACAATATGCATTCCCAATAAAATATATAATTGTTTATTTTACTAATAGATAATCCCTAACATTAAAATACAATAATAATTGGTTCTTTATGAAATTTTAAAGTTCTCAAAATTTTAAGTAATATATTTATGAATACAATTTATCCAAACCGCTTTAAACACTTTTTAACAAAACTCTTTATTTGTACATAGGTGTATGTATATGTACAAATAAAGAGTTTTGCTAAAAAGTGTTTGAAGGGGTTTGGATAAATTGTATTTATAGGATATTACGGCAAAAATAAAGAAAAGTGTGATTTTGGTAATATATTTATCTAATAAATAATCTAGTAGTTGACTGGTAATACTCAATAAAACAAATTCATTTAATTGTTTTCCTCTTATAACTTTTCAAATTGACCATGTTTTTAACACAAAGATTTCATGCATAAACATCTACACATTTTAAAGCAATGTTAAACTTTAATATTCCTCCTGACTAGGATATTGCGTTGGATTGTATTAGCTATTATATTTTATTGTAGTTGGTCTATCTTGTATATTCTCCTATCACTTCAATTTTGTGTGTGGGTGCTTTACGTTTTCATATATGTAAAGAAAATTAATTGCACTTTTTTTTTTTGAAAGAAAAACAATCGAGAAGCATGTATTTGGTAAGTTATAGTTAACAATATTCGTCAGGAAGACATTTTGAATAATTGTTTTTATTAATCTACTCCATTAGGTAGTATTATAAGAGACATTTTAATTCCACTTTTTGGTGATTAATTTACTTCATTTAATAAGAAAAGCAAACAAATACAATTTTTTTTACAGTTAGTGGCTATATCTATTAATTCCTATGATATAACATAAGAAATTATTTACAAAGGAGTTGCTTGAAGATGGTTATAAGATTAAGCAGATTAAGAATACTTATGTCTATTAAAAAAAAGTATAATAATTTAAAGGAACTGAAAATTAATAATAAAAAAATGGATTTCTATTCCATATATTTCAAATTCTCAAATGAAATTTTTTAAAAATATACACAAGGATGTATTTAATGTTTCATTTTGCATTACAAATAATGTTAATAAGTTAGTGAATAATTCTAAAAGTATCATACCTGTCAAAAAAAATTAATGTTGTTTATCAAATTTTTTGAGAAATTCATGTTATCATATATAGGTAAATTGAGATGCAGTATAGAGAAAAGATTAAAGGAGCATTATTTTTGTACTACAGTTATTTTTGTACATTCTGAACTCTTTTTTATTAAATAAACTCTAAATACTGTATATATTATTTGTTAACTTCTTATCATGTGTGATATTTAATATTTTTCCAATAATACTCAGATATTTACATATTATCTATTTGATATTCACTTATTAATTTCATATATATTCACATAAGGTTTGACATGTTTATTAAACATAATTTCTATGTCTATAAATATTTATAACTGTTCTAAATTTATATGAAACAAACTTCTTTATAAAATAAAAATAAATGTCTTAATGAAAGTATATGCTGGGTTTTATATAATTTGGCTTGCAAGACTTCTGATAGAATGTATAAATTCAATGGCTTTTTAACAATCATTACTGTATAAAAGATCTTTATTTCCTATTGACATCCATTCTAGTCGCCCATTTTTCTTTCTTATTAAAAAGCACATTAAAGCTCATTTACATATAGAGTATATGTATTTGCATAATTTAATATGTTTTTGCTTACTTTATTGAATATTTTGAAATGACCATTATATTTTGCAGTTTATTGTATTGTTTATTAAATATTATAATTAATCCTTATTGGAAAAATAGTACTGATATTTCATTAAGCATTTAAGCAATAAGTATAACAAGTATTGAATAACTTTTAGTAAAAACAAATCATCTAAAAACTATGGCCAATATTAACCATTTGTGAAAAGATGTAATTCAATTCAAGAATGCAAGATTAAACTTTTTTCTCAAAGTAACCTTTATTAATAAAAGATTACAAAAATTTTGGGTACACTTACCCATTGAGGATTACACAGTGATTCAATGTAACAAGGTAAAATGTACATATGTTCAAAAATAATTACATCCATAAAAATTGCTGTAATGTGATTAATGTATATCTGTATGTGGATCCACATGGCCCGGCTGTCGAGAAGTTAACCATCACCCAATGGTCCTACCCCAGAGGCCCCGAAGCGAAGACTCAAATGCTTCAGCTGAATAGGCGAAGTCCAGCATTATGCCAACCACCGCAACAGGCAGCGAGGTCCAAGGCCCAAGTTCACCAAGCAATAAAATCTCGAACCACAGCTGGGCCATGTCAAGACCATTCTGAATACCTCTGCCTCCCAATTAGCAGTCCAAATGAGCAGGGACCACAATCGGTCTACCTGCCCAAAATCGGAAAGGCAACTTGGGTAAAAACTAAGAAGTAATAAGTAAAGAGCCAGATCGACACTGCCCCAAAACAACCTATCAGGGGACACAGCAGCCAACCAGAGCAGGTATAGCACCAACTTTGACCATGTAGCACCCCGGCAGGGGTTCTAGACAGTGGCAAAATTGTTAACAGCCCACACCATAAACCAGATACCTAATGTCTACAACCAGCCATCCCTGAAGAAAAAGAGGGGAGTGCAGACCCATGCCCCCAAAACAGAACTCCATCAATGTTACAAAAAAAAAATGGCGGTGACTCAAAACAGACCAACCGCTTTACAAATGCACTAAATTTAAAGCTAACAAATAAAACTTAATGATAGTGAGTGCAAATCAACACTGACCTATCAAATAATCCATCAAGGGGTGCAGTAGCCCTTCATGGCAAAGTCCATGTGAAGGTAGTGACTTTCACCCTCCCGGCAGGTATTCCCGGGCTAGACAATGATCGTCGACCATCCCTTCAAATGAACCAAGCCTCTTATGACCACTATCACCACACTTGAGAAAAAGGAGTGCAAACTCACACCCACCAATACATTTAATTCATGTAGTCTTGAAATCAAGCCGGATTTATGAGAATAAATCATTTTTCCATATCATTTTGCACACTGAGGTCAATGGAGCTGAACATCCGCCCTTGATCATCATCAGACTCCTGTGTCTGCGAATGTTCGCAGCAGCTGCTAAACCCACCAACCAAAGTCCTTCAGGGTTCACAATGATTTTTATTTGTTGATACTAGTTGGATCCTGCTTCTTTTGATTTTAGGTCTTGATTAGATCATTATTTTTTTAGCTCAGGAATCACTTCATTGCAGTTGTGTTGATTTGAAAAAATTTTATTTATTGATTTTTTTGGGGGGGAGGGGGGCCCAATCCACCGGGGGGGGGCAATCCACCGGAAGGGGGGTGATAACTTCTGTCCTGATGTTCAGAGAAACCTGATTTTTGTGCAAGGCTATAGCTTAGGTTATTTTCTATAATGTTTAATTCCAAAATTGAGATCGAATTAATAATTGAAACTTGTTTAATACTGCTAAAATCTGATGCAAAGATAAAATTCCTAAAACAATCATTGCTAACATATTATATTCCATGTTTTCTATGAGATTTGATGTGCAAATGAATTTCCTGTTTATTCTATTAATAAAATTAGGATTTCTAGTGTCTATTCTTTTTAGAAATATTTGGTTTCATTTAAAATTATTTTTAAAAGGTTTATAATATTTTAATGATTCCAAGAATTATTTAAGCTAGCTTTTGTCTCTTTCTAATGGCATCCATTTGCATAAAACGGAACGATGGATAATTTCAATTATCATTGAATGAAAACTGTTTCAAAATTTCTTCTAAAGATAAAAAAACAATAAAACAGATATTCACTTACATTTTGGTAAACTTTTTTTTATGAATCCAACAATGGACTATGACTTTGGTGAATAGAACAGGGAGCCTGAAACAGTGAAAACTGGAGTCCTAAGCTCCCGTTCACTTTCTGATTCTGGGCAAACCACATTAATTTATAGTTTTAAAAAAATATCCGCTGTGAGTTTTAATAAAGATTTTCTGATATAAATGTCAAAAATTGTAAATTTCTTCATAATTAGTTCTGATAAACATTAACAAATAAAATATTTAAAAAAAGGTAAAAAAGACCATTATGTTTTAAATTTAGCAAAAAAAAAAAAATTCATACCTCTAACTGGGTAAAAATTTTCTTAATGTATCGGAAGCAACCTTCAGCAATATCTATATCCTCATCATAAGATTTACCTTTGAATATTGGTTGCGGAGCATTTTCAAAAAATTTAATAAAAGGAAAAAAATCTTTGATAACATTGGTAGAAACTGACTGTAAAACAAAAACAAACTAAATATAAATTGCTGTTTTATAGAAATCTTTCATTAAATTACATTAAAAACAAATCAATACCTTGTCAGGTTTAGGTTTTACTTTACTCATATATTCTTCCCATCTTGATAATACCTAAGAAAAAAAAGATAAAAGACTTATAAAATTTAAGGTTAATAAGTAAACCATTTAGGCCAATAAAAATTAATGTAAAAACACATTTACTCAAGTACAACAAAACAAACAAAAAAAAAAATCATAATAATAATATGGCTGTCATCATATATGAATATCTGCTTTTCTCTTTATTAAAAAAAAATTCTAATGCCATTATGAATATGCTTGCCAATTAACATTAATTGAAGCAATGACCTTAGTTCTCATTATTTTTAATATTTAAATTTTGTTTAAAAAAATTTATGAAGTTTCAAGCAACATGCATTTTGTAGAAATGTTTCAAATAATCTATAATTATTTAAAAAAAATGTATTTCCATATATCATACAGAAGTGTGTATTTTAAATTCAAAATTAAATAAACATTTCTCAGATACATTAAAAATACATTTAACAATTTTTTAACAACCATAATCATTCTTTTTTTATAATAAATTTAACAAATAAACCATCTTCAATGGCCTTTAACAATTTCCTAAAATAAATAATATGAAAATAAATATGTTAAGCATCAGGAGTTTTATTTTAGCATAATAGCGAGTGTACTAAAATATTATAATTAGAATAAAAATAAAACATTTTTTTTATCAGAAAAAGAACAGCTGTCTATTAATTGATATTTGCTCTTACTACAAATGTATGCAGTAGGATTAAGACATTCAGTGTATCAAAATCCACTAGTTCAACTATTTACTATTCAAAAACGTAGTAAACAAAAAGTGACCATGTACTTGAAATTACAGTAATCAATTTAGATATTGTATCTTTTGCATTTTATCAAAATCAGTTTTTGTCAATCTATTATTTGCAAAAAGTATAAGCAAATATTTAGTTTTAATATGTATAATTAAACTATGTAACAATTCTTTTTTTTCCTCCAACTTACAACTATTAAAAAATTTATTTTTGTAATCTTATTAACTTTTTTTCCAATGTAAACTTATCACTGATAAAGTTAGGGGGAAGGAAACACTTTTTATAAATTCTTATTTAAACTATTATCTACAGTACTCCAGTGAATTTATTATTCATTTTTTTAAAATAATGCTTTAATTTTTTTTTTTCTTTTCGTTTTAAATACAAAAAGCATTCTTTATTTTTATTAACTATTAAGAATGTATACATTATGTTAAATTTTAAATTATAATATATAAAATGAAAGTACATATTTATGTATACTTTAAAATATTTGCAATTACATATAATGTGTGCATGTTTTGACTGTTTTTATTTATATATGGTTATGATGGTCTTAATTTACAAGATTGTAAATGAATAAAGCTATGAGTTATTAGCAGCTAATTCATTCCATCTGCTATAAGGTCTTAAAACAAAATATAGTAAATGTGAAGGTTTCACTATATCATATATATATTCAAACTATATAAAACAAAAAAACAAAGAATATATAATAAATTTAGGGGAAAATACCATAAAATACAGAAAAAAAAATTCAATAAAGATAAAAGAAGACATTTATATCAATATAATAATTTATAATTTTGGGATAATTTTTCTTTAAACTGTGAAATGAAAAAAAAATAACAGTAACAAAAACAAATGTTAATATCATTCTTTAATAATTTCTTTGTTGAAAATATTTTTCTTTAAAATAAGTCTGACCTGATACAGATAAAAATGTCCTGCAGTTTCACAAGTATAAGAAACATCTCCAGGCACATCCAAACTTTCTTGTAAACGAGCAACTTCCTGCAATAACTCTAGACGTTTAGCTAAAACATAATTAACTCTACCATATCTGGGGGGAAAAAAAACAAAAAATTTAAAACATTTTTTAAATTATATTTTTCATTTATATTAAAAAATTATGATTTACCGACTAAAGTCTTTTTCTGTTTCTAAGGCTTCTTCACCATGTCCAAGACGAAGAAGATGTCGTTCATCAATATCTAATGCCATAATTTTTTCAAATAACTGGTTAAGTGCCTATATAAAAACAAATACATATATAAGTGCATATATACTATGAAAATCTTTTTTAGCTAAAAACAATATATCAAACTGACAGATTTATACTAGTATAAATTTCATGCATTACTGAATTTTATTTATCTTTCTTACACAGTGACATTATACACACACACATACACACAGACAAACTAGTATTCAAATAAAAATGACCACATCTGCAAGAAATAATGTAAAGTAAAACTCACAACATGCAATGATACACATATAAATAACATAATGAATTTATAAAGCATTACAAAAGTTAGTTGAACAAGATGAAGTATATTTTAGAACAGGCACTATCTAGGTTAACTTATCATATATCATGTATGGAGTAATAAAGTCAGCTAAATTCTAACAATTTTAACAAGCCTGTAAATAATTTAGGGCTTATCAAATATGTAACAGTGATAATATAAACCTATTCATAAAACAATCAAATCATTTTTTAGCTGACAAAGAGATTGACATAATATAAGAAAAGGTGAGTGTTATTTTCAAGTTCATTTAAATGATTCTTTGAGGATTTTGGCTTGTGAATTAGACTTGGCTGTTTTGTGAATAGGTTTAAGACAGCTAAATATGTTCAGGTATATATGACAATTCAGTAATTATGTAGTCACAAGATAAAATGTTGCTGCATAGCAAAGTTTTCAAAAAATGCTAAATCCAAACATGCTCAATCACAGAGAGACCTGGAAATGGAGCTAATCAAAAAAGCATTAGATGCCTTGTAAACAATGTTGAGAAATAGTGATAGTTTATAACTAAGCATTAACTTGTGGGAAAATGATCAGACTAGTAGCAACACATTTATCCACATCCTATAGCTAGATAATAATGTAACTGTAATATGACTGGAAGTAAGTGATGCCACATGACAAGATACCAGATGGCGAGCAATGTGCTACTTGTAAATATCAATTGAATTAATGTTCAGGCTATAATTGCCTTTAGATGAGAACAAGTGCAAATGACTAGATAAAATCATTTACAGGCAATCCTATTATCTTCTGAACTTAACTATGCATAGCAGCCATAGCTAATAAGAAGGACAGTAAATTCTCTTATTTTTGATTCATTATTTAACATATGATAGCTGTCACTATTAAAATAAATTCTAAGTGTCAAAAATTCTTTACAATAGAATAATGTTATATCATGTCTAGCAACAAATATGCTGATTTGACTAAATTGATAGTCTCTTTGTGATTTTCAGCAATAACTATTGCCAAACAGGTCCAATTACAAGAAGGCTTGTGATGCCTTGTGTAGTAATTGAAGTGATGAATTTGAGAATTAAATGTTCTAAATTGAAGCTAATTCTATCACTTCTGTGATCATTATTACGTAAAACCTTCGAGCTATTGATTATTAAATTATTAAGTCCTATGATTACGCTTTTTTTACGTTCTTGAGAATAAGGTTTCCAAGTTAACCCGGCTTTTTGGATATGCTGTACTAAATTATTACTCCTTTTAAAATAGAGAATAATTTACTAGCTGATTTTCTTAAACCCTGTTTTATTATAACTTTGGTGATTACACGTTTTAACTGTTAGCTCACAACTGTTTGTGCTGTTATATCTTTTATTTCTAAGTGCAACATTGTCAACGGGTTTTTTATTTAATTTTATGTTATTTGTTTATAATTAGTTGAGAATAAAAAAAAAAAAGTAACTTTAAAAAACATTACAGAATAACATAGCAATATTAATTCTATATCTACCAATGATTTCCCTTTGTTCTTGCTAAGATCAATTTCAGAATCTAAAGAATTAATATAGAATCTTCTAAAAAAAACCTCTAACATTCTATACTTTTATGTAAATAATCAAAAATTTATTGATGGATTAATTAATGTCTTTTACTAATAAGGCAATAAAAGTTTAAAAATAATAACTACATTAAATGTTGTGCCTCCATTAAAAATTAGGTTTTGCATAAAGCCATAATTTTTGTAATTCTAAAACATATTATCATCAATAAACAGATAAGAGATAATAGTATTTGCAAAAGTTGATTGTTTAGAAATGTTTTATGTATAATTGCAAATTCAAAAATATTACTGGAGATAGACATAAATCTGGAAAAATCAATATCATCTTCTACACTCTATATAGTTTAATAGAATTCTAATTATCCTAGAAACTATAAAAAACTGATTTAAAGCACTAATAAAAAGATAAACTGTTTCAGATATATTTTCTTAAATATTAGATTCAATTTCCATTAAATTAAATTTGAATAAAACTTTAAATAATTAAAGTAAGTCCTAAAATGCATAGTCACTTTTGATAATTAAGGTTTTTCAGATATAAAAATCCATTTCTTATTTAAATAAACTAATGTCTTGATTAGGCATACTCTTCAATTATAATCTTTTAAAATTCTCTTCAGTACACGCAAGTCAATTAATCACATTATCTACAAATATGATTTTATTTACTTGTCAAGATATCTTTCTGATAATGATTCTCTTAATATGAATCTAACATTAAAATAAATGTATAGCCTGTAATTGTTTCAAACAATATCTAGATAAAGTCTCTTAACACTTTTATATTCAAAGAGTGTATTAATTTGAAGTATTTGCTTTATTGTAATACATCATATTAGAAACTTATTTGTTCATGAAGTGGTAGCTTTTATTTTACACTGATACAATTATCAATCAACAATTATCTGATACGTTGCATATAGTTAATATATTATCTATTTATTTACATGCTGTGGAACTTTTCAGTTGTACTATTTTAAATCTAACAGCTCAATTGTTTTATACGAATCATTACAAAAAATAAAGTAACAACTGTTTATAGTATCTCTTAAGGTGTGTTTTTTTTTTAGTCTTAAAATAAATTTTTATGAACTTAATATTATTTTTAATGTGGTTCAATCCAGATAAGAATCTTCATAATTCAAAAATTCTGTACTTTTATCTATAAATTTTTCATTGAATTATTGGTAAGTAAAATCAATTCTCATTTTTCTAATTGCAGTCATGCACTAAAATGCACTATCTAACACCAAATATAGAAAATCTTGATTCATTATTTTATAGCCTTTGCATAACTATTGGGAGTTTAATTTTGCAAATTCTGTTGAAAAAAAAAAGTATTTGAAATATATTTAACTTCTGACAATCCATTAATTTTCTTTCACCACCTCTAAAGACAGCAATATATAAAATAAAGTCAAGCGATATTTTATTGGTTTAATCCATTAATTTATCAAATAATTCAATAATATATTATTATCCATATCTCAAGAATAATATTAAGTACAATACGACCGAATATATAAGTTAATTTCTGTTGATTGATTTTTTTTTCCTCTTAAGATTAAAATATTATAAATTTATTATCTGTAATTTTAAAATACAGTTGCGCTATTAGTAGAGAAGAATATATTAGTGAATTAAAACTTCAATCCCTTTTTAACATATGATCATTGTTTTTTATTTCATATTGAGATATTATGTCAGTTACTTTCTAGAAACACAATTAAGAGGAGCAAATAAATCTCTCTCAGGTTACGAATAAATAACATTGTATGTTTAACTAAGATCAAGAATAGAATAGTCCATTTTATTCTTGATCCTGTGGGAAACTGGTTTGCTCTCCTTAATTATATATATATTAAGCTATATTAATTTCATGTTTACAATTATTAACTTCTGCTTGATTCTATCTATATTCTTCTCTAAATGATTATTAGTTAATAATTGTTAATGCCATTATTTTTATTTAACTGATATATTAATTTCATTCTGAATTGTTAGCAAAAGTAAGTTTATAAACATCAAAAGCTTTAAGAATAGGTGATCCATTGGTCCATTCTATTCTTGATCCTTCTATATATATTTAATTAAGCTATACTAATTTCATGTTTACATATACCATGATACTAGCTTATTTAATTACAATAGATAAAAAGCTACATAATTAATGACACATTTATATTTTTCATACCTTTAAATAATAATAAGTAAGCATTTACCTGCTTTACACACACATACATATATACCTATTGGCTTGACAACAGATTGATGATTCATGGTTTAGATAAGCATCGGCTGTTATCATGTGATTATATTTATAAAACCATATATATATACACACACACACACAAAGATCTATAGCTTAACAAAACAAAAAATGAATATAACTAAAATTCTTATAGATAGAAATATTGGTGATAAAAAACTGCATATTTAATAAACATATAATATAACATCTTTACACCATCTTACATAAATAAATTCTGTTGGTTTTTGACATTGAGAAGTGGGATAACTGAAGTTGAAATTTTTCTGAATTAAAGACTTTACACTTGGTCCCTTTGTTTTATTGTTTATTTTTCAAAAATTATTAACTGTTAGCTAAATATGTATATATAAAATATTAATACAAAATAAATTAATAATTTTTAACAGATGTTATTGTGAAATATTTTAATATATGGAAATATCTTATATTTTCATATTAGAATAATTCTAATATGAAATTTAAACATACAATATATATATATAACAATAAAAATGTATTTATTGATAAAGTTTTGAAATAATAATTTTGTCACTATTAATAAATATTTTATTTCATAAGCAATTTTAATATACTATATGGAAATGATATTTATAATATAGAAAATGCAATTTAGACAGAAAGGATTTTTCATCCTAACACATGCACTGTACTGTTTTTATATCTCAACAATGTCTTGTTGAGTATCAAGGAAACTCTCGATCCAAGACACAAGATAGAGACTTTAGAAAAGATAAGAGTGGCCATCTTATCTTTAAACCTACATAACTAAAAAGTAGGTTTAAGGATAAGAAGATTGTTCTAAAGTCTCTCTCGTGTCTTAGTTCCTCAACACCAAACAAGACATCATTGATACTATAAAAATAGTTCAATGCATGTGTTAGGATGATAAATGCTTATTGTCTACATTACATACTATCTCTCTGCTAGTAAGTAAAATTAAATATTACATAATATATAAAATGTGTAAAAATACATGTACTTTTATTCACTATTTCTAGGTTTACAATGATTGAAAGAAATAATCAAAATATTTAATAAAAAATAATAACTATTTCAAAGAGATGTAATTTGATTTTACTTTTAATTTATTATTATTATATTAATCAAATGTTAAGAAGGAAATATTTTATTTTCATCTCAAAATTTCTGATAAGCTGTCATATTTTTTTACTTCTTATTTGAAATGTTTAAACTCAATAAATGATTACTTGATAATTAGCAAAAAAAAAAAAAAATACTTTTCTCCAATTTACACAGAACAACAATAATATTTACTAAGGCAATAAACCTCAAGAATGTGCGATTGAAAATGCGAAAGTAGGGACAAGCTTACACTTTGGAAGAAAAGAGGAGAACCCAAGGAGAACCCTTCTTTACTTCAATCTACTTTCTATATAAATAGGTGAAACTGAAGCGGTTAGATCTGAGAGCGTGAAGCTATTCAATACTTCACTGATTAAGCCCACAATTCCTATTACACATTAGTACTCGCGAAATCTTTCTATTTATAACGAGTCAATGGAACGATCTTATAGTTAGAAATCTATTATGATAATTTAAAGTTGTAATTATAAATTAAGAAATATTTACTAAGGCAATGTACACTTGAAAAGGCGAAGGTAGGGACCTCTATAGGTCTTAATCAGGTTTATTGCCTTAGTAAATATTACTTACGTAATCAATGAGCATTAAATAAATTTATAATTACAACTTTAAATTATTGTAATAGATTTCTAACTATAAATCGTTCCGTTGACTCGTTATAAATCGAAAGGTCTCGCAAATATTAATGTTTAATAGCAATTGTGGACTTAATCAGTGAAGTATTGAATAGCTTCATGCTCTCAAATCTAACCGCTTCAGCTTCACCTATTTATATAGAAAGTAGGTTGAAGTAAAAAAGGGTTCCCCTTGGGTTTTCCTCTATTCTTCCAAAGCGTAAGCTTGTGGTTAAGACCTGTAGAGGTCCCTACCTTCGCATTTTCAAGCGCACATTCTTGAGGTTTATTGCCTTAGTAAATATTACTTACATAATCAATGTGCGTTAAATAAATTTATAATTACAGAACAACAATATACTTTCAAGTTTACTTGTAAAAATCCAATTGAACTTCTGCAGTACAGTGAAATGCCTTTTTAGAAGTTTGCAAGTTTATTTATTATTATTTAATATCATAATATTTCTTATTGGACTGTTAACATAGTGGTTGATATTGCTTTCATCAGAAAAAATATTCACTCAAAATAAAAAAAGTAAAAATTGTTTTTACATGTTATACCAAGTATAATGTTAATACTATATTTTTATTTAAAACTGACATGACATCTAATGCTTCAAAATGGCACCCAGTTTAAAAAACAATGAGTTACTTTAATAATAAATTTCTTGATATGCAGCAAGTGTAAAAATAGTGTTAAAAAAAAAAATCTCTTACCTGATTAGAATGTGTTACAATAAGTGTTCTTTGCTCAGGAAAATTATGATAAATATTAGAAATAATCTGGACTGCTACATCTGTTTTGCCTGTTCCAGGAGGACCGACAACCTATGATAAAGACAAAAAAAGTATTAAAGTTATGGTACTCTAACTTCAGTGATTAAGTTAGCTTCAGCTCATGATTTAATGGTGAAATATTATTAATGAAAATAATAACTTTCTCACCATTGTTAATCCAGGCTGCATTCCTGCTCTAATAGCTTCAAACTGTGTAGTAGTGAATGGAATAGTATTTCTAAAATTGATATAAAGAAATAATAGGAACAAAGTATTATTTATGTAATAGTATTAATAAAAATTACAAAAAAAGCTCTAAAGATGATCATTTATGCACAATTTGATTCCTGATAAAGAACTTATATTTATACATATAAAACTGTCTTTAAATAGATTTTGTTGACATAAACATTAAATGGTATAAAAAGATCAATAGATTAAATATAATGTTTGTCCTAGTAATATTATGTGTTCCTGTGAAGTCCTAATTATACAACAACAACAAAAAAAACAAAAAAACATTATTAAACAGGCAAAACTCTCCATACAGTAATACCACCCTGTGCCAATCAGAGTAATCAATGGATGCCAGAAGGCTTGTGCATAAAATCCCCATCTAGAGCCTACTCATCCAACATCCCCAAACTAGTTTCGGGCTTGTTTTGGTTGGTACAGGGTGGCACTACTGTATGGAGAGTTTTGCCTGTTTAATAACAGTTATGTGGTAGCATAAGAGATGGTGATCATGTGATGTTTAAAAAAAACAACAAATAAATGAATTATAAAGTCTTAAACCACTGTTCATATTGCTATCAAGGGTCCTTAATATATTTCCTTTATTAGTAAAAACAGACAGTAAAGAGAAAAATCAATATTTTATAATGCACACGTAAGTTACAATAACCATATAATAAACATTTATATCTAAAAAAATCTTCAATACCAAAGAAAAATGGAAGCTAAACCAATAAAAAAAACATAATCATAATATTAATTAGATTTTATTTACTTCTTTGGCTGGTTGTATGGATATGGACCTCTATTTGGTATTATATGTGGTTCTACTATTATTTCTTGATTCTTTGTGTTAATATCAGATTCTTTATTTTCATCAACTGGAAGTGATCGTTTCTTGGACTCTATTTGTTGCAGAAAAGTTATCCTATTAAAAAAAAAAGATTAATTCAAAAAACTTTTTCTTTTAACTGGCATTATTTTTGACTTTTTTTAAAAAAAAAAGTACATAAATAAATCCATATTTTATAAAAAAAAAAAAAAAGATATTTTTATTTTGAATATAACTTATTATTACATAAATTTACCATATGTATAAAAATATTTTGTAAATGAACAATGTATTCACAAGATATTTTTATATTTAAAATAAATTCCATTTATAACTAATTTTATGACCTTTATCTTAACATACAAATAATATGATGTCATATGTGATCACTCTGGCCATATTAACATATAACTCTTAGTGTAGTCTAAAAAAAGCAAAATAAAAATAATCCCTCCTGCATATTTCTAAAGATATATAATGACATACTAATCATTAACCTGAATAAACTCCTTTAACAAACCAGCTTACATTTTGTATTATAAATTATTTCCTCTACAGAATTCTAGAGCACATCATTACTTAAAAAGTACTTAATCTTATATGCAATACACTATTAATAATGCTGGTTTTTTTTATACATAAATTAGAAAAAGTAATAAAATATTGTATATAATAGTTATTATAAAATATATATATTTATTAATAAATTTACATAAAAAGTCTTTTTTGTCATTAATTTAATGCCCTTACCAAATGTTAAACATCTGTTTTAACCATTAAACTTATTATTGCATACAGAACACTATATACTATTTAATAATAATGAAGTAAAAATAACAATAACACGAATATATAAAATAAAACATAAAAAAAAAACCCAAATAAAATTATGATACAGCAATCAAGATTATTAGATTCAATAAAGGTTGAAATAAATTAACTATATAACATAACAATACACAAAATAAATAAAAAATAATATGCTACTTTATTATATAATTTTTCATTCATTACTAATTGACCAATTATTAACTAAATTTATTGAAATGTTTGTCTTCTTTTTTGGATCTTTAATGTAATTTAAAAGTTTAAAATTTTTTATAGCATCTATTTTATTGTCTTTCCTATTAATTACAATGTTCAAACAAAAGATGGATCAAACTTTCATATTATCTCAAAGTTTATAATGCATTAATAAAAAAGATAAATTATATTGATAAATATATAAATATTAGATGGTCAAATAGTAAAAGTATGGAAAAGTTAATATATAATTATAAAAATAAGAGCTGATATAAAATATAAAAACGAATCATATATAAAATTAATTGTGACAATGGTAATATGAGTTACTACAGTCATATAGGGAACATATAGGGAAAAGATGAAAGAACTAAAGAATATAAAGTGCAATTAAAATAGGAGAAAATAAATTTGTTTTATACATTCAATATTTAACACATAGACATAAATAGATGCTATAAAAATATTAAACCTTTAAATTATATTAAAGATTCAAAAAGACAAATATATGAAACAAATTATATTAAGCATAATATATATAATTGTATGAATATTTGTAAAACTTCAATAAATTTAGTAAATAATTGATCAATTAAAAATGAATGGAAAATTATATAATAAGGTAGTATATATAAAGTTATATAAGATATATTTTTTATTTATTCTGTGTATTGTTATGTTATATAATTAATTTGTTTCAACCTTCATTATCTGTTGTATGCATTAGATATAATTAATTTGTTTCAACCTTCATTATTGTTGTATGCATTAATAAGCTTAATGGTTAAAATAGATGTTTAGCATTTATAAAATCATGTGCCATAGAAAGCTTTTTATGTATAATTATTAATATATATGCATTTTATATTTTAATAAATAACTCTAGCTGAAATCTATATAAAATATTTTAAATACCACATAGCTATATTCTTTCAACCACACCCCTCCTTTAAATCAAAAAAAGCTTGAATTTTGCAGCTCATTCAAAAGGAATTTCTTTTGAATGTATACTACAATGATAATAATGTACATTAAAATTCAACCTAATTTAAACAAAAAGTGCGAACATGAATAAGCAAAAATCTTAAATTGCAAATAAACAAACATGTTTAATTTCAATTATATTTAACACACTTTCTAAGTAACATGTTTGTTCATTTGCAATTAAAGATCTTTGCTTACTTAATTTCACACTCCTTGTTTAAATTAGCTCTAATTTCAATATACATAACATTACTGCAATATATATTCAAAATAAATTATTTTTGAATGAGCTGCAAAAATTAAAGCTTTTTGTAATTTAAAGGGGGAGTATGGCTGAAAGAATATAGCTATGAGACATTTAAAATATTTTATATAGATTTCAATTAGCATTACGCATTGTCTAGATATATATATTATATAAAAACACAGCATAATCATCATCATCATCATCAACCATTATCAATCCACTGCAGGATGAAGGTCTCTCCAAGTTTAAGCCATCTTCTCCGATCTTTAGCTTCTCTTCTCCACAACACCCCTGCACATTTTCTTATTTCATCCATCCATCTCACATGCGGTCACTTTCTGGGTCTTTTACAATCTCTTGGAATCCAGTTTAAAATTTCAATTGTCCATCTATTATCATCTCTTCTAGCAATATGTCCAGCCCAACTCCATTTCAATCTTTTAATTTTTTCAATAAGGTCAGTAACACCTGTTTGTTGTCTTACCCATACATTGCGTTTTCGATCTCTTCTTGTTACTCCCAACATACATCTCTCCATACTCCTTTGAGTGGTCTGAAGTACACTTAAGAGTTTTTCCTTAAATCTACGTCACAACTTATTTTATATATGTCAGAATTTTTCATATGCATGTCAGATTTATATTAGTAGGAAACTGCTTATATTTTCATTTAATACATTTTTTTTGGAATGCAATCTAAGTTCTAATTAAATTATGAGTACAATGTAACTGTGAATTACACTGTATCTAACTTCATGACCTTCAATTACATGCATCCAAAAAAAAAAAATGTAAACAAACAAAAATATAAATAAAAAACCCATTAAAATTCATACATTTTATGATATTCGGCAGCCATTTTTTCTTTTCTGAGTGCCATAATAAAATTTCTTCAGTTTATGCTGAAAACACATATTTTCTGAGCACAAAGTTTTACAAAATTTTAGACCCTATTAAAAGTTCATACTGATTTTATAAACATCAAAACAATTATAGAGATCCTAATTTCTTGATAACAAGTTCACCATTATGTTTCTATAAGAGAAAAAAATTATTGAAAAAAAATGAAATATTGTCCAGAGTGCATTTAATAGCAATGAAAGTCCGACATTTCATTATTTATTTTATTTTAAAAATAAAAGTACGGCAATTAGTTTTTTCCCCTTATACTTTTTGTTTCAGTGAATGCATGAGTGAACACACACTCCAGAAAGAACATGTAAATGTACTATTTTTAAAATCTTGTTTATACTAAATCTTGATTTATATGCATATTATATTCGTATAAGAAAGTGTCCATGTTACATATGTGAGCGAGTTGAAAAGTACTATACACTTGCAGTTTAGCAAACAAATCGTATTCTATTCTAATCGATGTTTATCAACAAAACATAAGTTATTATACACTATTGAACCTGATTGAAATCCGATTAAGTTTTTAATTTTCATTAAACTTAATTTTTGTTAAATCTGATATGTTTAAATTTTATTATTATTTAAAAAAGAATACATGTATCAAAATACACAAGCGTTTATATGTAAAACGCGTTTATATCATTTTAATGTTTATCGATTTATTTTAGTTTTCTTATACCGCTTGTTTTTACTTTAAATTAATTAATTAAAAAAACAAGCAACCTAGCTAATTACATTCCTGTGGCTTTTATTTTAAAGAGCGGAGATTTGATTTTTATGTAGTTGTTTTCATTTCAATAATCCCTGGGTAGAATTCTTAGATAGATTGAGCGGGAGATTAATATTTGCCCTGCCTAAGGCGTAGAAATTGAACAACAAGGAAGGTGTTTCGCGGGAAATGGAGCGACGTATAAATAGCCCCGAAAATTTGGAGAGTAGATTCATGATTCATGACTAGACAAGCTGTTTCTAAAGTGAAAGTTTATATCAGCTCGGACATTTAAATTCTTAAAGGACATCAGCTGTTATTAAATACTTTTGCTTGCAACAAGATGAATAATTCTATACATGTTGTCAAAACCCGAATGGCTTGCTAACTCAACAAAAGATGGATCCCTGACTTCCAAATGTGCTCCAGTAATGCCTTAAACACCTACAAGAAGCCGGAACCTCATTACATCTACCTTGCCATGGTCGAAGAACCTGAAAATGAACTTAAGTAAAAGTGCGCACTCTACGTGAACATTGCTTTTACCGAAAGGTAACTATTTTCCTTTTATTCTTCCCAGTGTAAATTAATTCTCAGTAAATCTCCGCTCAATCTAATCATAAATATGTAATCTTAAATAATAGTTATACTCATATTTAACCTTTATTGTGTTTTCTTATATTTTTGTAATGGGTTTTGGAATCTTAGTTTTAAGATTCCCAATTTGCTTTCAGTTTTGTTTATTGGAGAGTGACGAATGAGTTTTATATTTATATTTTTATGCCTACAACTTTTTATAAATGCTTTAGCGGTCGTGCATTTTAAATGCTTACCTGTAATTATTTAGTATTCAATAATTAATTTGTAAACACTGTGTTTGCGCTTTTGCAAACCTCCGAAAATCTTTTGGCTGGCGACTTTATCGTCTAATTTGCCGCAGGTGGAGATTTCGTTTTTAATATCTCTAAAAGCGGAAATTAGAATTGTGTTTTTCTTTGTAATTTTATAAGTCGTCAGCAGGAAGATAAAATTTATCCTTTCTTAAATTACAGGTGAGCAATACTTTCATTCTGCTAGAGTATTTAAACTTTTAATATTTCGTACTCAGTGCACTCTCCGATAAATTTCTGTTTGTATTTATTATTAAGCATCACATGATCACATTTCCTATACTAGCACAGTTTTGCTCTGTATTTATTATGTGTGCTTTAAATTTATCAGAGCATGTACTCAGAATTTGTTTGTAAGTTTATTTTCTTTAAATGCTGGGCAGACATAACTGTTTTTATAATTATTTACTTGTCCCTTATCGAGACCTTTAATTATTAATTTTAAAGTAATTTTCGCCAATCATTTGGCTGGGATTCACCAGTTTTTAATTGTTTTACTTCCTTTCAATTTTATTTTTTGGTTGTTCTTGAGGTGGATCAATCACCGTTATTTTAAACGTAGTAATAGGTGCAGTTCTTACCGATATAAGGACATTCGAGGTCTGACCATGTTTAGATCTCGAAAAGCTCATCGGCACTGGCTTCTTTGATCTATTTCAAGGACGTATTGTTTGAATATCTGAAAGTGAGAACCAATGTTAAGATGAATCCTCTGCTGAATGAAATTTACATCCTCCCTTTTATAATTCATTTATTAGAAGATCAGTCGGTCTGTCATAGCTTTACATTTAGTTTTTCTGGTACACGCCTGAACTAATCATATTTGTTAACTTATAAACTGTTCTTATAAGTTAATTTTCTCTTAATAAAATTTTATTAAATATGTTTAAACTTAATTTGGCTGACGTTTGTCTTTGTGCTTTTGTCTCAATTGTCTAAACAATTTAAGATCTCTTGTTTCTCCCTGAATCTAGTCGGCGCAAACCATCATCATCATCTATTCTGATCACAGTAAACAAATTTTCCAGGCACGTAGTGGTCTGGTGGCATCCTCTGTATCAGAATGGATGGAGTGTCCGGTAGACTATATATGGACTGGAAAAAAATATAGTGTAGTTCTCGGCACCATGTATAATGTTTTATCAAAATATTTTGATTATTATTTATAAACTATTTTATAAATTAATTTTTTTTTTATAATAATTTATATTTCAAAATATGGAAATAATAAATTTGCATAATTATACTTTATGCAAGTTTGTTATCTAAACTATGTGATTCATCAATTACACTTTGACATATTTAGTTAACAATCATGATCTTACTGTTATTCACTTTATTTATTAGAAATTATGGAATTAATATTTTAAATTTAATTTCTAATTAAATGAAAAAAAAAATCATTACATAATTAGATAACATAATATGGAAAAAACCAGTTAAGTTTTATATACTATTTAACACTATTTCCATGCATTTTAATAACATAATGGGTTTACTAATAGTAATTAAATGTAACATAGCTTGAACATAGAATGCTACTGTCTAATTACTCAAGATGCCTTCGGTAAAAAAGAATTTAACATACATTGCTAAACATTAATGATAATAAAATTTTATATCATTACCTAAATGGAGGTTCATGCTTATTAAGCTCACTTCCTTCAATTTTGACCATATAACTGGGAAAAGCTGCTTTCAAATGATCCATACTAAGAAATGTATCATTGAAATCTAATGTCTGAATCTGATTGGGCATTCTGAAACAAAAGAACATATATAATTTAAATATTAAAACAATAATATTTTTAAATGTTTTTATTATCTTTTTTGTACACATTCTACAAATATGAATATTTAAGTAATTATTTTTCAATATTTAATCTCTATATTCTGCCAAACAAACAAACAAACAAAAAAAAAAATGGAGACATTTTTTAAAATAAATATTTCTGAATGTTTATTTTAAAAATATGTTCACATCTTTTTATTCATGATTTATAACTAAGTTTGACATCAACCATTATAAATTTTAAAAAGTGTAAACAAATATAATCTTAAATTTGGACACATTATTTAAAATGAACAAAAATGAAACCTGGGATAAAGTAAATAAATTTAATTTAAAAATATATATTTAATTAAAGAAGATTTAGACAAATAAGCTAATAGATTTTGACTGGACATGTAAAGCTATTTTTCTTGATAATCACATTATCAATATAATTCTGCTTTAATTATCTTTTTGTTTTTAGTTTATAAAGTTTTAATATTTAATTAATTGTAAACTTATTAACTATAAGAATGACAGATATTCTAAAAATATATAATTTTTAATACAAATCTAACATTGACTTTTATATTTCCATTAATGTTTGATACATTAAATATAAACAGAATATAATAAACAAATTTCATTGAGAAATAAATCAAAATAACTAAATCTGTCTTTATTGAAATGATGGAAATCAAAAACAGAATCACATATATGCATAAATCTTTTAAAGCTAACTCATCTAGTCATTAAATAAGTCAGTAACTTCCCTTCCCCAATCAAATTATTGTTACTTGGGAATTAATACAAGGAAAAAAAAACTATAAAAAGTTTCACAAACAAACAATAGATTTTCACAACAAATAAAAAAATATGGGTTATTTAAAGTGATTATATATATAGTCAAATGTTCTTTTGATTTTCTTGTGTATAAGAATAGACAAGATTACGACATTTCAATTACATTACAGTTATCTTTTTAACACAGCAATAAAAGCCTAGAATATTATTTGATATCTTTTCCCATGAACATATTTATGTTTTTCAAGGGACCAGAGAAAATAAGCAATAGATATGGTAAAAGGATAGAAAGAGGAATATTTCTATAGATTCTCTGAATTTTATGGCCAATGAAAGCAAACAATAGAAATATGTAAGAGGTTTCCCTGTGCATACACACACATATATGTGTATGCTATAAGACTCAAACTTACTTTGTATAATGAGCAGCTCCAGGATTGCCGTATCCAAGAATAATGTCATGCAACCAGTCAGGCACAACACAATCAGTATTCATCAAATCTCGAATAGTTTCTAAAACTGCTTTAAAGTTATTTTCTTTGGGTTTGCGACGAACAATGATATTAAATGTTTCATACACATCCTTTAAAATATAATATAATTATTAATATAATAAATATTCTATAATCAAAAAATTAGTCAAATTTGTGTAAAAGCATAAAACTCTAAATATTTATATTATAAATAGCACAACTTAATAAAACTAAATATTTTATACAAAAGAAGAATATACAACAAATAATTATAAACTTTTTTATACTGTTTATACCTGAATTAATTATGAATATAATTAAATAATACTATCTGGATTACACAAAAACCCATATAGAATTTCAAAAAGTGTAAAAACTAGTAAAGATGAATAAAAATATAGATACAGATGCTACATAAAAATTCAGCAAAAAGAAAAATACTGACAAAAATATAAAAACTGAATATTTATAACAGGTTAAGCATAAATGGATCATCCTTTTATTCTTTTTTTTATTGCTTATATTAAATAAATTTAAAAAATTGTTCATTTAATAAATAAAGACAACTCTAAAGAAGATTGCTAAACTGTCAAAGCCAATTGAATAAAGAGCATTATGGGAAATGCAAAAAAAGAAATGCAACAAAAGGACATACAACAAATAAAATGTATAAAACAAAAATCTACCTCATAGAATTCAAGTATATACTTAATATAAATTCAATGCAATTAACAGACTGTTAATACATTTAGGTTCTTGACTTTACTACTTAAGGTAAGCTCATTTATTAATTTTTACTTGTGCATCAAAAAAATAAAAAATTATTTACATAAATACGATTTTCCATTTAATACAAAATCAATTACATTTCATAACTATCCTATTTTAATTTAAAGGAAAGTCAATCTAACATAGATGTAAAATAATAATAATTGCTTTTGATTCAATAAATTTTAACAATTAAAAGCATTTGTAATAATCTAATTTTACAGATTCAAATGCAACTCATCCAAGGTGTGTTAAAGATCTACATAGATAAAATTTGATAATATATAAACTAAAATAATTTTAAATTACAATAAATTTAGTTTTATGAAAACATTATAATTCAAAATAAATACATACAAAATGTATATAAAGAAAATCTTGGTTTAATACTTTTTCTTTATATACATTTTGTATGTATTTATTTTGAATTACATTTTTCCTAGAAAAGTTTTTTAAAAGATTAAAAATACTATAAATATGTATACAAAATATAAGATTAACATTTATTAATCTATTTACCTTAAGGATTTTTTTTAAAAAGCACAAGTATTTACAAAATATCATAAAAGCACCTGAAGAGATTTTAGTCATTCAGTTAGGGGATAGATTCACTAACAGTTTTATTAATTCTTTCAATTTTTCCAACATATACATAGATTTCACAGTCATTAGCTATGTATTTCAGGTTTGTATTTGATCACTATGAAGATCAGTAGCTGTTAAATTCCATTTACGAAACAAATGAATACATAAATCATGGATTGTCCTGAATGTGTCGATGGGATTCTACTCAATAACATCTAAGAAGTTCAAATCCAGTTAGTTTTATAGTTAGATAAAAAAAAGAAATTTATTTGAAACCACATAAAAATCCATTTTGCAAATTATAATTCTTTATTTGTTTGAAAAGATTCTTGATTTAATATCCAGAAAAGAAATCTTGATTTGAGACAAGTCTTAGATAATGAAACTATATCTTGAGTTATTGATATGCATGATTTACATAAACAGATTTTTGTAAATTTTCTATAATGCAATTTCTCTTCTGATATCTAGTGAATTAATATGTAAAAGAACTGTAAGTCAGTGCCAAAGAGTAGAACTTAAATGCACTAATAATATTTCTCATGATTATATTTAAATGATTATCTAAAAATTTAGGGATGTATTTTCTCTAAAAAAAAGAGCACAGTTTCCCCCACTAGAATATGTTAGCACTAAGGAAGCTGTCCATAAAATATTTATATAATAATTCCAAGCAGTAACATTCAGCTTTCAGAAAAGGATATTTCTAGAAATTATTTTAGATCTAGCCATAAAAAAGTGATGAAAATTAAGTTCAACTATAAACCAAAGTTAGTACTAAATAGTATGTTTCAGAAAATTCAAAGTATCCTGTTTTTTAGATGAAAAAATGAACATACAATCTTCGATGGATTAAGAATAAGATCTCAGTTTTTGAAAAACATTTCTATACTTTTATTAAAAGATTTTTCTATTTGAGAGAAAAAATTTTTTGTGATAAGCTTAAAAAAGAAATGGGGTCATGTGATATATGACTCTATTTATTATTGACTATTTATAGTCTTTGCTTTAAGTCTTAAGTGATGTTATATTGCTAAGACTACTAATATATGGTTTGGCTGAAGATTTCTCAGCCCCATATAGCTATTTGAGTTAGATAGCTGGGTTTGAAGACATTTAGTGTCTGAAAATTTCAGATTTTCTACTCAATGGTTAATTCTTCGATAAGTGATGGCTTTGGGTTGGTATTTTTATATCTAGTATCTGAAACTACTCTACTTCCTCTCTGAGGAGTGCCAAAGCACGAAACCATTGGTCAGGGGTTTGGGTGTGGTTTCTAATAGAGATATTTTAAATGCTTTCTCTGGCTAAGCTCTTTGTTTATATTTTATAAGATTAAAAAAGAAATGGGATCATGTGATATATGACTCTATGTTTTATTAATGATTTGATGTTTTACTTTATATACATGAAATTATTAAACGAAAAGAAACTAAATATAGGAATTGTTTGTTGGAAATGGATTAAGTATTATGTGATTGATTTTTATATCTATTATAATGGGATAAAAGTAGTGAAAGGCTCTTATTTAATAGTCCCAAATTTGTAATGATATAAAAATATGCAATGAGAAAATGATATTGGTTTAATAACACGCCATGAATTGCGACGTCAATTATAATAGAATAAAAATTGACAATGATGATAAGGTGTGAAAAATTCGCTGACTAGCTCACATTTAAACCTTCAATTAGAAATGCCAAATTGTAATGGTACAGAAATATATAAGGTATTGATAATACAAAGCTTCATTATGATCTACAAATTTGTGTACATCAACTTATAACTGCTAGAACCCATGTGATTCTCTCTAAATATTTCAAAAATTTACAGCATCAGATTGTAATGGAATAAAATCTTACAATGCTAATACTATGACAAAACAAAATATATCACATCATCACCATTTCTTATGCTTGCTCATAACTGTTATTAAAACAGACAAAACTCTCCATATATTAGTGCCATTCAGTGCAAGCCAGAGTAATCAATGGAAGCCAGAAGACTTATGCATAAAATCCCTATCTAGTGCCTACTCATCCAATATCCCCAGACTAGTTTCTAGCTTGTGGCTTTCATGAGTGAGGAGTCGTGAATCTGAGAGCACTGCACCTAGATCTTAGGATTTAATGCAACCCTCCAGCAGCCACCTTTTATCTCTACTTAACTACAAAACTATGAAAATAAAATTGAAAACACAATAATATTTTAATATTTTCAATTCAAGCTCATTAGTTTATATAATTATATAGGTCTGAACTCAGTTCAGTACCCATACATTTTGATATTTTTGGTTTTTTAATAACCATAGCCACCACTATCCTATTAGGCAGGATTGGTATTAAACCACTAAACATCATATGCACACCATTTCTTATGTTTGCTCATGAGTGGCACTACTGTATGGAGAGTTTTGCCTGTTTTAAAACAAAATATACAAAATCAACTTCTCTAAATACCTCATGATTTGGGCTAAATTATAATGATATAAAAACGAAAACCAATACTTCAAATAACCTTACAAATTACGATATCCAGACAATAAGAACATAAAATATATGAAAGATTCTTACTTAATACTCTTACGAATAAATACTGCTAACAAATTACAATGAGTTATCCCTTAAATTAACAAAACATAAACATAAAACACCACATTACAACTAGTTATAATATACATGGTAACATTAATGATCTATTTTAAACAAGCGTGAATATTAAAAGCTTAATATCTAAATTAAACATAAATTACATCAATAAGCTTCAAATCTAAACAAATTAAATCATTCTAATTAGTATAATTAGAATATCAATATCAGTTCATATAAATATCCATTTTATACCAACATAAAATTATTATCTTTCTAATCGAATAATAAATTTTTATAATACATATTCAACAAGTAATAATTTAAATTAATACATTAACATTTAATTATAATAGCTTTGTTTATCTTGAATAAATTAAGATACTTATGCCTTATAAATTATTAAACTGATTCAAATATGAATTTTTTCCAAAATAATAATTATATAACCATTAAAATAATTACAATGATCTTCTAATTAGCTACCAAACATCCAGCTATAATAAATTAATTAATCTATTATCATATAAAAATGTGTATCTAACTCAAATAATAATGATTATTGACTTTACAAGAAAGAGAATAATACATCACAATATATGCACTTAACAATCCAATCATTTGATTCCTGGAATATTTTATAATTATTTATTATAAAATGTAAGATGTAAGTCAATATACCTAATCACTAAATATTTAAATTCTATTAGCCAATATATTTGCATTACTAATTGAAATGACCACTGAAATAAGTTTATTTGTTTAACTGAATTAATTAATACTTACTAATAATAAATATAAAAAATGATAAATAAATAATAAAAATGTCTGTAATACATATTCAAATTAAATATCATGAAGTATATCCTTCATCTGAATTAATATTAATAAAAATATGTACTTATATAGGAAAGATTTGCTTATTTTATGTCTTCCATATAAATTAAAGAACTATGTAAAATAAAAGTGCTGATATTGAACCGGATTGATATCCAATTCAATGGTTTTATTATCAAAAATTAAAAAACTTTTAATTTTCGTAAAATTTCTAATGTTAAAAAAATTTTCAATTATTTAAAAAGAGTACGTGTATTAAAACACATACTCATTTATATTTAAAATAGGTCATTTTAATTTTTTTTTATAGAATTGATTTTAAACTAGTTTTCTTTCACCGCTTGTTTTTAATCAATTTGATTAAAGGCAAGCTTTTATTTTGGTCATTTCTAAGTTCATTCTAAAAGCACAGATTTAATTTTGTGTTCTTGTTTTTGTTTAAAATAATCCCTGGTTGGAATTCCTCATTAGATTGAGCAGGAGATTGAGATCTGCCCTGTCCTAAGGCGTAGAAATAGACAACAAGAAAAGTTTTCGTGAGAAATGTAGCATGGTATAAATACCCCCCCCCCTGCAAATTTGGGGGTAATAGTTTTAGATTATTCTTGACTAACAAGCTGTTTCAAAGTGAGATCCAGTATTCCTTTACACACTTTGATTATAGCCTGCTGAGATTCATAGCACCTTGGTAGCAGTTTGGACATTTAATTCCTTTTAAAAACTTGTAATTGTTAACAGATTTCGTTGCTTACAGGATATCAAAATCTACTACTCTACGTTTTGTCATTATCAAAATGTCTTGCTAGCCTAACCCAAAAGACAGACCCATGCCTGCCGACTCTCCCTCAATCGTGCTGTAAAAGTCTAAGGTAGGCTGGATCCCCAATGCCCCCATACCTGCCGCTGTCAAAACACCTGAAATATGAACTTAAATAAAAGTGCGCACTCCTTAAAATATGTGAACTTTGCTTTACTGTAAGTTAAATATTTTTCTTTCATTCTTGCCAGGGTAAATTCTTTTAGTTAAATCTCCGCTCGATCTAATAAATTTGCAGTCTTTATAATTATTTAACTTTCTATTTAGTCACTGTATTTGCTTTTTATTGTATTAATAATGTGTTTTGGAGTCTTAATTTTAAGATTCCAAGATTGCTTTCAATTTTGTTTTTCGGAGAGTGTCTAATCAGTTTATATTTTTATATGTTTAATATATCTCTATTTATATGCTTAACTTTTTATAAATGCTTTAGCAGTCTTGTGTAATTTTAAATTGGCTCACCTGTATTTAGTTTATTGTTCAATAATTGATTTAAAATACTGTATTTGCGTTTTTGCAAACCGCAAAATCTTTTGAGTGGCAGTTTATCGTGTTTATTGTTTTGATTTTCTGTAGTTAGAGATTTATTTTCTTATTTTCTAGATTACGAAAGATCGTAATCATATTTTTCGTTTGTCTTGCATGGAAATCGACCCCGAATTACCTTAAAGGCAGTATATTGGAGAGCCGTTGCACTGGCAATATTACATTCTTGTCTCGATGCATTATTCCGGGCAGGAAATGCTCGCTGGTGCAGTTTCGTCGATTTCCTGCAAGACCGTATATTTTTCATATATCTCTGAATCGGGAAGCTAGGATTGTTGTTCTTTTATAAGTCACCAGCAGGAAGATAATATTAATTCCCTTTTATAAATTATAAGGAAAGAAACCTTTCTGCTAAGGCATTTAATGTTTTAATATTTTCTGCTCATATGCACTCTCTGATAAACTAACTTATAAAAAAATCTAGGTCAGCATTTATATTTGCTTGTTAGATTTATTTTGTCTTTATGTGTGGCTTTAAATTTTATCAGAGCGTGTATTCAGAACTTGGTTTATAAGTTTATTGTAATTCACTTTCTTGAAATGCTTGGGCAGATGTAACTGGTTTTCTAATTATTTACTTATTTCCCACTGAGAACTCTAATTAATCTTCTCAGATAACTTTTTTCCAATCATTTGGTTGGGGATTCGCCAGTTTTAAATGTCAGTTTTCTTTTTATCTTAGGTTTAATATTTTATAAATTTGAAATCATTTACATCTGAGTATTTTCTAAGTTCGTTATTTCATTAAACTGGAGATATAAATTTCCTCCTGTTTGTATAATTTATACTCCGACGTATTAATCATATTTTTCTTTTGTTCTTGGGGTAAATCAATCATGTTTGCTTTAAATGTAGTATAACATGCAGCCCCTACTCGCATATGACACTCTTGATCCCAACGCATTTTCCGGGCCAAGAAATGCTCGCTGGCGCTGGTTTAGTTGATTTAGTTCAAGAACGTATTGTTTTCGTATCTGTGAATGGAAACAGTGTTGTGGTGAATTCCCTGCTGAAAGAAATTTGTTCTCTCCCTTTCTAATTCTCTATTAGAAAATCAGTCTGTCTGCCAGAGCATTGAATTTTAGTCTTTCTGGTACACGCCTGAGCCAACCCTATTTCGTGTGTCATAAACATTTATTTCATGATTTATATCTCTCTTAAATAAAATTTTAAAATGTGTATAAACTTAATTTGGCTGACGTTTGTCCTAGTGCTTTTATTTCTTAATTGTCTAAACAATATTTAAGAGATCTTGTTTCTCCTTGAATCTAGTCGGAGCAACCCATCATCCTCATCCATTTTGATCACAGTAAATAAATTTTCCATGATGTGATGTGATGTACTGTAGCTTCTCCTTAAACGGAGTCAAGAATCTCTCAACAATTATGCCCAGAGAAACCTGTTAGCCACTTTATTTTCCATTCCCCTGTCTAAGTTTTCCCATATTCTGCTCCATCCCATTTCCACAACATAATCTTTGTCGATTCTATGGCCTTTATATTTAAATCTGGTGGTGCCCTCTGTGATCAGGATAAATAGAGCTACCATTACAATATACACACACAAGATTAAAAATATAAGAAACTAATGATGATTATATAATGTTCACAATTTTTTTCAAAATATAATATCAATAAATAATTTTTACAATATAATTAATCCAGTTTTTAATACTCATAACACATATATTAAAAATAATTTACAGTTAACAAATAAACATATGATATTATAAATTAGAATTTTAACATTAAAATTTATAATATAATTGTAAATTAAGGCTTAACTTATCTTTTATTTTACATATATAAACAAACTATTTAAAACCTAATAATATGATAACCAATAATGTTATTAAAATATAATACAAATAAATATATAAATAAAATACACATTAGTAGTTCAAGTCCTACTATGTAAGTACTCCAAGAAACACAATAGTTCAAATGTCTATTCCATGAGCTTCAAATAATTCAATGATATCCACTAATCCAAATAGGGTAAGATATATTATAAACAGTTATCCAAAATATGTATATTTATGAAATTCCAGTATTCTCTAAGTATTATTTTTTTATATCCTCTATATTGCAAACATTTGGCTTCATAATGGCATTTATAATTAAAGGGGATTTGAACCTAGACTTTCAAGCTCCCTTCAGTCATTCACTCTATCCAATATAACCGATATACATGATCACATACATGTGAAAAAGATAAATGATCTCCAATATACATATTTCATGCTGAACAAGCACTCATCAACTGGTCAGGATCATCATCTCCCACACATATATATAATCAGTGCTCAGTTTATATTAAGATATAGACAGGCTTCAATCCTCTCTAGACTTCAAATTTTTTGCCATCCATATCACAGAAAATCTGATGATGAAATGCTCAAAGTCCTTGATGATGCCAATATTACAGTCAGACACATGTTGATCTTGGGTCAATTTGACCCCTCATATGTAGTATCTTAATATGTCCATTTAAATACACAGAAGAGGGATTATAATAAAATTAACAATTTAATAATAATAAAGAACATTTTCTTTCTACACAGAACCAATAATAATTATTTAAAACACATAATCACAGAATGAAAACATTTAAAATTACCTTAAATACAAACTACTAATATTAATAATAAAAAAATAATACAATTAATAAATGTATTCTCACCCATGGCTTGTCACTTCAGCTTAAAGTCTAAAATGGTATATGTGTGCACATTTATTCAAAGTCACTATGCATACTTGTCATAATTCTGGGTTTAAATTTCACTTCCATGGTTAATAATTGGTGATTGATGCTTCTACAATAGAAGCTTCTGCTTTATATACAGTCTTTCCCATAATATACAGAGGTACACTAATAATTTTGTATTGGTTTGCTGGTCTGGTCTCTTATAAAGCATTGGCGATGAGGTTACATCATTTACATGAATTTTTATCCCTCTCAGCATACTATATATTGTACCCTCACTTCTCGATGTATGATATAATTTAAAATATGACTAGCTCAATCAAATTATTATGCTCGGCTAAAATATGTACAACTATCTTTAATATATTTTTATAATATTAAAACTTATCAGATTTATTCCAAACTTATCAAAATTAATTTAGTTCAATATTATATACTAATTAAATAAATATTTAATTAAAATCATGAGACTGTGAAGTGAATTTACAATTGGTAATCAGATTTACATTGAGTCAATGTCTCTCCAAGACACTTCTCAATGGCATAAGAATACTATTACTCTTTATTATCTTATTACTAACTCTACAGCATTCCTATCTTTTATAAATGAATTATCTTTAATAATAATAAATAAATAGATCTCAATCTTTTGTTAAATAACTATAATTAAATAATCTCAGTTCTTCTAATTATCTTAAAGTAATAATAATTCATGTAGATAGGAATGATAAGGATTTAATATCAAACCTAAATACACCTAACTTATTCTAATAATAATCACTAACAATAATAATCTTTAGGGTATATCTTAATCTTATCTATTGGTATACTTTTAATCATTAAGAAAATAAATAGATCATATCATTCTTTATTTCCATATAGTATCTTAATTTTAAAATATACCAAAATCTTATAATTTAACAATCTGTAATAAATAATCTTATACTCTTATATTGCATTATAATTACCTTATGACATTGTAATATTATATTTAATGTCAATCAATTTCTATAAATTATATTAATAAAATGTTATTTTCTTTTTCAAATAGTAAAATAATAAATTCATATTTGCAAATATTATGTTTATTCAAATTATCTGTTGTCAAAGCTGTGGTGTAAAATAAGAACTCAACACCTTTTAAAACAATTAACAAATTATTTACATAACTTAACAAATAATTTATTTACACTATTTCATTTAAATAAAATTAAAGAAAAAAACAAATAAGAAAAAATACAAATTTAACGTTACTATTTCCATAACTAAAGTAGATAATTTATACCCAAAATTTCTTAATAAATCAATAATTTAGACTTTAATTTACATAAACATACTATACAATAATATAAGAAAGATCTAGTAGATACATCAGACATAGAAGTAAACCAACTTATAATAAAACTATTCACTAAACCTACTATATTTATATATAGTATAGTAATTTATTATCATATGACCAAATATAATTAAGTACAATGATATAATTGTAGATACAACAATATAATATTTTATTCTCATATGCATCTTATAAAAACAACTTTTAAATTATTTAAATTATCAAATCAATTTTATAAGTATAAGCTAAATAAAATCTAATTTGCATTTTAACATACTTTTTACTACTATCCTATTCCGTTATAAAACTCTCCTCAAAATCATTTTAACCCTTTATTTCATAAAACAAGCCAATTTAAAAAAAAAAACAAAACCTAACCACATATATTACAACTTCAACAAAATATAATTAAAAATCAACCACTATAAAAAAAAAAAAAACTAAACCCATACTAAAAAAAACAAAAAAACTCCTAATATAATAAATGATTTCTAATATGGAACAAAACATAAACATCCAAAGAACATAAATATTTCTAAAGGTACATATATTGTACTAAATTATACACAATTTAAAAGAGCATATAAAAAAAACTATTTTAACTTGGTGTGTATATTATTTAAATATAATACATCCATTCAATAACATCAACATTAGTGATCTAAAGAAAACAAGTAAAACACAAATATATATTATTACCAATTTTTACCGAAACCTTCAAGTACACCGTCCAAGACCTCCAGATTCCATTACAAAAAACACATTCACCAACAACATCTAAAAATGTTGTATAATTATAAAAAAACTTAGCAAAAAAATATATATATTTAGTTATTATTTTTTTAAAAAAAAAAAGACCTTCCTATCTTTAATAAACCAATAATTAATTAATATTTATGTTAGTTATAATTGAGACATATTACGTAACACCAGGGCTTCTTTCCGCTTTGTCTTTTCCGGCACAATTTCACCAAACACTCTTTTTTGGTACACCTTTTTTCAAATTTTATACAAAAAAGAAAATTTTAAAAAGAAGTATTTAAAACAAAAAAAAAAAAAGTTATAACGATTCTCTTAAGGAAAAATATATTATTAAAAGTATTATTTTTAATAGCCATAATTTACAACTTTAATTATTTTCCTTTTTTTGGAATCCTTTATTGATTTTTCCATACGACATTTAGGTAGCTCTTTTAACTTTATACAGATATATATATTTATTTATAGGGCTTTACCCTATTTTCATTATTGCTTTAAATTAAAATTTGCTTTAAACATAAAGACACGCAAACTTATAAAACTATTTACACTTAAGTTATATACCGATTTATTTACTTCTTCATAAAGAACTTAAATATCTAATTTATAAAAACAACTACATCTTTAATTTATATAACCAACGATCTACACTCCTGCAATTGCAATTTTCCACCCTTTACCTCTCTTCGATATTTGATAGTAAATTTCTTCGTAAGAACGATAATAGGGAATTACAATAATACTCATTGGTAACTTTATAATATATAAAATACCCTTTAAAAAATTTCTAAACTATTTAACCTTCTTTAAGAATTTCAACACAGCCCTCAAACAATGAATTTGGTTTTATACGGAGAAAACCCCCTGATGGGAATTAAACAATGACTGCCTTATTTACATTCACCAACAAGCAATAAAAAAAAAAGACATATATTTACCATATTAAATCTAAATAATACACATTATTAAACTATACTTTAAAAAACTTCTTATTTCATTTAAACTATAAGATATTTTAAAACAAAAGCTATTTATTCATTAGTTTTATATTTTAAAACAGATTAATATTTCACATAATTACTTATTTTTATTTCCGTGCCAAAAATATTTATAAATTTATCAATTTTAAAAGTTTGCAACTTTCTAAAACCCCCAGTTTTCTTTTTCACCACGTACTAAAAACAACAACTTTTTAAAGAAATTTTAAAATAAAAATACTTATTACAACTTTAAAAAAAATCGATATATTAAAACAAAATAATCTCTATCATGGAACACTAATAATTAAAAATTTATATTCATTTATTAAATATTAATCTTATCAACAATAAAATAGCATTTAATTTTAACTTGTCTTTTAAAACTTTAACTTTAAACATCATTTATTTAATTTATTTGCGAGGATAGGCGTTTCCCAACCTCTTACCCCTTAAGCCCCAAACCCCTTTCACAAACCCAATTTATCCTTTTAAAAGGCAAAAAACAACACAAAAAACAAAAAATTTGCGCGGACAAAAAAAATATCACACATTTAGCAGAAAAGAATGTTCTAAATGATTGGTAGCCATCTCTAGTGAACAAATGTGGCAAGCACTTATAAAAGTGGGGTTTTAGACACTCATATTATCGCTTTTATTATAGAAATTATTTTCCATCTCTGTATATTATAAGTGAGCTGGTACTTTAGACTCGATAATCAAAAGCAATTTTCAGCAGTGGTTGACTTTTTTTCTAGTGGTAAATTTACTTTTTTCACTTCAGTTCAGCTCCAGACAAAAAGCAAAAAACAATGAAGTCCCACTTATTTTATAGCCTATAATTTCTGAATATGTGATCATAGCCATACAAACCTAATTAACAAAATTTTTACTTATCTTTATTTTTGGTTTTCAATTAATCTAACTTTGTTATTTACAAAAGAATTAAATTACTAGATCTATAGATCTGTTAATTACAGACACGCAAAGAAAAAATATTCCTTCATATTACATATTTAAATTTAAAAAAAAAATTATTACAAAGTCATTATTTTTTGTTTTCCCTTTCTTTTTTCAAAGTTTAATAAACCCGAACACTATATTTGAATTATATATCCATACAGGGCTTTACATATCTGTTATATCATTGGAACCCATTAATTAAATACAATAAAAACATGATTCATTATTTTTATTAAAGAATATACTCTTTTATTTTTAGTGAAATAGAGAGTTTAAACCCATGTATCCTAATGTTCTGGCATAATATATTAACATATATTTCAAATTTGTCTAAGTATACATTTTATTAAACAGGCAAAAACTCTCCATACAGCAGTGCCACTCTGTGCTAACCAGAGTACTCTGGTTAGCACAGGGTGGCACTGCTGTATGGAGAGTTTTTGCCTGTTTACTAACAGTTATGTGCTAGCATGAGATGGTGATCATGTAATGTTTAGTGGTTTATATATTTTATTGTTATTAATGTTAGAATTACAACAATACTTCTGCTGAATCATGTCAGATATCATTTAAATATTCAAAAAATGTCACAAACATCAGTTACTATAATTCTAAAATTAATAACAAACAATGTATCGATGGACAAACCTGAAATATATATTCACAACTATCTACGCAGTTTATGAAAAATTGGAATTGCTTATATCATACATGTACTTATAAACTATCAAAACCATCACATTTTACAACAGCCAATATTTTATCTTTTACATTTCCAAACAGCGCAAATAAAATCTGCTTAATATAAATAAGATTCAAACCTATTCTGATTTGTAATTGATTATGTTTGAAGACTTGGTAAAGTTTATGAAGAGAATCCCCTGAAATGAATCCTGCATGGCTTGCATCATCATAATGTACAATTTAAAATTTGATTATTAATATCTTTACTTTCACAATAAGTTAATAAAGGTGCATAAATCTTTGGATTCTTAATATTATAAATTTATTTTTACTTTATTATTTATTAAATATTCAATTGGACATCAAGAGCATTTTGATAACTTTTAAGTTAATAAGATGACTTTGTGAATTTTTCAATGTCCCTAGGAAGAAAAGTGAACATCAAGTTTGATCTCTTGTTGCCATGCATGTGAAAATTTTGCAACAAGTAGGTAAGACCCACCAGCTAACTGTTTACAAAGATATATAAAAGTTTATAGATTGTTTACAATAGCCAGATTATAGAGATAGAATGTTGGCAGGCCTGAAAATAGATTCCATGCATTAATCATTTAATTAAAAGCAAATGGTAAGTATCAATAAAAAAAAAGCAAAAATACTCACTGTAGATTTTATTTATTTATATATTAATGTTATTCTGAGTAATTAATGAAAATATTTTTGGTATTATATAGTAACGGGATTTAAATTTCCTTTATGATTTCTTCTAAGACTATTTACTTATTTATTACTCTATTTTATTAGATCATATTAATCTTTAATACCTTGTATTTAGACCCCACTATTCAAGCAGAGAAGTAAAATATGATCAATACTTTCATATTAATCATACCCCCGGTCAGAACGAGATTTAATAAAAATATTTTCCAGATTGTGGTACCCCTCCCTACTGCAAGAAGCATTGGCACATCTCATGGGGATATTTATAATGGGTTTAAATCCTATGAGCACCATCCAGCTGTTTGACTCGAACCCATGTGATGACATTAATACGCTTCAAGCACTAGACCCATGGTTAACTATTTAAACATGAGATCGGCAACACAGAATATCTAAAATACAATTATCTATTTTTAGGTAAAGTGAGAGAGAGAAAAATGCAAATCACACTAATAATTTATACTTATTTATTAAAAGATAAAAAAAAACATATGAGAAATATTTAACATTTAAAACACAAATATGACCACTTATTAGAACTATAATATTTTCAAATAATCAAGTGCTTTTTTACATATATTTTAAAATTAATAAATAGAAATAATATTTTAACAATTCTAGCTAGAAATAAATTTCAAAAGTTCACTCTTGAAATAAAATTTAAAAGTTTTATCAAGATTTCTAAACAAATTTACCTAGGATTTTTATATAGTATCTGGGTAATCACCCCTATCTTCTGATCCCATCAGATTCATAGTGGGCTTCTCTTGGTAGTTGGACACTTCTTCTTGGTTTAGTGTATTATGGTTAGGTTTGATTCCATAGATTCAGATCATGGCGGTTATAAAGATCAGCAACAGCAAGTCAGAGATATATATCACTGCATCTGACTGATGATGTTCAGGAGACGGGCTATGGAAACGATCAAATATTTGGCTTCGGTCTAGCCACACATTTTTTTACCAACACGACCATATAAAGATTGTTTCATCCTGCTGGACTCATCCATTTTAGCTGGCTTATAGGTTCTTTGGTCAACTAACTAGCTTTCTTCTTTTGCTTCTTTGCTTTCTGCATTTTCTGCTGCTGTCCTTTCTTTTTTTTCTCTTCTGATGTTTTTCTATATGTTTCTATATGTCTAGATATTAATCTTGAACAATAGGTGATTTCAGTATATATACCCTCCGACTCCACCCACTGCTTAATTTATTAGCTGCCATTATCAATTCATTTGGACTTCATTTTTCTATCTTTAATTAGTTATATTTTTCATTACCTTATATTTTTAATTAATAGAAAATTTAGTGAATATTGTTTATTTAATCAGTTTGGAATCTTATCTCCAGAACTGATTATGTACTGTACAAAATTTGTTTCCGGTTAATTATAAACTTTTAATAAACAGTGCTTCCAATACTTTTGAAAGGATTATATGTTAAATTAAAAGACAGAAAAGAAAAAAAAGATAAGTTCCAATTAATATTTTAACTTATTTCCCAATATTTGTACTTTTTCTTTTGATTTTAAATTTTTTTTTTTCTTCAAACTATTAAATATTGAAATATAATTTTATTTTCCTTATTTTATTTACAAAATCCTCATATATATACACACATTTATGTACCGTGTATATATACACAATGTTACAATATAATAAAACTGGTATTTTTATATCTCCTCTAATATTTCAACCTTCTAACAATCTTCTTTAGAGCTAAGATTGACAATACATTATTCCAGTACACTTTACAATAAACTAACAACATGTTATCAATTTTAACAATGGAAAAGACTGTTAGAAAGCAATGCAAAAAATAAAATAAAAGACAAAAACAATTGCATAAGTGCAAAACAATAGTTAGAATACTAACATATTCCAAAGCAATATTAATCTTTTTATCACACAAAAATATGCTTGGTCGAGTGAGTTAAAATTCTAAACTTTTGATTGGTCAATTACAGAATCAGCAGTAAAAATATATTCATCTTTTAATCTTATATTCGTTTTAGTTTTGTTTGTAAAAAGCAAACGAATAATTTGTCAGAATATGAAAGTGAATGAAAGTTTTTTCAAAAATAAATTTCTATTTATAATTATAAAAATATTTTATAATGGAGAACCTAAAAAAGAACATTCGTAACTTATTAGAAAATGTTGTGTATGTCACTAATTTTCTTTCTCAATTTACGTTTCTGTAAAAGTAAATAATTTTTACTAAAATCTTAACTATTTTTCTAAAATAGTTTTATTTTCAGCATATTTTATCAAATAATTTATAATATGTAAAAAAAAATACTAAAAAAACACTCTAAAACATTCATTTTCATTTTCAAAATCAAAACAAAGAAGTTGGAGTGGTGAAAATTAATGACAGGTGCTCCCTTTTGTTCGAAACAAGAAACAACCAATCAGTATCTAGGAAAGTCTGCCTTCTCCCATTGTTGTAGGTTCAAATTTAAATATTATTGATTTTTTACTTATAAAATAATTCTAGAGAGAGCAGCATCTTACTGTACTTTTTAAGCTTTAAAATAAGCATAAATTCGCTATGATAATGTAAAAATTGCCAGTTTTAGAGCGAGTTAAAGATGTGCTCGAGATGACTTGAACCTAATTTTAAATCTAATATTTTTTTTTACAAATAATTATTGTATCAACATTTTTTGTGATTATTGAAATACACAAGGAAACCATAATCAAAATAGGATGTAACAGTTAAAAATAAATTAAAACTATCATCACTATGCAATTTTTTTTATTAGGTATACAGTTCATAACAATTATTAGTTTAGAAAAACTACATAACGAAACACAATAATTTTTGTTACATAAATACTATATAATATTTTGATTAGATTAAAGTAAATTAAAATATAATTTTACAACAACAAAAAAATCCCAATAAAGTTCATATCTCTTTAATTATATTAATGTGTAAGTAAGATTTAAAATTCTATCACTGCTGTTTTCATTTATTTTATCCATCTCTGACATTTGCATATTTTATTGCAAGTCTTTACTAGAGGTAATAATTTTAGCTAAGAAATCAATATAAAACTTTTTAAACATAGTATAAAAAATAAAATTTCAAATATAGTAACAATTAATTAAAAAATTAATATATAAAAAAATTTATAAATAATGTCTTCCCTTAATTATTGAACTTTGTAATTACAAATTATAAAATTGTTGAGTTGATTTTATAATTTTTTCCATAATAATTATAAAAATTCTATACAAAATAATAATAATATTAATCAGAAGAACAAATTTTCAAAATACTTCTATATTAATGAAACAATTTCTAATATTCACTACTTCACTTACATATATATTGAGACCTTGTATCGATGTTTAACTGTGGTTTAATTCTATCTTTCTGCCTATCTATTTCATCGTATATATTGATTTATCCAAATATTTTAAGGAAACAAATCAATGTCAGAGTTCATGTTCAAAATAGATTATTTTTTTATTTTACCCTTCAGAAAGAATGACTTTAGCACCCACATCTAGTAAAAACTTCATTTCTTACTTCTCTTCAATTTCTTTCTAAACACTGTTCAGTTGGTGATTAAGACCATCATGACATACTATTCATATCGAATGTGCATTTAATAACTACATCATGATCATTGTTCCTCTGAACACTTAACAATTAAATGCTCTATTTGAATTTTTTTCTCTCAACATTTCTTATATACTTTTCATCTTGAAACACATTCATATTTTCATATTTATGCAACTTCGTTTCCTCAAATAAAATCCTTTATTTAATAATCTCTTCCCTCTTCCCTATAATATTTAATACTTCAATGGAGATCAGTCTGCTACACTCGCAACACAAATATATATATATATAGAATTATATTTGCACTTCCCTCAACACACTTTAAGATTGGCTGCTTTCAAGTCAGTTACCACTGGCCTCAGTTTCCCAAACACTTTGGCCCCCAGTCCAGTTCAGCTGCACGTGAACACATCTGGCTTCATCATAGAGCAGTGCAACTGACATTATGAGCTCCTTCTAGCTGCAATCACTTCCATCTCTCAGCAACAGTCCGCTTGGCAAACTCACCGGAAATACATTGGAAAATCAATTCTTCGCATCTAGCTGCTATCCAGACAATATCCTCTGGCCCCCGTTTCCCAAACTCTTTGGGCCTGTTCAGCTGCTTCCCATGAACACATTTTCACTGAATGCTGCACTCTCACTGAAGCTACTGTCACTTACATCTCTCTCAAACATGAACTGGAAAATGAACCATGCACCTTGTTGCTTACTCTATTTATAGTTTTTAATTACACAATTAATTATTTTCTTCCATATAATGTAATGTTTTTAGGTCGATAATTAATTAATTGGTGTCTTATGAATTCATTTCCATATAAGGTAATTTTTAGTCTATTCCATTAATTAATTAGTCTCTTATCAAGAAATATTTGTAATCAGCAAATATTTCTTGGAATCTATCGATCACAATTAATGTAAATTATTTAATTAAATTTACCGCTTATCAGTTCGCGATCTAAATATATTTCTCTAATATTTTCTACTTTTTCTGGAGTGCACAAATTTATACTAATGTAAATATAAATATTTTTACAAAATATAGCAATATTTCCTTCTGTTCACTTTTTTACATTCATTACTTTTTGAATAATAATTTGTTCTATTTTGAATTTTGTTCTCACTATTTATTATAAGTATGTGTAGGTATGTATGATATTTATTCATAAATATGTGCTAGAAATCAATGATAGTTTTTCATTAATTCTCTTGCATTTTTATTTTTTTATTTTAATAATATAAATATTTATATTCTATTATTGTTAACTAAAATTATATACCTCTGATCCTAAGACTGTCTTATCCATGTCAATGCGATACTGATTGCAATCCAACCATACTCTAAAGGTACGAGTATCTCCTGGTAGATCTGGTTTAGGTTCTGGACCTAAATAATATCACGCAGACATTTTATATGTGTAATAAAAATAATATAATTCACTTCTATAGTGAAATCAAATTAACAAAATGAAACAGAAAAAAAAATAGAATTTATTTATTCATTTGAACAAAAATAAAAATTGGAATAAAAAATTAAGATGATTATTTTTTTATTTTAAAAAGTTTCATATTATTTACAAGTAAAAACTTCAAGAAAATGCAAAATATATATATATACTAAAATATTTATACATTTGTGCACACAAATGAATTCTACTTTTTTTTCTATTTGATTTTTAATTTGACTTCACTGAAAAAGTAAAATAAATTATTTTTTATTACACACATATATTATAATTAATATTTTGATTTGGAATAATAATAGATATTTTCAATATTTGAAAAAAAATATTAAGTTAAATTAATTTTGCAGCATTAATATTCAAAAAAAGTATCTTTTCTTGTTAATAAAAATAATCAAAATCAGTCACAACGTTTTTAGCAAGTTGTTTTGGTTTTAATTTTAGAAATGATTTATATTACAAATCATAGTTAAAACTCAAGTAAATTTGAATTTTTTAGAAAATGAAAAAAAAAATAAATGGTCATATTAAAAGCAAACATTTTGAAGAAATCATTGCAAAAAAAAAAAAAAAAGATTCACCCAAATTATGTTTAAAAAAAAAGACAAAAACAAAACAATTCTGATATTCTATAAGCAAAATCTAATGTTTTTTCATAATTCATAAAAAAGATTAGCTGTCTGAAAAAGTTAATAAAAACTGTTTTGATTCAAACAATAAAAATAAAAACAAAATTCCATTAGTAATTATAGAAAATGTTATCATTAAGGTTAACATGACTCAAAGCAATGTTAATTTAAAGGCAATAGTACTAGCAAATGCTAATAACAAGATTCTGCTAATAAGAGAGAAAATAAGAACGCTATTTTCACTAATTAACAATAATTAAAAAATATAATAAAAAAAGGACATTAAAATAGAGAGATATAAATGAATCTTCAAAAATAATTACAAAAGGACATTAGTTGATATTGTGAAAATATGGCTACAAATATCAGATTTTAGCTGTATACATGATAATACTCTAAGAGTTAAAATTTTTAAATCAACAAAGAAATACTGTTGGATAATATATGTAGAACTAAATACATATTGCAGAGAGGCTTTTAATCATGCTAGGGTTGAACAAATTTTGTTATTTTTCATAATCCATACAACTGAAACAAAAACTGAGAAATAATTGTTCATAAAAATTACTTACAATGATTACTTTGATGCCATTGACAAAATTGATCTCTGTGATTTTATTAACTTTGATTTTTGTTTTTGACAAAGTTTCCTTACTATTATCTGTAATAGCTAAACAGCATTAAGCTGTTGCACATGCGCTTTGCAGATTTTAACTATAAATGACTGAATACAAACACTTCAAACACATGATAATTGATTTATTTACTTACTATTATCTACAAATTAGACTGTATGATAACAAACACAAGATTCCATCCCTAAAAGATACAAAATGTATTATATGTCAAAAGACTCATATTTTATCCTTATTAAGTAAAACCATTCATATATTTATAAAATTTGACCAATAAATGTTTTTGAATGCATTGAAAGAAATATCATGATCCTTGAAGTAACAAAAGTAAAAAAAAAAACAAGAACAAATAATTTTGAATTTAAGCTCAAACTTGAACTAGGAAAAAGTCCCAAATAATCTTTTATATAATGCTTTTTGACGGGTTCTTATGGACTATACACATTAAATGTAGGCAAAATGGCTGTTTCAAATACTACTAACTAAACATTTGACAATAATTCCCTCACTAATAAATGCCTAACCTATAAATTCTATAACAAATTAGTATTCATATGCATCTGACAAAAAAATCAAAATTGATCCCTGATTGTTGGCTTATAAATTTTGAAGGTAAATCTCAAAGATTCTTCAATTGCTCAATATAGAGTTAACTCACAATGAAGAACTACTAAACACTGCAAAGGTTTAAACAAGTAACAGGAAAAATATATTCATGGAAGAATTAGTCACTACACTTATTTATAGAATTTAGCACTTCATTGATAGATAGTAGTAACGAATTTTAAATAATTTGATATTGTTGAAGATTGTTCCATATCATTTATGTCAAATATTCATGAGGAAGTGGATAACTATGCCAATCATGATCAAAATCTAATTCAGAAATAAGTATTCCAAAAAGTAAAAAAAAAAAAAAATCAATTCTGAAGAAATTCAGAATAATTTATTGAATTCATTTAATATCCAGTATTATTTAAATCAAATACATTAAAACATATTCATTTTAATGTGCACAATTCTGAAATAGTTTAAATTATCAAGAAAGAAAGAAAGAGCATGTTTCTAGTTGCAGAAAGAGATCCAGAAAAATGAAAGATTTAACTACTTATATAAAATAAATTGAGAATTTGTTTGTTGTACTCTTATGACTCAGGATCTAATAAATTCTTTTATATTAACACTAGGAGCAAGTTTATATATGGATACTTCACCAATTCTGTTACTGTCCTTAATGATTGTAGATTTTGGTTCTTTGAGAAGAAACATGAATTAAAATGTAGAGTAAATTATAGAACATTTTGGCTAAACTAAAAAATTAAAATTTCTTTTTTATAAAGTTTTAATTTTTATTTATTTAATATAAATAAGTGAATTAAGTGATATTGAAATTGCAGAAATAGCAAATGATTAAATAAAATTGCTAATTATAGTTTTTTAAAAATTATTTTATTCAGTCTAAATTTTAATAAATTTATATCATCCATCATTATCAACCATTATCAATCCACTGCAGGATGAAAATCTCTCCAAGTTCAATCCATCTTCTCCGATCTCAAGCCTCTCTTCTTCACATCACCCCTGCACACTTTCTTATTTCATCCATCATCTCACACGTGGTCTCTTTCTGGGTCTTTTACAATCTCTTGGAATCTGGTTTAAGATTTCAATTGTCCATCTATTATCATATCTTCTAGCAATATATCTAGCCCAACTCCACTTCAGTATTTTAATTCTTTAAATATATATGATGAAAACATCTGTACTATACTAAAATTCATATTTTATATGGCTTATTACTATCCATGAATTTCAGATAATGTATTAAGGTTTATTAGCTTATTATAATCAAATATCATGGATTCTAGGTAACTACTATCTGCACAATAGAAATAGCTTGTTTTTATACAAGAAAAATAATCATACTTTTCATTCCCTAATGCATACATACAGTGTAATATATATATATAGTAAATATTAGAACACCTTTAGTATACAAAAAATTTAGTAATTTTAAATGACCATTGCAAGTTTTTGTTCTTAAAAAAAATTCATTGATACAAATCATGAAATAAAATCTTATAGAATATTATGATGCTAAACTAATGTTTTTAGAAATAAAAATTATGCAATGATCAAACTAGAAAGATCAGCAATTAAGTGATTAACACCAGAAAAGGATTCAGAAGTGACTGTTTGATCAATGACTGCCATTATAACTATTTAAACATTTTAAAACTTTAGTCTGAAATTAACATTTGAATGCATCTTTATTAAAGAACATTATATTTTTTTAAAATCTTCAGCTTGTTTAAAATAAAATATAGAATAATTTATAAAATGTATAAATTTTCTTTTTTTTCATTTCTATTTATTCTTTTCTAAATGACAGTAATAAAAAAAAAATGAAATCTTATAAAAAAATTATTACCTTCTTCAATAACACGACCTTTATCATCTAACATGCCTTCTATTTCACATCCTCGAACATAAATTAATCCGACTTGAGGAATAAATGGTTTACTTGCATCATATGGAGTGCCGATAGCTTGAATAGGCCTCACTGTTATCAAAAATGTCACATCATGCTTTCTCAGAGCTAAAACATATACATATAAAAATAGCACAAATAAAACTATTAAGTATTATAGTAAATATCAACCATTTTTAACTACTAACAATTTTAAAATTTGCAAGAAGTAAATATTATCACATGATATTCCAAGATTCATCACTTTTAATATTTGCGCTTTGCCTATTAATTAAAGATTTATAACTTTATCTTTTTTATTACATTGCCAAATCTATATAAAAAATGATATTAATATTATAATTAAAGATTTCCTATTTCTTTCCATTTATTATGATTTATTTTTTCATGAAATATTCTAATTAACCAGATTAAAATTAAAATCACATGGTTCCTCATGATCAAAGAAAACAGACACTATTATAATATATATATTTATTTATTTTATATTGTAATACAAAAACTAATGTTTTTTTAATAATTTCTCAATGCTACATCTAGATTCTTCATTATATGAAGTAATGCAAACACAAATACAGTAATTTAATACACAATTTTATTTTATTGTTTTTTACATATCACATTTTTTAAATTATTGACCAATCTATTAACATTACACAAAATAAAGTAATATATAATTCTCCATACAAATTTTAAATAAATTTAGCTTAAAGCTAGAAAGTAATAAAACAACAAAAATAATAACAAAGCTGTTATACAAAATACACACAAAAAACACACTAAACAAACATACAAACAAACAAATCATTGTCTTAAATCCAAACCTTTAACACCAATTTTTCAAAATTAGCAGAAATTTTATTAAATTAGCATTTCAAGGAAAAAATCAAATAGAGAAACAGCATAACAAAAACGTTGTCTTCAGTAAGATTCTTTTGAGAAGTAAATTCTTTTGATAAAAGCTTTGCAGAATTCTAAATAACTAAAACTGCTTTAAAAAAATGAAATAAGAATGAGAGAATATTATAAGTTATAAATGAAATTTTGTGGAAAAGTAATTCAACTACACTGTCTATAATTTAAGATAAGAAATGGCAAAATCATAGTCTAATAGTATTAATAGAATTACTACTTCCACTTGTTTACATTTTCAAGAATCAATATAATCAAAATAATTTATTGTAAAAGAAAAGTTAGCAGTATAAAAATTATCTATTTGAATCTAAAACAGCCTTAGTTTTAAAGCTAATCGTAAAGCACTAACAATTCATTAACTTAATCTAATTTATTTCTCCTTGCTTACAATTTCAACTGTCCAGTAGTCATCATCAGAGTTATAATATTCTGCATATATAACCATACAATTAATACTTATCTATGCATACATACTTATAAACAATATAAACACTATAAACAATATCATATGTTATAAAATTTAAAATATAATTTTTCAATGATCCTTATAATAATATATCCGTATTCATTTTTAATTAAAATTACTTTTTATCTTATTTTTAATTTTAATTGATTTCCTTTCTCATAATTTGTTTTAATTTTAATGTATACTTTTCTACATTTGTATTACTTTTAAACTTTTTAATAATTTAATTTATTTCTATCATTTTAATATGTTTTTTATAATTCTATTTTTTCAATTTATAATTTTTCTTAAATAACTTAATCTCTTTTAAACTCTTACCAATTTTAAATTGCAATGTGATGTACTGTGGCTTCTCCTTTTTTGGAGTCAAGAATCTCTCAGGCCTTATGCCAGAGAAACCTGTTAGCCACCTTACCTTCCCTTTCCATTCCCCAGCATTAAGTTTTTCCCATATTCTTCTCCATCCTGCTCCATTCCATTTCCACAATATAATTTTTGTCAACTCCATGGCCTTTATATCTAAATCCTCTTATCTTTTCCCAAAAGCAGCATAAAAACCAATAACTCACTTTCTGTATAATCATTTGTTTCTATTTATTCTTCCATAACTTCATTATTTGTACTCTTTCTGATTGCAAACATTTACATTCAATTAACAGATGCCTAACATTTTCTATGCCTTCCTTACTTAACTTGCAGACTAAATCACCCATATTTTTCCATTTATGTGTATATTCCCTTGTTGCTAAAGATCCTGTTCGAGCCTTAAACAGTAAACTACTTTCCTTGTTATTATCATAAATTAACTCACATCCAATTTTCTGTTTACTTCTATTTATATTTAAATTCTTTTTACTCTCCATACTAGTTCTCCATCTCTCCAACTTCCTATTTTTTATTAATGCATCTATCCTGCTATCCCATTCCTTGCCACCGTAACACTCAACAATTCTCCTAACACAATCATCCCACCTTTTGTATATATGTATACTGACATAAATTCTTTATCCAAATCTTCTGTATACCATACTACCTTTCTCACCCATCTTGTTGCTTGTCCTTTACTCATAACCCAATTAAATATAATATGATGCATTGTGACATCTCTTTTTTCGAAGTCAGAAATCTCTCAACCACTATGCCCAGAGAAACCTGTTAGCCACTTTACCTTCCCTTTCAATCGCTGCCCTAAGTTTTTCCCAAATTCTTCTCTATCCTGCTCTATCCCATCCATTTCCACAATATAATCTTTGTCAACTCCATGACCTTTATATTTAAATTCCCCTTATCTTTTCCTAAACCCAGCAAAAAAACCAAGAAAAAAATAAAATAAAACTACATCTTTTTATTTATTATTAACCTACACATTTTTATTTAATTAACAAAGAATTGTCTTTAAATTAATATCACTTCTTTTATCTTTCTATCTCATTTATTGTTAGTATAATTAATCATCTTTATACTATTTTTTTTCAAATTGATGTCTTGTCTCCAATAAATGTAAAAAAATAGGTGATCTTTTGTCATATTTGTGTTGGGTTAATCTTGTATTAACTGAATTACTTCTAATATTGTTAGTTTGACATGATTTACACTCAATTTTATATTCTATTTATACAATTTTCTACATTTTCAACATAATTATTATCTAATATATTAAGTATATTCTTTCTTTTATTTATTACCTTAAATTTTATCACAGTATTAAACTTTTTATTAATCTGGTAGATGATCTTATTTATAATTTTTTACAATATTGTTGTAATCACATTCATATCGGCTTAAACCAAATTGTGCAAACGCTTTTTACGAGGGTTAAATAATAAATGAATACCCTCTGACCCATACAAGATATAGAATTTATGCAGCAATAAAAGGAATCTCTTATTACTACGACTCAAATATTTATATATGAGCAAATCTGAAGTACTGGCACAGAAGGTGTGACTATAGAACAGTCACTTTGAATTACTATATATAACTTATGAATGAATAACGCCGATGAAATTTACTAGAATTTACTGAACGTCATTCCAACCGAAACCAATCATATATATAAATCAGCATTTATTTTTTATAGCGTCTGTATATCTTGTATGGGTCAGAGGGTATTCATTTATTATTTAACACTCGTAAAAAGCGTTTGCACAATTTGGTTTAAGCCGATATGAATGTGATTACAATTGTATACAGACGCTATAAAAAAAAAAAAAATGCTGATTTATATATATGATTGGTTTCGGTTGGAATGACGTTCAGTAAATTCTAGTAAATTTCATCGGCGTTATTCATTCATAAGTTATATATAGTAATTCAAAGTGACTGTTCTATAGTCACACCTTCTGTGCCAGTATTTCAGATTTGCTCATATATAAATATTTGAGTCATAGTAATAAGAGATTCCTTTTATTGCTGCATAAATTCTATATCTTGTATGGGTCAGAGGGTATTCATTTATTATTTAACACTCGTAAAAAGCGTTTGCATAATTTGGTTTAAGCCGATATGAATGTGATTACAATTGTATACAGACGCTATAAAAAATAAATGCTGATTTAAATATTGTTGTAAGTTTTTATACCTATATATTGAAGCAATGGATCCGAAGTCCGATCCATGCTTCACAGCCTTCTATACACTTAGTTAGTATTATAGACCTGAATTAAGTTTATAGTCCAATATCAGCAGGGTTTTGCATTAAAGCTAAAATTAATTACGTTTATATAATTTGTATTGCATTTAAATATTTTGTTAAATAAATTCCATTCTAAGATTAGATTTCTGTTAATAAAAATTACTTGTAAAATCTATTAGTCAAACATATATATACGTCAAGCGTATATATATGAGTTAATGCAAAATTCTGCTGAAATAAAATACTTATTTTATTAAAAGAAATAAGAATGTATTTTTCTTTTTAAATCTTGTTCAAATATTTAGTATGATTTGATTTTGAGATAAGCCTGCCAACATTTTCTAAAAGAATGTATATTTTTAATTAATTAGCCCATTCAAGGCAAATTAAAGATGGCCTTCTCTTTCTTTTTTAATTAATAAAATTTAAAGTTTAAAAAAAAAAATTTAGAGTAAAAAAGTAAAGGTTATTTTTAGAAAATGTTACCTTGAAACAAAGAAGCATGGGGGCTTATCAACATCTAAGATCATACAAACAATAGAAGGTAGCTGACAAAGAGGGTATAAATAGGAGAGTGAACAAAAGACTTGGTTTGCCTATAGTCGAGGTTCCTAAATACCATCTAAAATGTCATAGTATCCACCCAATATAATCTGAACTCTGTGCCGTGTCTGTAGGACTTTTCATAAAAGCATGCTACTTATTTCCATTTTCCTTGTCCGGGCAAATACCTACCGATGGTCGGATCAAGCCACGAATGCCGTAGGAAACATGACCAAGGAACCAGGACGGTAATCATATCTCTCCTCCAGTGAACTATTTATTTTCTACCCTTTTGTTCATACCTTTCTTAATTGAATTATATTATAAATTGTTGTATTTAATTATATTTGTAATGTAACCATTTCTTTTATTAGACTAGTCTTAGATATATATTGTGTGATCATCTATCTATATATTTAACCCTTTTTCCTTCGCTATTCTTCATTACTAACGTTTATAAATATTTCGTATTCCATTGCGGTTAAGTTTAAAGGTTAGTTTTTCATTTAAAACTCTTTCCAATTTTCATTATATTTGTAAAATTCAATACAAGCAAGTTTCCTTTTGTTTGCCAACTTGATCTCCTCGATAACACTTCTCTTGTCCGTCACTAGCTTATTACGTGTATGAGATTTAGCCATATACATTTTAATTAATTTTTAAACTCTGTTTTAGCGCAAAGCAATTAAAAAAGGCTTTGTGAAAGATTTTTATTATTGCACTTTATCGAGGAGATTCGAGTTGACAATTTTAATAAAATTGGGAAGAAAAGATTTAGACCGCAAACATATTAATCTGTTTTTATTGTCTAATTAGTTTTCATTAATTTAGGGGAATAGCGGAGGCCCTTAAATCATTATTCATATTTTAAAGTTGTTAATTAAACATATTATTTAACTATCAAAAGCTTGAGTTTCCTAATTTTATTATAATGCTTTATTTTACTTTTCCAATGATCCAGGTACGCAAAACACATGTTTCTTAGTACTTTTATCGCACATTTAACTATTTAGCTCCGTAGGTGTTCCCGTCCATGTCTGTACCTCTGTTGCTAAGCTTTGTGGCTGGTGAGAAAATAATTTGTGTGTCTCAGATAATGTTGTTTGTTCGTAATTAGCCTTGTGAATAGGCAAATAGGGCAGAGGTCATAGTATTCTTGATTTAATATCTCGCGTATGGATGCCTCGAGGTACTTTCGCCTAGTATTCGAACTGGGTTAAACCAACATACATCATCTGACTCACAATATTTATGTTTGTTGCATTTATCTTTTTTATGATTATTTTCTCTGTTATTATTAAATTTCTCTTCTGATAATTTTATACTATCTTCTATAACATTAATTGGATAATTTTAAATTCCTTAATTATTAATTCTATTTGCTCATTATAATCTTCTCTATTCAAGCAATAATTTGTAGCTCTATACATTCTTGAATTAATACTATGCACTCTGTACTTTTTGTCTATATTCAAATTCCAGTTAGCTATATTATTATCTATATTCATTATTCTATATATAGATGTCTCTATTTAACACTTCTCATTATAATATGATTTTATTAACAGAATATCTAAATATGAAAACTTGTTTTTTGCCTTTTCTAATGTAAATTTTATATTTGCATCTAAATTATTAATTTCTTCAAGGAAACGATTTAGTTGCCTTTGACTTTTGTTAAAAATTAAAAAATAATCATCAACATATTTTTTCATAAATACTGGAGAATTCCTGTTATTCATCATTAATACTTCTGACTCTTCATATAAATATATATTACTTAGCACTGCAATTAGTGTCCTTTCTTTTAATAATCCTTTTTATTGTTTATAATATTCACCTTTAAATTCAAATGTAATTTCTTTGCAACAAATTTCCATAATTTCTTATCATTTCTACTTCTTTGTTTTTACTATTTCTATATCTATTAATTGCTAATTCTATGGCTAGCAAATAATATTTTTAAAAAATTTATTACTAACAATAGTGATTCTTACATTAAAAACATGATAAAAATAGATATAATATCAATGTACACCAATATTGATATAGAAAAAGCCATAGAATTAGCAATTAATAGATATAGAAATGATGAAAACAAGAAATAGAAATGCCAGTAAAAAAAATGATGGAAATTATAGAAATTTGTTGCCAAAGAAATTATATTTGAATTTAAAGGGAAATATTATAAACAACAAAGTGTTAATGATGAGTTACAGGAATGCTCCAATATTTATGAAAAAATATATTGATAATTATTTATTAATTTTTAACAAAAGTCAAAGGCAAGCAAATTTTTTCCTTGAAGAAATTAAAAATTTAGATGCAGACATAAAATTTACAATAGAAAGGGAAAAAGAAAACAAGCTGTCATGTTTAGACATTCTGTTAAAAAAGTCATCTTATAATGATAAGTATAAAATAGAAACATCTATATATAGGAAAATGAGTATAGATAATAATATAGCTAACTGGAATTTAAATATACACAAAAAGTGCAAAGTAGATATTATTAATTCAAAAATGTATAGAGCTATAAATTATTGCTAAATAGAGAAAATTATAGTAAGCAAGTAGAATAATTAAGGAATTTAAAATTAATGATTATCCAATTAAGTTGTAGAAGATAAACATAAAATTATCAGAAGAGAAATTTATTGATAACAGAAAAAATAATCATAAAAAAGATAAATGCAACAAAGATAAATATATAGATATAAAAACTTACAACAATAGAATTGTTAAAAATATAACCAAAATCATCTACAAGATTAATAAAAAGTTTAATAATGTGATGAAATTTAAGATAATAAATAAAAAAAGAAAGATTATATTTAATATATTAGACAATAAATATGTTGAAAATGTAAAAAATTATATAAATAGAATATATAAAATTGAATGTAAATCATGTCCATCTAACAATATTAAAAATAATTATTTAGATGAAACAAAGAATGCAATTTATACAATATTAACCAACATAAACTTGATAAATAATCATCTATTTATTTACATTCATTGGAAACAGGTTATCAATTTAAAAAAGATAGTATAAAGACGATTAATTATACTAAAAATAAAAGAAAGAGAATGATAACAGAAGCTACATTAATTTAAAATTTTAAACCATCTTTAAATAAGGATTTGGGTTTAAAGACATTAATTTTATAAAAATATTCTTTGTTAATTAATTAAAAATGTATAAGATTAATAAAAAAGATGTAGTTTTAAAAGATGCTCGTACAGAGTTAGGATGATAATGTAAAAAAAATTAAAATTGTTTCAGCTAAAACTTGTTTAGAAATTGGTAAAAGTTTAACATGGTAAAGTTATTTAAGAAAAATTATAAATTGAAAAAATAGAATTATAAAAACATTGTGTAGTTAAAATTATTAAAATGATAGAAATAAATTAAATTATTAAAAAGTTTAAAACTAATACAAATGTAGAAAAGTATATATTAAAATTAAAATAAATTATGAAAAAGGAAATCAATTAAGATTAAGAATAAAATGAAAGTTATATTAATTAAAAATGAATAAAAAGATATCATTATAGAGATCATTGAAAAAAAAAATTATTTTAAAATTCATAACATAGGATATTGTTTATAGTATTTATAACTATCTATGCATAGATAAGTATTAATTTTATGGTTATATATATTTGAATATTATGGCTTTGATGATGACTGCTGGACAACTGAAACTGTAAGCAAGGAGAAATAAATTCTATTACATTAGATTACATTGAAAAGTGTTTATTGTAAGTGTATATGGTATTTTATTTATATATATAAATAAATGGTGAATATAATAACAAGTGGAAAGAAATTATAACTTAATATAAATCAGCATTTATCAAATCAATATAAAAGCAACAATTCCTTGAAAAAAGTGATTGTGAAAATCTGTTACCATTATCTAATATCAAATAACTATAACTATATGTATATAATTAATCATGACTAAAAAAGGGGCAATCATTTTCTAAAACAAACTAATTGCATTATATTAAGTTTGAAAAATATTTATACCAGCAACAATCTAAGTCATTTCGTTCTACTACACTAGAATCATTTCTGTAAAATTATGTAATACTATTTTCCAGCTTGCTTAGTAATTAAACATCATTTTGTAATAGTTATCCATTATTTGCATTTTACTTAGACTAACAAGCTAATATGAAGTGCAAAAATAAGAGAAGTCATGCACTATTTAGGTAAATACTTAAGGTATAGTTAGCTTCCTGAATAACTTCTCATTATGTTGTTATGAATTTATTAAAAAATAAAGAATAATTTAAAAAGTATGATAAATATGTTAAACAGATGTTAGCTATTTATACTAGATATAATTAGAAAGATGTTTACAAAAACTAATCTTGCAAATTTTAACTCTTAATAATGTAATTACAGATTCAGTATTAATTTTGAACAAATTATATCTGCACTTATTCACAAATATGTCCGAAAAAGTTACTATAATTTATAAATCAGATTCTTCAAGAATCAGTTTAACAAACTTGTAAGTAATACCCATTTTCCCACCTTAATATCAATTCATAGGTCAGATAAAAATGACTATTTTTATCTAATCTCCAAGTTTCAATTCTATGAAAATGTGAAATAATTATTAATTGAGCAATCCATCATATTCATTAAATATTAAATATTTAGAATAAATAAATTTATTCATACACCAAATAAGTCCTAATATATGATTATAATTCACAAGTCGGAGTTCTAAAGAATCATTTTAACAAACTTATAAACAATTTTATCTCATTTATTATTACGCTGGATAGATAATTACAAAAATCGGTATAAGTATAAAATTTCTACATTTCTGTAGTATTGAGGCTTAGTTCATGTACCATTTAAAAATTTGCACGTCAGTTAAAAATGGTCATTTTTAAATAATCAGCAAATTAATATTGATGTGAAAGAATGGACATTGACTACAAGTTTATTAAATTGATTCTTTAAGAACTTGATTTGTGAATTATATTAACTTATTCATATTTACTTGGTGTACGAATGAGTTTATATATTCTAAACATCACATATTTAATAACCATAATTTAATTATAAAGTAGTTAAAATTATATCCGACACTGTTAAACTGTTGGCCTGATGACACAGATGATATTTAGCATATATCAAATATTATGATTATTTTACCCAATTTCATATTTATTTGAATTGCAACAAACAACAAAAAGATATTTAAATAGATAATGATAGTAAAGTTGATAAAATAATGCTTTGTAATTAATGTGAATACAAAAAAAATAATGCATACTTTTTTTATTTTTTACTACATTAATCTTTTATTCCTTAACCAGTTTTAGAAACAAATTACATAAATATTTATTTCCATTTGTATAATAACTTCTATTTATTGAAGCATAACTCTTAATTGTTTTTAGCATATGAACTGCCTAACTGAAACACACAGGCTTATTATATACCTGTGTCTGTATATGTAATATATAGGGTATATGAGCACAGACTTTCACAAGACCCACCACTCTCCACACTCTCTCATAACACTGATACACTTGAACACATATATGTCGAAAAGATAAAAAATCACCAATATATGTATTTCATGCCAAACCAGCAATCATCAGTTAGTCCAGATTATCATCTCTGAGCACTTATAGCATATATATGTAGAGATGGTAATCTGGACCAACTGATGATTGCTGGCTTGGCATGAAATACGTATATTGGTGATTATTTATCTTTTTGACATATATGTACTCAAGTATATCAGTGTTATGAGATAGTGTGGAAAGTGGTGGGTCGTGTGAAAGTCTGTGCTCATATATTATTACATATGAACTGCCTATAAAATTCCACAATGGTTAAGGTTCATAAAAAAAAATAATTAAAACGTTATTGCACAAGAAGATTACATTTGCAGTCAGAAGTAATAGAATTGAGCTGTGATATATGGATCTTTAGCTCTGAGTTCACCACTATAATAAAATACACATAGTACACTATGCTGTGTAATGGGATGATCATCTAGTTGTTTTTTTATTTACTGATCAATCATTTAATGTTTTTTGGTAATCTTTCTTTTTCTCTCAACCACACTGTGATAAATATTGCATATGAAATAATGTATTGCTTCAGTTTTATGTATATATTTAGCTAAATCTGAATTTTCAGATATAAATATCATAAAATCGAAAATCAGAGATACTTTTACCAATGAAAACTCTAATAAATATTTAAAATTATCATGCTTCTTGATTTTGAAAACAATTGCTATACAGTGCAACGTCAAATATTTCATCAATATTATATTTTTTAATTTTATTAGAACAAGTTCATATTTGGATATGTCTAATAGATATTGGAAATTAGATTCTAGCATTGTATTTTTTCTCTAATATATAAAACATTGTGAGGTTGCTCTATTAAAAAAAAATAGCTTGCATTTACAAAAAGAAAGAGTAAACCTGCTAAATAGAGGAGGATTAATCTATTCTATTACACTATTTCAAAGCCATGAGTTGTAATCTCAAATAATCAATAATTACTAAAAAAATGATAACCAAATTTATTAGATGATTTTGTTCAATATGGAGCAGTGGAATTTGGTTGCACTACTATTAACCGTACAACTTAATTATTCAAGTTTGCAACAAATGGTTTTAAACTACAATAATGCTAATGTAGATGTTTAAAGCAAGCTGAGAGAATCATATAATATCTTGTTTAGTATATCCCATAAGCAGGAATGACCTCTCTACAAGCATTATAAAACTGCACCATGTCCATAATATAAAATCAATGAAGTTACATAAATTTTTGTGAAAAACAATGTAATGCAATACATATTTTATTAACAAATCACACATATTGTATATTCATCATGTATTTCCAATATTGACTTCAACAATAAACAAATAAAAACACAAAATCACTTTTAAGTTTGAAAGTTTAATGATTAAAAAAATTATGCTATTCATAGTTTTACATTACCATTGTCTGAGACAATACTGCTTGGTTGGAATATTCTCAATAGTGAAATTTTACACAATAAATTTTTATTACATTGTAAGCTTTTTATAAATATATATATCTTAATATAAACTGAGCACTGATATGTATGTATGGAAGATGATAATATGGATCAATTGATGAGTGCTGGTTCAGCACGAAATATGTATATTGGAGATCATTTATCTTTTTCATATGTATGTGGTCATGTGTATCAGTTGTATAAGATAGAGTAGATAGTTAAAGAGAGCTTGAAAGTCTGTGTTCAAATCCCCTACATTACATTTAAACTCCAAGTATATGAATTATGCTTTTCAAAAAAATTATTAAATATATATATATGTATATTAAAATTATAAGTAATAATTTTAAACATTTATTTCGTTGTCTGTTTTCAAATTGTTAGACATTTTCCTTTCATCTCTTCATTATATCATTCAAAATTAAACAGTTCAATTTAACTGCGTGAAAAAGAGAAGAAAAAATATTTTCCATTCATTTATTAGCTATAAATTAATTACAAAACTGCTAATTACAGAAGAATTCATTATTTTAAATATTTTTAATTAAAATATGATGATTCAAATAACATGTAATATTCAATTCAAATATTCAAAATCTTGCAGAAAGTTTTAATCACATAAATCAAGAATTATCCACATATCAGTTACAAGCTGCCCTGAGCTTTGATGTGTTTTCCATATCTGATTTAGATAAACTGGTTTTGTTAATATTAAAAGAAAAAAAACGTATACTTTTCTAATCCAATATGAGTTTCAATGCTCTGATTTTAAATCGATTCATATGATGATATCTTAAGAACACATCAAAATCCAAAACTATTTGTTTATTTCCTTTTTCTCTATGGGTGTCTGTGTGTGAATATATATATAAAACTAACCTTCCCATTCATTTTTAATTTCCTGTCGCACATTCAGATTGACAGTTACATCTGCCCGAACTCTTGATGGCTGTTTTTCTCCGATGTTTGGTTTTCCAACCTTAAAAATGGAAAGAAAAAATATTAAAGGAAATTTTCTATAAAAAATTTAAAAAAGGAAGCACTTTAATAAAGTATGCCACTATCAAAAATAATATTAAAAAATTATTTAACTATTATATATATAATTTTTAATAATAAATAATAAACAACTGCCCATCAATGATGATTGCGGTTGTTTTGACACCCAGATCTGCTTTCAGATAGAAATTTTCATATTTAACAAAATTATAAATAAATAGCAATAAAAAATCTTGAAAATAAATGTGAAAATCCTGTTTACTATCAGTCATAACTTTATTTCTTTTACATTAAGGTTCTACTAATTCTTGTTATAATTCATTTTAAATAAAAATGACAATAAAGTAACATCAAATTTTGTTTCCTAATAACATTATGTTACTGGTAAAAAACATATAATTGTTTTCAAAGCTATTACAAATTTTAATTCATAAATTAAAACTTTTATAGATATATTTAGAAAATTGGAAAAAAAAATAAGTACAAAGACGGATGGAAACACAGAAAAGTTATCAAATATAATTCATTCAAATAAGACTTGAAGGTTACAGACATAGTCATATGACTACTGGGAATTATCCAGAAATGTAAAATTGAAAGAAAAAAGAAGAGGGCATACAGTAGGAACTTGGTAGAATACTGTAACAATTAACCAATGGATAAAAATACCACAAGAATTAAATATATAATAGTGTACATGTAGTTATATACCTAAAATAAGAAACCATTTCAAGATATATATATATATTGTAACATTTTCCATGTTTTAGTAGATTTGGTAGGTCGTCTTTTTTATACACTATGAAGTGAAAGTTAATCAAGCTATGGATAAGAAAATATCTTGTTCGTATTTCTAAAAACATAGCTATATTAACTTTCACTTCATAGTGTGTAAAAAAGACGGCCTACCAAACTACTAAAATGTTACAATGGCTTCCCAATGTGAGGCTTTGAAACAAACCACTACCTGAGATACAACTATAAACCTTGATTATACAAATATCATTTTTTTTTTTTTTTAATATGACGTACAGAAAGAAAAATACAAATTGCGGCTGATGTAGATTTTAATTCACAGTGTTGACCGGGTAAGCGGATACTGGAGAGGGGAATAAAGCATAGCCCAGGTCCTTAGACTGTCCTTAAATGCCATGAGTCTTAAAAGAGCAGGTTCCTGAGAAATGGGAGGGTGACCAAGCACCATGAGCCAATAAGTCTCAAAAGAATAAGCAACGCTTGTATGTGCTTAGTCTGGGGCTTATTGTTAGTTTTACGTTGAGCGTAAAGGACACAGATGAATATGCAAATCATTCCCGCCATGTTAGACCTAAAAGTGGGCATTAAAGCCGCACATCACTTGTGAATGAGTCTACCAAAATATATCAGTATGCTAATACAAAAAAAAAAAGTTATACTTTTAACCTTATTAAGAATAAAATTTCAAATTTGTATTTTATTCTTGTTTGTGGGGATGGATGATATTATACCGTCTACAAGTAGATGGTCCAAAGATATTGGCATTTAAAATATTTAAAAGCTAAAAAAAAAAAAGTAAATTTAAAGAACTTTTAAATTGACGCATTTAAATTTTTTTTTTTTGTTTGTGTAATTTTTTTTTTTTTAAAATGTACAATGAAAGTTAAATTTTTCGTTCATATGTAATTAAAAATAAAAGTTAAAATTGGAAAGAATAAAAGACTCGCAAATTACTAATCCAGATAAACTAAAGAAAAGAATTCCACATGCAGATTTCAATTAGTAAAATCTTTCTAACTCTGATTAAAGATGGCGAAATTAAGTTTAAAAAAAAAAAGAGTTTGTAACTTAAATTTAAAAAAGAATGTACAAGATTATTATCTTGTATGTTGATAAAAGGACAAAAGAAAATATGTGCAGAAGTCTGAAAACCGGATCTCTAGTATAAAAGGAAGAATACCAATGTGATCAGGGTCTTGTCTGTTTTTCTTTTGGCTGGTCCTAGATCACGAAATCCAGGACCACTCTACGCTGAAATAATTCTTCATGCTGGAGTGGACCGAAGCTTTTGACATCGTTCATCATGAAGACCGACAATCCCAGAAAAGCTTTTGTGACTAGCCTTTAGAACTGGGATCAAGAACAAGTTAAAACTAATGGCCACGAGCTCATTCTACCTCATGAAAAACTATGCATGGTAATCAGCAATCTTTGTAAGCTTGCTAAACTTACCGGTAAGCTAAGATTATTCATATCCCGATTGTGACTAAATTAAGCTTATAATATAATCCTGATATAGACTTTAATTTTCTTATTCAAGAGACTTTCTGTCATATCTGACCCTGCCTTCAGAAGTGGACTATTCCAGATTCCATGCCTGATTGGCTAGCACCCAGTTGCTATCCAAAATTAAGACCTTCACTGGGGTTCGCGCATTTAAGGAACTGTAATTGTGAAACTGTTTTTAATTAATTGATTCATGTCTGGATTAGCGTGCGTGTATTCTTTCTAATTAATTAGTAATGTGTTTTTAATATTTTAATTTGTTAGAATAAAGTATTTATTGCTAATATCAACTTTTCATTGTACGTTATTAATAATAGTTATTAAATTTATTAATGTTAGTTGATTAGGATTTGAGTGTAAATTACTTTGCCAAAATTCTTATTTTTTAAATTAAGTCCAAGAAGAATATTTTTTTCTTAAAATAACTAAGTTGCGGGAAAGCAAAAACCCGATATGCTTGACACAGAATCAGTGACTCTAACGACTTTGGCGCCCTCTTTTATAAATTAAAAACTTATTCCGCCATTAACATAAGGCGAAATAATTAGGCCAGTTAATCAGGAAATATAGCTATGTTTTTAGAAATACGAACAAGATATTTTCTTATTCATGGCTTGATTAACTTTCACTTTATAGTGTGTAAAAAGAAGGCCTACCAGAATCCAGCAAAACGTTACAATATATATATATATAATAATTAGCAGATTTTATGCACGTAAATATTAAAAATTATCAATGAAAACTCTGATCAATATTATATATACATTAAGGAGATAACACTTTAATAAAATAAATACTCTAATATGGAGAAGTGGACTTTAACATTTCCTATTGAACAAATGTTACAATATTTCAAATAAGGCGAACTCTACAAGATCTCCAATTGTATCTCTCCAATAACATGAATATGTTAAATCTCTAATCAAGAAAATGTAATAATAATTTCAATTAAGCAATTGAATATAGCAATAATACTTCTAATACAACAATATTCTATTTAATAAATATACATCTTCAATCTTCAAACTAGATTAGATAAATTACTATGAACACATGTAGATACTGACATTTCACTTGCTATTAAGAAGCTGAATCTTCAAGCTCAATACTATTTAAATACAGTGATTTGGGAAAGTCATGGAAGGTATAATAGCATCATACCCATTCCTCATAGATAATATTAATTGCATTGCCTGCATAAATTAAGAGCACTATCAGTTTGAAAGATAATCGGTACCAAAAAGTTCAAATAGTCTGCAATTGGGATGCATCCCTGTAGTATAAAGTTTCACACAAAAGCCGAATATCATCACATGAAAATCCAAACCATGAGAGTTCCTCCACCATGATTCATAGTTGAAAGAATGCAGTCTGATAAATAATCTTTTTTGGGTGATTTCCAGATACAAATCTTATTTGGTTTTACGTGGTTGAAAAAAATATAAAACAATGATTCATCTGACTATATGTCACTTTCCATTTTTTATACATTTATATATATATATATAATTTATATAATTAGATGGGATTGTATGATTAGAAATACATACCTCAACAACTGCAAAATTAGTAATTGGTTGAGCCATTCTGGCCCAACCACCAAACATAAAGCCTCCATCTTCAGTTTGCCTAGACAACAAAAAAAGTTAGAATTTAGAAAATTAAAAAATGAAATAAAAAATATTATTAATTTCTTGACTGATTAAATTCTGATAAAAATATTTCAATTATTATCTGAAAATATTATTATTTAATAACTAACTTTTGAGATAAATCGTAAAACGACTATTGAAGCATGTACTAATAAATTTTGGGTATTATCTTTCATAAATAAAGTATACTTGATATTCTACAGAGCATGGATATATTTATAAAAACATACAGTTAACTAATAAAACTAATTAAAATATTTTTTGAAGTTTCCAAGAGAAAATTTTATTTCTATCAAAAATATCTACTTTTCTCTAGAATACTTATGAATTGCTTTCAAGATTGTGGCTAATACTTTGATAGCTTACTAATAAAATCATCAGATTATATGTAATTATAAAAAATAGTTCAATTACTGCACGCTTATTTCATAGCCACCATTGCATGAGTAATAATATAATAAACATATAAATGTCATGGTCAAAAAAGTTATTATCAGTTACATTTCTAAAGAGTTTTATAAAAAAAATACAAGTTTTCATAGAGGAAGCAGAATTTATAAATATATATATATTCTCATGCCATACTAATATGTAATATATCCACTGCAAAAGTGCTCTAGACTAGTATTTCCCTATCATTTTATATCTAAGGACCGCTTTCCAACTATGTATAAACTGCACCAGTTTAAATATATTACAATGCTATAAATAACTCTTTTATTTAATAAATAAATTGGACTACAGCAACTCATAGTGATAAGTATATGAAACACAATTTTCATGTGATATTATATATTGATTAGAGAAGGAAAAAATAAAACTACATAAAAGCAAGTAAAATCTCTAAATATATATAAAATAATTGCTCATTTATTTTAATAAAGCATCACATAATTTGCAGTCATTAAAAACGAAAGACAGATAAAAAGAAAAAATGCAGCACTTAATAACAAATTAATAATAGAGTGGCAGACAATCTATTTAATGTGCTAAAAACTAAAAAACATTACTTATATTGACGGAAAAATTTGGACCCATTTTCCAATGTAATAAATATATTTTGTATGATTTTGTACACTGAAAATTTTTTGAAAATTATCAATTATTTTCTTGAATACTGTACCTAATATAATGGTAAATCCAAAAATATAGCCTCGTTTGTTTTCTTTTGTTGATAAATGTATATTACATACTATATATTTACATAAATGCTATTAAAAGGAGATAATCTAAATTCTGATCATAATATGATTATAGAAAAATTAAAATGGAGTTTAAAAACAGTAAAAAGAAGAGAGAAGTATGCAAGAAAATATTTAAAATAATTGAGAGAAATGGAAAAGAGAAAGTTTAGATTCAGATGTGATAATATGATGAAGAGAACTATTAAAGATGGGAATACATGCTTTTGAGAGATGTTAGTGTAAGATAAGGAAAGAAATACTGGAACTAGCATTAGTACAAATTGAATAAAGAAATTAAGAAGCCTTGGATAACTGAGAAAATATTAAAGCAGATAGAGGAACAGAAAAAATAGAAGAATGTAAATAGCAAGGCAGGGCAGGGGATATAATAGAAAATTAAGAAATGAGCTCAGGAAAAAAACATATGGCAAAAGAGAATTGGTTAAACAGAGAATGTTTGATAGAATTAAAAGAAACTCTTGAAATAAGAAGAAAAGAAATGATGAGTGAATTAGCAGACAGAATGGAATGAAGTTCACCGATAAAGAGGATATATTGAAAAATGACCTGATTTCACTGAAGATTTAAAAAGGATAATAATGCAGTTAATTAACAGATAGAGAGGTTAACCACTAAAACATCATATTATCACCATTTCTATGCATACATAAGCTGTTAAAACAGGAGCAACTTCTAATAACCATTGATTACGATGGCCTACATGGATGGCATTACTGTATGGAGAGAATTAATAGAGTTATGTTGGAAAAGATGAGCAAGGTATAGATATATTGAAAAAAAAGAGATTAACATGATTAACAAAATGAAAAATGATAAAGATACTGAGATTGATGCACTATTCTTTGAAATGTTAAAAGAATTGGGAAGAGACTATAGTTAAGGAAATTATGGATTGCATAATTTGGTATATAATAGTGGAAAGAGACTTCTTGAGAATTATAGTGATTCTGATTGCTAAGAGGAATAAGTTGCATCAGATATAAAGAGCATAAGATAATGAGATTAATATTGCATGCTTCAAAAAATATTAGTGACAATTTTAACTCAAAGAATATATGTGAAGGTTGAGTATTGTAATAGAGAAAAACAATATGGTTTTTCAGAAATGAATTCTACTGGAATTATTAGAATGATTGAAGAGAGATATAAGAAAAAAAGAGAAATGGAGTAGAAATGTGTTTTATGGATTTAGATAAAGCTTTTAATGGAGTACCCTTTAAAAGGCTTACGGATATCTACAAGAATAATAAAGTCTATTGAAAGGAAAAAAAATCAAACTGGAATAAATATATTGATTACAAATAAACCTTACTTTGGAAAATAAAATGATTAAAAAAATGAGAATGGAAAGTTGTCTTAGTCAGGAATATTGCATGTCATCTATGCTTTGTAATATTTATTTAAAAAATGTGATAAATATTTAGCCAGTGGAAATGCCAATAATGGATGTAAAACAATAAGATATATAATTCATGAAACATATAGTTCTTGTAATTGAGGATCAAATGAACCTGCAGTATATGTAGAACAGATTGGAGAGAGTCTATTAAATATGTAAAGGTCTTGTGGATAGACAAAATAGCAAATCAAAAAGCATGTAAAAAATTTATATATTTTTTCATTTTCAAAACAAAGGGATATTCAGAAAAGCTTAAGAGCAATTAGCATGATCATTATATAACATTTATAGTACAAGCTTATTAAATTAAGACATGTGACATATGACGTGATTCCCTTGTAATTAAAAAGATAAAAAGACAGAAATAAATAATAGAACTACTACTTTGTTAGAACTATTGTAAATGTATAATGTAATGGGATATACGAGTGTAATATGAAATTATAGTCATCTAATGATGCCTTGAGTGTGTGAATGACTACTCAGATTAAATAATCCCAGAATTCTGTATTGCAAGGTTTTAAAAAGAAGGTAGCACAGTCCAATGAAATTCTTCCATGATTTCTGGATAAAAAGTTCATATTAAAATGGCCAGAAAACATTAGAATTTCTTGTAGATATTGTTGGAAAATATTTAATCTGCTAAACAAATGGCAGCAAAATTACACACAAAAAAGGTAACAACATGGGCTACCAAATTTTAACAAATTATCATTGATCAACCAACATGTTATAACGTAAATTATTATAAGTGATAGCATATCAGTATCTGGTTAGCAATGGGAGTAATTACAAAGACCACAAAATTTATTTTTTGTCAATTATTAGTTTTCTGTGCAAATGACATTGTCAATACTATTACCCAATTAAAGCTCGGTGCAGCAACACATTTCCATAAATTCCTGGAATTGAATGCACTTATAAGTTTAAGATGGTGACTGTTCATCTCTACCCAATTGCACTAGTCCCTCTATGATTATTGTGACCATTCAGTAACTACTGTTCTCACATCCCAATATACAAAAATTACACTTCTTTGAAATATAGCAATTAATAGAGTTATCAAGAGTTTAAATATGCTGTAATGGCAGCATCATTCTCTGTTGAATTGCTCTTTTTAACATGAATCGCAACCTAGTAGGTAACTTCTTTGCATATTTTCCCTATATCTCTAATAGTTTATTTTTGATTGCTGCAAATTAATGTTGGGCATATCTTATCTAACAGCATGTATCTGCTGACTTTCAGGCCCTTAAATTATTTTCTTTTGAGTGGAGCAATCTCTGTCAAAAAGTTTTTTTTAACATTAAGTAGAGATAAATTTAGTAAAAATAGATATAAAACATCATATCTGAATTAAAAATCTTTGATTTTTTTTAACTTCAATTGTGATAAAGAAATATATCATACCATGGTTTCATGCGGCTCACAGCATCTTCAATATCTTGACGGATTTCATCTAAATAATAATAATAACAATAATGTATATTTTTATGAATAAAAGATATTAAATGGTTTTCCATATTCCCTGTGTGTAAGGAAAAACAAAAGATCATTCATGCAAAAAAAGATCATTGATTGAACAATTCTGATTGTGTTTATGGATACAATGCATAGTACAATCACAATAGTGATCACAACCATGTATCCAATAATTTTCCTTTGCATAAAGGATCTCCTCTCTACCTTTCATACAGAAAAATATGGGGGGGGGGGGGGGGCATTTAACATATATATACTGTATCACATAAAAAAAAAAATCACAAAATATTTATGAATTTAGAAATTATTGAAGACATATTTATAGACATTTAGTGTTAGCAAAATATTACAAAGTAGTATTTAAAATGCAAAAAAAGTAACCAAAAGTTTCAAAAATGATATTATAATCAACATAATTTGAAATACAATTTATCCAAACCACTTCAAACACTTTTTAGCAAAACTCTTTATGTGTACATATACATACACCTACGTTTCGACTGACCTGCAGTTTTCTCAGAGTCAGTTTTTTTTAGTCTCTTAGCTCTGAAGAAGACTGCAGGTCAGTTGAAATGTAGGTGTATGTATATGTACAAATAAAGAGTTTTGCTAAAAAGTGTTTGAAGTATTTGAATAAATTGTATTTATAGGATATTACAGCAAAATAAAAAAAAGTGTGATTTTGGTAAAATTTGAAATAGTTTAAAAAAAAGCAGAGCTTTTGACATTAACATAAATTCTATATTGAGACAATTATGTGTCTCATGGTCTACAAAAACATAATAATGTGTGCACATATATATGTAAAGTTGAAAGAAAAAGTAGAAATAAACACAAATTTTTTTGCAGATATTTTCTACATTACAGTGGAATAACAGTTAAAGATTATACAGTTTTGAATTTAAAAAAAATAATTATAAATTAAACATTTAAAAAAGTCTCATTAATATTTTATTAATTCTGATTTTAAAATGAAACCAAGCATGTTTTTATTTTACAATACATATATTGGTAATTATAAAATTCCACTATCTATTTTGATAAGATTAAGAAATTTTCTTAATTAAAGCTTGTAAAACATTTTGATAAATATCCTAAAAAGTTGTTTTTGAAAGAATTAAGGTGAAGTGAAAAGAGTTATTAATTTTTTCAACCCTGACTATAAAAAGGTTGGAGAAAAAGATTAGATGACAGATTATGACAAGATTACTACTACTATGAAGTTATAACTAAAGGCAAGAGAGTACAAATCTGCTGCTGCTGCTAGTATCATGATGGTAGTTTGAATTCACATGAAAGTAATAGGCCTGCTTTTTTGTGTTCCATAGCCCATGTGTACTAGATGACTAGCTTGTCTGAAGCCCATCAAATGATAGACTAAATGGAGATAAATGATTGCCATCAGTTACTTGATTTATACCTTCCCTAAAAACATCAATGGGACATTATATTATTCTACTATAGACATGATTATAATAGACCAGCTTATTGAAAGATTTCAGTATAACCATGCTATGTAATATGCTGCTTTATCTATAGGCAAAGAAGCACAGACTAAGTTACTATGTTATTTTTATATAGAGTGCAAACAACAGATCTACCACATAAACAAATTTTGGTGAGTAATTTTATTGAAAAATGACATTATTTTAAATACATTTGGAGTTAAAAATCTTTAAATTATAAAATTTGAAAGTAAATAACTTTTGTCTAAATTATTCAACTAAAAGTAAAATGTGATTCCAATTTTATTTTATTAAAAAAAGAAAACTCCAAATAATGTATTTCTAAATTAGAGAACAAAAGAACTTGATCGAATATTTTTAAAGATGTTTACAATTAATTAAGAGTAACCTGAAAAAAAAAAAACTTTGATGAAGGACTGTCAAAACAGTAATACATATTTTTTTTATTCAAGAAAAAAAAACATTTACTTAAAATGTATTATAATTGAAATAAACCCTTGGTTTTTATTTCACCTAAGTTCCCTGAAAGCGCTAAGTCTTATAATTCTTTTCTAATAATACTAAGTTTCACTTTTTTGTGTAAAGCGCAATTAAAACTTAAAATCTATCAATAACTTAGATTAGCAAGAAGATAACAATAATACGCACATATGTGTGCATTGGTTACGTATACATATTTTTGACATTGAATTATGTCTTGTGCATGGTTTAATGTTTCATTTATAAACTAATCTGTGCTTTTATAGATGCATATCATGTTGACACATATGTATGTTAAAATCAATCATACTTTACGAATTATAAAAATGAATTATTGAATTTTATCATTAGTTTATCACAATTCTGATATGTAATTTTTTTAAGTACAGACAGCTCTCTGTGCTGATATATGTGTTTTATGTAAATTTATTGAGATATTTGTAAATCACAATGTGAGAGATTATTTTTTATATTAATCAAAATCAGAATGCTGAATTTATATTTATAGTACTCAGCAGACCTTAATTTCATTTTATTCTTTCTAATTAATAAAATTATATTTCATTGTTAAAGTTATTCCAGTGAATTTACTCAATCCTAAAATAGTTATTAGAATATTATGTTTGTATTATATTTCTTGTTCACAGTAACAAGTATAGAGCTTTTGCTCATTGAATTGGATTTATGCATAACAGGCTTATATAAAGGGGTAATGTCCATGCACTATATTTCATTTTAATTATTTATTTAGAAATTATTTATAATTGGCCAGTACATTAATGGTACTAAGTAGCCAGAACACTGATGATGATCAACATGTTTTAATATCTCAGCATTATTTTTTTTAATTGTTATATTTTTATGGATTAGCACTTATGTTTGTGCATCCAAATAATTATTTAAATAAGCTGCCCTAAGTTTGATAAGAGCTAAATAATTAGCTTGGTCTATAGTAGACCCATTCCAAATTCAGTTACAAGGTGGACTGTTGATTTTATTTTTGATCATTCATGATGATGAATGATTATTGCTTTTGGGTAATGAACTTACAGCTAGTTCTGCGTTGATCACTCATGCTCATTATATTATTTGTATGTTTACATTTGAGTCTTTGATTTGGGGTTGACGATGATGATTTTCCATCACCCCAGGTTCAACCCTGCTTCACCATACCATGACTATCCAAATGTGGGCCTGATGATGATCAAGTACTGATGGCCATTAAAACAAAATTGTCACTCAACTTGATCTCAAATATAACCACATCTGAGAAAAAAAAGTATGCAATTTATGCAAAGTTAATATATATAAAAAAATTACTGTTAAATGTGACAAGAATATTGACAATTATAAATGATAAAATAGTTTTCATATATATTTAAGGAATTCATATTTAAAGTTGAATAGAAAATCTATGATTTTGCAGATTGTATTGGGTTTTTGACTGTTGGAATTTGTTTAGCTGTACTTTCAGTTTTAATGATGGATAGTGAGTTTTATCATTGGCTTGAGGATACAATGTATTCATGCAACTCCAAGGAGTGTTCTATCTCAGACTTTGCTCCAATCCATTTTCTGATTTCCTACTGTTTATCATGGTGCAAGTTAATATAGTCCTGCCATAATCCCAGCTTCTAAGTCTCCAAGAAAAAGAGCATGGCAAAGTTTTGTATTTTCCAGCACCTAAGACTCAAAGGAGCAGGGCTTTGCAAAGATTTTTGCATTTTTATTTCATATCAAAGATTGTGGTAGCTTATAGTGTTTAAATTAAGGCAGCCCTCTTGGTCTTCATGGTGCATTGTGAACTTATGGTCCAGTGGCTGAATTCTTTATCTATTTCAGAAATGCAGGTCACTATTCATTCTGTTAGCTGTCAAATGCCTGTCAGATCTCTGAAAAAATTGATTAGTACATAGTTTGAGGTATGATCTTTGTTCTGATTATACATGTATATTAAGTAAAATATTGTTAGGTGGATGTTTCATTTCTCTTTTCCTTTTCCCCATGACCACAGATATGAGATGGTTACGTATCTCATTCATACAACAACATAGCAGTGTGTACGCACACACACATATATAAAGCTGAAAGAAAAAATAGAAATATATACAAATTTTTTTTGTAGATATTTTTTACATTACACTAGAATAGCAGTTAAAGATTAAATAATTTTGAATTTAAAAACATTTATTATAAATTAAAATATTTAAAAAGGTATAATTAATATTTTATTAATTCTGATTTTGAAATTAAACCAAGCATGTTTTTATTTTTCAATAGATATATTGGTAATTATAAAATTCTACTATCTATTTTGATTAGATTAGGAAATTTTCTTAATTAAAGCTTGTATGACATATTTTGATAAAAATTCTACAAAGTTTTTTTTTTTTGAAAGGATTAAGGTGAATTGATGAGTTATTAACTTTTTTCAATCACTGTTTTTTAACATTCCACCCTGACTATAAAAAGGCTGGAAGAAAAATTAGATAACAGATTATGGCAACAAGACTACTACTACTATAAAGTTATAACTGAAGGCAAGAGAGTATAAATCAGCTGCTGTTGCTAGTGTCACGATGGTAGAGTTTGGATTCACATGGAAAATAAAGAGTCTACTTTTCTGTGTTCCACAGCCCATAAGTGTATTAGATAACTTGCTTGTCTGAAGTCCATCAAATGATAAACTAAATGAGCTGATTGAATGCCCTCAGTTACTTGATTTAAACTTTCCCTGACTACTCTACTACAGGCATCATTATAATGGACCAGTTTACTGAAAGATTTCAGTATTACCATGCTATATTGATTACTGCTTTATCTATAGGCAGAGAAATACAGACTGTTACTGCATCATATATGTAGAGTATGAACAACAGGCCTACTTCATAAACAAATTTTGGTAAGTAATTTTATTAAAAAATGACATTATTTTAAATATGTTTGCAACTAAAATCTTTGAATTATAAGATTTGAAAGTAAATAACTTTTGTCTAAATTATTCAATTAAAAGTAAGATGCATTTCCAGTTTTATTTTATTAAAAAAAGAAAACTCCAAAAAAAAAATTTTTAGATTAGAGAACAAAAGAATTTACTGGAATATTTTTAAAGACATTTACAATTAATTAAGAGTGACCTGAAAAAAAAAGGAACAACTCTGATGAAGGACTATCAAAAAAGCAATATATATACATATATAATTTTTTGTTAAAGAAAAAAAAATGTTTACTTAAAATGTACCAATAACTTAGATTAGCAAGAAAATAATAGTAATATACATATGTGTGTGTGTTGGTTATATATATATGTTTTTGACATTGAATTAATTATATTTTGTGAAAATATAATATGGTTAATAAGTTTATTTTATTAACTAATCTGTGCTTTTATAGATGCCTCTCATGTCGACACATATATATGTTAAAAATCAATCATACTTTATGAATTATTAAAATGAATTATTGAGTTTTATTATTAGTTTGTCACAATTCTGATAAGTAATTTTTTTTATACAGGCACATCTGTGTGCTGATATATAGGTGTTTTATGTAAACCTATTGAGATATTTATAAATCACAATGTGAGAGCTTATTTCTTTTTGTATTAATCAAAATCAGAATGCCAAATTTATAGAATACTCAACAGACCTTAATTTCATTTTATTGTTTCTAATTAATAAATTTATATTTCATTGTTAAAGTTATTCCAGTGAATTTACTCAATCCTAAAATAGTTTTAAATATTATGTTTGTGTTAAACTCTTGCTCACAGTAACAATTATAGATTTTGCTCACTGAGCTGGATTCATGCAGTGGATGATGATTTCATGACTTCTCTAATGCTGAATGGTGCAAAGAGAATATCTTTTAAAATCCACGCACTACATTTCAATTTTATTATTTATTTAGAAATTAAGTCGATAGTTGGCCAGTACATTAATGGTACTAAGTGGCCAGAGCTTTGATGATGATCAGCATGCTTTAGTATCCTAGCATTATTTTTTTTTAATTGTTATATTCTTATGGATTAGTACTTAAGTTTGTGCATTCAAATTATTGTTTAAATAAGCTGTCCTAAGTTTGGCAAGGGAGAAACAATTAGCCTAGTCTATATAGACTATCACAAGGTGGGCTATTGATTTTATTTTTGACCATTCATAATGATGATGAATGATTATTACTTTTGAGTAATGCTGATAAACTTATAGTTAATTCTGTGATGATATCTCGGGCTCATTCCTCATAATATTCATTTGTATTTAATTTTATATTTAAATTTTGTATTAACTGGGGTTGATGATGATGAGTGCCATCACTCTAGGTTCACCCCAATTTTCCATACTGTTACAATATATAGTTGAATAAAAAGAAATATATAACTGTTTAATCATTAATCAAATACTACAAGTTTGAAAAATACACCGAGATTAAAATACAGGAGGCTAATATTAACCTTGTTATATAAAAATCATTTTGTAAAACAACCAAATAAAAAAACAATAGATCCATGATAAACTATGATTGTGATCCATTCAACAAAAAATCAAAAATAATAATCAAATAATACTCCTTAATATAAAAAATAATAATTCTTTTTTTTTTTTGTAAATATTATCTAATGGAGAGAAATTTTTTGTTAAAGAAAAAACAAGACAAATCCTAGTATTATATTCTAATCTATCTTTTAAGTACCATTACTTATCTTCTGCTATGTTAAAGGAAGATGTTGGAAAAAGAAAATCTTCAATGATATAATATTAATTTTATGAAGAGAAAGTTCTTCAGACCTTGTGACATTAGAGCACCTAAGTAGCAAAATGATCACAGCAGTTCCAATTCAATTAATTAAACTGAGATTTATTTATCTATTTATTCAGGTGAGAATGAAGATCCATACATCTTTACTCTAAAATCTGTCACCCTACTATAGAGTTGCATAAGATCCTTAATTTTTGTAAACTCAATTTTCTTTCATTTCTACAAAACATTCATCAAATTATTACGAATTTAATTTTTGGTTCTTAAATTCTTCAAAAGTATCTTTCTTTCTTTCTTTACTTCCTCTTCACTTTCTATTACTGTCTACTAATGCTTCTAAAACTGATCATCTAATCTTTAACAATATCCTTATATTGTTGCACAATTTTAATCAAATTTTTTATCTTCTATTTGACTACAAAAATTTTTAACTAATGATCTCTGCAGTCTTCTAATATTATTCAATGATTTAAAACTATTATTACATATTATCTTCTTAATAAGATATTTTTTTATTTCAATAAATCTCATTATTTTTTGAAACGATAGACTCACTTTTTGTGAAATGCCACTGCATATAAAATAAAAGAATATATCATACACTAAAACATTTCAGGATTTTTATAATATTAATTACTCTTTCAAGTTCTGAATTTTTTAACTTAATATCAGATGCAGATTTCTGATATTATAAACTTACTTTAGATAAAATGTAAAAAGAATACAAGATTCTGATTAAATAACCCTTAAAGCTGACTATTAAAAAATACATAAACATATTAGATAAAAAGTATTATTTGTTTAAAATATTGGTCTTTATTAAATTAAAATAAAGACATATATCTTTTTTAGAAAAAGAGTTGTTTATGAAATTTCTTTATAACGAAATATGGATATGTGTAAGATAAAATCCTTGACACTACTTAATAAATCAGTGTACAACAGAAATATCATTACTTGCAATTTATCCCCCTTACTTTGAACACTTTTAGTAAAAATCTTTTATTGTACATATACACATACACAATCTTATGTTTCGACTGTCCTGCAGTCTTCTTCAGAGCCACTTTTACTTTAATTTTTTAAAAGTAAAAAATTAAAAGTGGCTCTTCGATTAAAGTAAAAGTGGCTTTGAAGAAGACTGCAGGACAGTTGAAATGTAAGATTATGTATACATATATGTACAGTAAATTTTTTTTGCTAAAAGTGTTCAAATTGCATTTATATAAGATATTACACCAAATAAATGAAGTGGTTAATTTGGTAATATCATTACTTGTTAAAAATCAAGTTATTGAACAATTTAGCCAGTAAATATCATTTAAAAATAAATTACTCTGCAAATACAACCTTGCATTAATAACAGTAATCCATTCTATTACTCTATGCCATCTCTGTAAGCATGAGTAATCAATAAACATCAGATAATAATGCCAAACAAATCTTTAGTCTATTTTCTGGCTATTAGCTTTTATGAAAGAGGAGTATTAGATTGTATATATTCATCCAAAAAACATGTTCATTTCTTTTATACTATTTAAGCAAATGATTTGAAAATTTCAACAACTTAAGGTTTTGAACACAGGCCAACTTGCTTATATTTCTAGAAAACTGACGTATGATCAACAATTATATATTTTCATAATTTCAGTTAAATGCTAACTGCAGGCACTTTGGATCCTCTGACAAAAGAAATATTTATTCAAAACTGCTACGAGAATAATGGCATATTAATATTTTAATATCATATTTTTATTGAACAAGTAAATGTTTCTAGTTATAAGCTTTGTAATTGAATATGTTTGATAATTATCTACATTGAAAAATATCCATCACATATTTTATAGTTTTTTATTATACTATCTAGTGCATATAGTAACCCGTGTGCTATTACTAACAGTTGAATGTATTTGGAATATTTAAATAAAGTTCAATTTTTCTAAAGACATTCAATACTTATATTAGATGATAGAAATAGTCCAATATATAAGTACAACTAAAATACCATTATCACAAACCTTCAGGAAAATAATAATAATATACTGTTTATATATTTTTTTGTTATATAATTTGAAAACATCTAATTCTATAAATAAGTATTTAATAATTATTTTTTTTTATGATTGATTGATTGATTAGTTAAATATTAAAAGATTGCACAAGTATATTTAGTTATTAAACTCTGTTATTAAATGATCACTAAATTCTAAACTCTGTTCTTGGTAACTGCTAAATTAAGCCATCCAAATGAGCTATAAATCTTTTTTTTTTTTGAATATGTATAGGATTAATCCGTGAATTATATTTATACAACAACACTCTTGAGAACGATTACTAAATACATAAAACATTCTTTATTACAAATTTACTACAAAAAGTTTTAATTATAAATTTATTAAACGCACATTGATTACGTAAGTAATATTTACTGAGGCTATAACATCGAGCATATGCGTGTAAAATACGATAGTAGGGACCTCTACAGGTGTTTATTATAATTTGATGCGGGTTTTTTTTTTTAAATATTTTAAATCATTTTAAAAGATTTAATAAACACTTCATTTTAAATGCTTTAATAAATTGAAAATGTATAATTTATTAAAGCATGTAAAATGTATGTTTTAAAAACAAACAAACTACAAATTCATAATTTTTGTAAGAGAAAAAAACGTTTTGTTTTATGTGTGTTTGTTTTTGAAGTGAAGACTGGAAATGAATGTTTAATTAAAAACAAAACTATTGTAACAATATTTAGCCTTGTTATCAATATAGTTAGTATTAAGTATATTAAACTACAAATGTCTACATACTAGTAAAACACATGGATAAAGAAACTAGTTAGATTAATAAAATTTATGATGGAAATTATTAACCCTTAATTACATTTAAAGTGGATATACAGACTAAAATAGTTAATAGGCAGTCAATAAGACCAATAAAACGGATTATTTATAATCATTATGAATTTATCTAAGATGATGGTTGTCAAACGAGGATGTGCAGGAAATTTTACACTTCAAAACTGAATTATAGTAATAAACAGTAAGAATTTATTATCAATTTAAGATCCAATAACAAAAAAAACCACATGAACAGATATTCTTTTTATAAAGTTTTCCCCAATAGCTAATGATTACTTTCATATAAATACAAATCCTCTTTATAATAAATTTATTATAGAACAGTAACTCAATGATTTCAAAAAATAGTAGCTATGAATATGGGAGTACGTATCTCCCAAAAGCGCTTAGCTTAATATACAATTAAATTTAAAGCTTCATTGTCTGTGTGTAAAGCAGTTATAGATTTATATATATCATTGAAGTAAAACCTTATTTATTTCAGAAAAATAGTTTTGTGATATTTTTAAATCAAATTGTTGTTAATGTTTTATTAAATATTTTAATAAAGGTAAATTAAATTTTTTAAAACATTCAGAACAATATTTTCTTAATAAGTTCAAATTTCCAATACTTTTTTAAAATATATATTATTCTGTGACATTTGATTAAAGCAATTATTTAAAAATTAAAATAGTATTTGAAATATTTCGAAAACAATTTATTATGTCTTCTAATTAGAATGTATGTTATTACTATTATTTCTTGTAATAAATTTGATATTGAATGTTCAATTGATACTTATTAAATTTACTTTTATAAATTTTTATAATAGATTTAAATGAGTTGAAACGCAGATAACGATAAAGCTAAAGTGCGAATTACAATACTAAAGTGGCTTAGCATTTTCGAGGAGTGTCCATGTCCTCATATATGGATTTTTATTTTAAATAAATATTTGTGTTTTAAAAATTAGTATCTTTCTTAAAAAATAAAACAATACACAGTATTTATGTTTCTGCTACATTGCCTCTATCTTCATTAATAAAATTTTCAGATTTTATTACTTATTAAATTCCCTTTAAAAACAGGCAAAACTCACTATACATATTGCCACACACAGCAAGCTAGAGTAATCAATGGATGCCAGAAGGCTTGTGCATAAAATCCCCCATCTAGTGCCTACTCATCCAATATCCCCAGACTAGTTTCTGGCTTATGGCCTTCGTCAGTGAGGAGCCTTGGATCTGAGAGCACTGCACCTAGATCTTAGGATCTAATGCAACCCTCCAGCAGCCACCTTTTATCTCCACTTTACTACAAAACTATGAATCTTAAATTGAAAACAAAATTCCATTTATAAATTACAAAAACATCAAAAAGAGAAGAATAAAATCAATATATAATTTCCCCCAAAAATCATACTGATTTGTTTAAATATTCTGACTGAAATAATTTAAACATTTTGTAGTTTTTAATGCAAAATTAATTTATTTATATAACACACATACACATATAGTTAGATAAATGTTTTTTGCATAGTTCATTAATACACTGATCGACACTGATATTATTGGGAATATTATAAATAAAGTATTATTTTTATTTGTGTAATTAGAGCCAGCAATTTAGACTGGTTTCTCCCGGAACTAATTCAGTCTACAAACGTGTAATTAAAAGTATGAATAATTGTTATGCAAATAATATATAAAGAGAATTCTCTTTCAAAGTTTTATAAGAGTTGGCACAGTAGTGACTGTCGAGAGGAATCAAGGTTCTGTTGAAGTTAATGGCTTCTCTCATAAAGGGGAGAAAAATGTACTTAGATATTATAGCCTAAATGCCCTGTATTAATGAACTATAAATAATAATAGTGAGTGAAGAAATGTAATAGACTCACTCTGCTTGTAATCATCCCAAAATTATTAAGAGAAAAAAATAATTATTTTTGTGAATATTATAATTTCTCTCTCTCTATATATATATATTATTACCAGCAATTCATCTTAAGAATAAATTTCTGAAATATAAGAATTGTTTCTTCATTTTATTTTAATGTTATGCTATCATAGCCGAATAGAGATCCTCTGTGAATACAGTAATTAATAGATATTTATTTTTATAATGAAAAAATTGTTTAACAATAATTGAGTACGGAAATTATTATGGGGAAAAACCTAGAATATATCACTTATTATGAAAAATATGAATGTTCATAATAGGCCAAATAAAAATTGTCATCAAATTGTTTTTAACAATGTATAATTGATGTAAATATAGGAACATACATGTTCAGGCTAAAAATATATGGTCTGTTGTGCGAAACTTAAGTGCAAAGTCTTTACTATTAAAATTAAAAACTACAGACAAAAATATGCAGTAAAATATATTTTTTATTACATTGCTTTACATATAAAATTAATCTTAAATCAATTTTCCAGCTTTTTTAAAATGTGAATTCTATTATGTCACTTTCATAAATATTTTGCTCTCATTTTTTACAGAAAAAATTGATAGCACTGAGAGTGTTTCAAGTTTATAATCTGATTGTTTTGTGTATCCAATTTTTTTAAATATAATTTGTAACTTCTATTATAGTTTTATACATCTTTTTATTAATTAATGAAAATATTTGAATTGATTATTGGACTATTAACATCTACTAAAGCTGACATTGGGCATATTTGTTAGATATATGTGTATGCATGTGTTCTCCAAAAATAAAATTTGAAAAATAATTTGTTTACAATGCTTTTAAGTGCTCTATTTGAAAGCAAGTTGAGTAATAGGACAAATTCCTACAACCAAATGACAACATTTGATTATCATTGGTGATAATTTGCAATTGATTGCCACCTTTTTGACAAAAGTAAAAATTCAAAAGTAATACTAGTCAGAGTTAAGAATTGCAATATTAAAACATAAGAAATATAAAATTGTAGAGCAGTTATTATATACTTACTTCAATTTAAAAAAAATTGAAGTTTACGTAGTTAAAAATGCAATATTGTAATTTTAACAACATTTGAAAAAAGATCCTTTATTTTAAATGTAGAAAATTGCAGTGAAAAAAATGCCCAATAAAAGATATATATATTAGGGGGCATAGCCCCGCTGCCGCCTTCAGTGTCAAACCCACCAGGGTTCATCTCCACTCTTTTGGAAGAACTTATGGAAAAATATTTCTTTCCTTCCGTTTTTTTCATACAATATATATATAAGACGTTTTTGAAATTCCAATAATACCAAACACATATATGTATGATTTAAAATCCCCTCCCCCCCATTTAACGTGTTATTTTTATAAAACAAAACAAAAAAATTCAAAATTTTTTAAAATGGTTTTGGGCTCTCATAATCATACTCTTTGTGAGTATGATTGTTATTTATAAAATCATCATTTATGATGTATTTCTAAGTTCTACTCCTGAAATAGATTATTTGTTGCCAAAGAAAATAAAGACTGAAAGAATGCAATAACAAACAATCTATTATCAATGCTTTAAAAATATTTTTTTCCAAAAACAGCAAAAAAAATGCTGACAGATTCAAATATCTTAAACTTTTCCCAATTTTAAAATCATCACTTTTGTTTCCCACATAAAAACTCCAGAATTAAATTTAATTTAAAGAAAATTTTTTTTTAAAAATGGTTCTATAAGTTATATTATATATTTTAACAACTATAAAAATTACTTACAAAATTACGTTCTATTTTTCCTACTTTAAATAAATTGTGTTAAGTAATTCATAAAATACAACTTTTTTTCTTTAACATATATTTAATTGTGCCAAAAGCAAGCTTATTGTTAGATAAATAATTATTAACTGATATACAGGCTTATTATATACATGTATCAATATATGTAATAAATAGGATATATGAGCACAGACTTTCACATGACCCACCACTCTATCTCATAACACTGATACACTTGAACACATTTATGTCAAAAAGATAAATAATCACCAATATACATATTTCATGCTAAACCAGCAATCATCAGTTGATCCAGATTATCATCTTTACACATATATGCAATAAGTGCTAATCTTTATACTTTAATGGACAGGCTTCAATCCACTCCACACTCCAACTCTTCTGCCCATCCCTCATATATGCATTAAATGGATTATGTCTTGTGCGAGGGGTCAGATTGACTTTAGGTTAACATGGGTGTGATGAGAATCTCGGCTTCAGGGTGGGCTTTGAGCATTCCATCATTTTCAATTGGATGGATGGTTGAAGAGTTGGAGTGTGGAGTGGATTGAAGCCTGTCCATTAAAGTATGAAGATTGGCTATCATAATATATATCTGAGCACTTATTGCATATACATGTAGAAATGATAATCTGGACCAATTGATGATTGCTGGTTTAGTATGAAATACATATATTGGTGATTATTTATCTTTTCGACATATATGTGTTCAAGTGTAGAATGGAGAGTGGTGAGTCATGTGAAAGTCTGTGCTCATATACCCTATATAAATAATTATTAAAACTTTTTCAGAATACTATTTTTAATTGTAGATTCTCTGTTTCTGTGAAGATTTTTAACATTTGTTCTTTTTTTGTATGGGTAGCCATTTTAGTTGCTTAATAACAATTTATACCCATGATTTTTAGCCAACATGTGTCATTTGGTTCTACTTTCATTTCATGCATCATTTTATAAATATAGAGTAGATAAAAAGTAAACATAAATAAAATTAGTAATTCTAAAAAATTATAGTAGCAATATAAATACAAAGTATTACTTGTATTCAAATTTGAAAAATTTTAAATTGTATTAGTCTCAAAGCCAGTTGAAATAAATCCTTATTAGGATCTATTGAAAAAATGTTCATAACAAAATATATATCTCAAAATAACAAAAAATAACAAAAAAAATGAATAAATAAAAAAAATACATCTTTTTTTTTTTAAAAAAACAAAGTTTCACTACACATATTTAAATTATAACAATAACAAAACAAAAATTACACTACAAGATAATAATAATAATGGTAAAAACAACTTACATGTAGACTCAAGTCGAAACAAATTAAAATTCCTAAGTAGATAATCATGTAAGGTGAGAAACTGTAAATTCAACTTAGGCAATGCTAGACAACCTAGGGAGAAAAATATGAACTAATGAATATACATCAAAATTAATAATCAATCATATAATAATTCAGGATTATTCTAAAAAACAAGTATTGACTTCTTTTTATATGATATCTGGTGAAAGGGTATGCTAAATAATTCATCTCACTAAATGTCACAAAATAAATGAATAAAAGTCTTATGTTCTTGTCCTTCAAGAACTTTGTTTTAACTGTATACAATATATATTGTAACAATTTAAATAAATCAATTGTCACAAACTATACACCTGTCATTTGTAACAATTATTTATCAATTGCCATTTGTAACAATATTTATCAATTAATATAAATATGTATTTGTAATTATTAAATTAATATAAAAGATATGTATTTGTAATTATAATTTGTAGCTATTTCAATTCATCATAGCATAGACAAAGAAAATATCAGCATTAAAGATTCTTGGTATTTATTTATATATTGGGGCAATCATTTAAACAGTAAAACATACTGGACATTGTCATCTAATAAAAATAATATTAAACATAGCAACTGAATAAAAGTACCCACTGTGAGATTCCTGGAGTGCTTTATGCTTATCTCCAATACTAGATTCTTCTAACAAAGAATCCTTCTATCCTTCTTTCCAAATATATAAGACCATTCATGGTCATATGCACACACTGGTGCTATTTATGACAACTTATAAAAAATATATTTTATAAAACTAATATTATGAAGTTGGAAAGGGATGATCTCACTCTTTATTCAGTTTAGCTAAGTACATGTGTTTTCCCATGAGCGCCACTAGATTGTTTTCAATCTAGATAAGTATCTATTTATAGTGTACTTGAGTTCAAACTCATTCAGTACATATTTATTACACATGACTTGGATGACTATTGAACAAAATGACATTCCTACATTTTATCTATATTGATAAAATTACAGGATCCCAATATTACCAAAGTTTATACTATAGATCAAAGATTCTTATAGACATTGCTAGCTCATTAGCGTATATTGATGAACAGACATGTATAATCCTATTAATGGCTTCTAAACAAGCATGTGAAGACCATTATTGATATTGATGGCCATTTAACTAAATTATTTATCACAATAAAGGTAATAATGATGATGATGATAATAATATCATAATAATGATAATAATAGTAATGTCATAATAATGATTATAATAGTGATGATGATACCAGCCATGGCTTATCAATAAACTCACAACAATAAATTCATCTTTATAAACTTATAGGCTTCTATTAAAATTATCATATTTCATACTGGGATTTAATAATACTAATGATGATGATTGATCATCATGAATCTCTTTGCATAATCTTCAATTTTATATAAACCCCTATTTACTAAAATATATTCATTACGCTAAACATTAAATTTAATGACTATAATTTATTAATGATGATTGATGGCGATCATAACTTTTATATAGTATTATTTGAAACATTTTTAACTAATAACATGATATCCATCTTTGATGAGGATGATCTAAATTCATGGACACAACACAATTTTTAGCTTTCTATGTTGAACTATAATTATCAAAATTTAATTTATTCTCAAGCATAATCCTTAAATACTTAAATATCAACATTCTAGTTTACCTATTATTTTGCGGACGCTTAATATTTGCAAGTGATTGCTCAATATATACGAATGGTAATACTTAATAACTGCGAGCAATGATGCTGAATTAAAATGATAGAATTAAGATAAAAGAAAAAAAAAACACAATATTCTTAACAATAACTCGGAAACCAATTAAGATATATAATTATATTTTATTAACACTACTACTCTTTCTTTCTTCTTTAAAGTTAAATCGACAATTAAATAAATGGCTTATTAATATAAAAAAAATTTACATAAGTATAAGCAAATAAACTTAATATATAGGTTTGTCACTTTTCTTGATATCTCAAAATAAGCTGTTTTAACTCAATATTAAAAAAAAATACATATTCTATAAATGCTTATTTAAGACTTTTCTTACTTATCATATCATAAAATAAATTTCAGGTGTTACTTGTATGTGTTATTTCATTTCCATTCAAATGTAATGCCCTACTTTTTAATTTACCATTTTAAACTAATCATATATAACCTATTCTTTGATGTGTTTGGATAAACAGTTACACATTCACGCATTCGGTAATGTTAACATATATGTTTAAAATGTATACCCAAAAATTACATATATAAAAATATATTTTTTCTTTTGCAACCTTATAGCGAAAGAAAATAAAATACATATATTAACTTTTAATATGCAACAAGATAAAATAAAAATAAAAAAAACATTATAAATGCATATATCTATAGGTTGCTCATCATCATTAACATCTGAAGAACAATTAAAAAAAAAAACATTTCAACATTACAATATATAATAAAAAAAAATAATGAAAAATTTAAGTTTAAAGATTTAAATTATGTTTGTGCTATGTTGTGAGATATTGCAAATAACTATAGATAAACAAGTCTTTAATGTTTCTGTATCAAAAAAGAAAATTGCTTTGACCAGTAAATTAAGGTTTACTTTTAATAAGTAAAAGAATAAAATCGGTTAAAGAAAGTTCATATTTACCCGTCTACTTTTTACTTCTTATTAATGTCCTGAATTTGATTTTAGACTGCATTTCTTTGCTCACCAATAAAAAAAAAATCATTGCAGATACTTTTAAGATAATGCTGAATCAATTAACTTTGCTTGTTTCTTTTTTAAGTCCATTATTATTCACTGTTGATTGGCTTCCTTCTACCATTTAAAAGAAAAAAAGTTATTATAAGTACTTTGAACAAGTAGGTACCGGTGGATTTGCTTGTTTCTCTTCTCTAAAAAAATAATTGCTGTTGACACTTTAGATGATTGAGGTAATTCAACAAAAATTTGATTTATGGCTTCAAACTTGGTTCTACATAGCTGTTTTAAATTTTCTTTTCCTCCTATTTCCCCTTCTCCATTGGTTCGAAGGCAGTGAGCTTTTAATAAGACATGAACTAGGAACAAAGCATTCCATATAGCTTGCGTGGTTGGCTTCAAAATTTATCATTTTTGTTGGTTATTTCTGGATACATGATTTCATAGACAGATCAGCGATTTTGACTCTTCTGTATTAATCAGGAAGCAGAAAAAATGGTTTAGCAATGCAAAGGCATATTCTTATGCATAACCAAATATGTTAATATCATTTTTTATAATTATTACTAGCTTATAATAAATTCAATTTCGTTCCATTTCTCTCCTATTCTTTAATATTGCTTGAAAATTGCTTTATATAAACGCACATTTCATTTGCTCTTTTTTTTTTTTTTTTCAACTTTCAAAGAGTGAGAAAAAAGAATTAAAGCGTTCACTCTCTTTTTTAAAAAAAAAAAAAGATTCGAGCTTACATTTCTGCTTAAGAATTATAACAAGGAAGGACCAATTGAGTTGAGTCTCAAAACAATAATAATAATTTAACTGATCATCTCTCTAAAGAAATTTATTACTGACTCTTAAAAAAAATTTATGATTAACTGCCTCTTTAAAAAATTCTCAGACTGACTGCCTAAAAAAAATTGTTTTAATCGTTTATATCGCGAAAAACATCTGGAAATCTTAAAAAAAAATCAAAGCTTCACAAGTTTGACTTAAAATTGATCGCTATCATCTACATCAAAGCACCTCTTTTGTAAAATAATTTTAAGATACAGATAACAAACAAAGCTGGCCATCCATAGCAATCAGAAATAAGTGTAAAAGCATCTTTGTGTTTGTACAGATCTATTCATTGTTTCACACGTGTACAATTTTTATCTCCTAATCTAACTATTTTATTTCACACTTTTCTGATTTACTCTCTTTTAACAAAAATGAAAATTAAATAAATTTAACACATATTATTTAATAAAAAATAATATTATATAATAAATCATAAAAAGAAAGAACTGCTTATTCATACATATAAATCTCTGTATGTATAAAAGAATAAAAAAAATTTTTTTTTTTTTTTAATAATTGAATACTATATGTATATGTACAATATATATATAATGATTTTTTGAGAAGCTCACAATTTTATGACTTATCAAATATATAATGCTGATAATATAACCTATTTAAGAACAAACTTAACAACTTTTTCAGATTTGATTATTCCATGAAAAGAATATATAAACATATATGCAATTTAAGAGGATCTACAATAAGCATTACCGTCTCCTGCAAAATAATCAGTTGGTACAATATTTTCATCCCAAATAATTTCTTCAGTTGGATAGAGAGGCATCTCATTCAATAATTCAAGCTGAGAAGGTCGTCTTTCATGACGAGAAACCTGAAATTTCAAAGCAAAATAAAAATAAAAAAGTCTATAAATAATTACAAAAAATACATCAAACCATTTTCATAAATTACATAGACAAATACTAATAAGAATTAGAATTGTTCAAATTTCTAATTAAAATTAAAAAAAACAACTTGTTATAATAAATACTCAACTCTATATCGTAATACCCTGACACGTTTTTAAACATTTGCAATGAAAAGTTTATTAGCATTACATTAGATTATACAATTAAACATTCTTGGAATAAAGAATCTATAGTTATAATATAATTCTAATATTTGATCAAAAAACAATACAAATGTAGTTTTTTTTACAGTTTCCTGTTAAGAGAACAAAAATAGATCAATTTCCTATATTAAAATAGAATATCAGTAATGAATAGTATTTAGAATTAAATTTGTAAAAGTATTTAGAAATGTGTGTAAAACATAAAGAAGACTATTTCAGCAAAAACCAGCCCATATTACTAATCATAGACTGATTTTCTATGTTAATGCTAAAGCCTTATTTTAACTAAAAATAGTTTTTGATATTCTAAAAAAAGTTCTTTTGCCTACTGACAATAATTAGAGCAGCATATGATTTGTTTTGATAAAAACCATTTTACGAGGGGAGGGGAGAGGTCAAATAAGCATATAGTTAGCATATAACACAAAGATATGTACAATTGCTAAGTTAGTGAAAATGTATATACCTAGACAAGCAGCTTGAGTTAGGATAAAGCCTTAGGATACTTGAATACGTTCCAAGTCATTATCTTAGGTAGCATAATGAAAACAAAAATAACTGATGGATATTTGCAAACCAACATTGTTGAAGCTTAATATTCAGAAACTGACAGCCATCTATGTCTAATGATAACTTATGCTTAACATATATGACTCTAGAATAACGTAAATGGATTGCCAATGTCAATATAAGGATTAACATACTAGCAAAATATATATATATTAGATTCAAAAGACATTTCCCAACTCATAATTTAAAAGTGATACTTGTATTTAAAAAATCATTAAAATATAAACTTTGTAAAAGTAGTCATTAAGTGAAAATTTTTCAAAAAATGAAACATCAATTTATTATGAGAACTGTTACAAATAAAAATTATATAATATATCAAAAGAAAAACTATTGATCATTTAATGGGAAACCTTCGTAAAATTTATTTGTCGATAATATCTAATAATATTATGATCACCATCTCATGCTAGCACATAACTGTTAGTAAACAGGCAAAACTCTCCATATAGTAGTGCCATCTTGTGCTAACCAGAGTAATCAATGAATGCCAGAAGGCTTGTGCTAGTAGGCACTAGGATTTTATGCACAAGCCTTCTGGCATTCATTGATTACTCTGGTTAGCATAAGGTGGCACTACTATATGGAGAGTTTTTGCCTGTTTAATATCTAATACCAAACAATCCAAACCATTGTAATAAAAGAATTGAATATATTTTATTAAAACGATTTAATTACATAATATATTTTTTATCTAAATATTTACCATATATATATATTTACTTGATTATTTGTACAATCTATTTCTCAATATCACTAATTATTTATATCTAAATCCTTTGGCGATCAAGGGAGTAAAAAAAACTAGCCAGGGGATACACTTGTTCATTCCTGATGATAGTTTGTCATTGTTTTCTACTCCTTAACACAATTTAACTTACTTAGAATGTTTGATGTAAGAGTGAATTCTTTTCAAGATTAAGATACAGGTTATATTTATAATACAAAAATAGCCATTTGTAAAACTACCTATCACATTTTTCCACTTATAAGTAATCACAAACTATAATTATAAAAAAACAGTTCATATATAGTGCTTGAGTGAGAATATATAGGTGTATTTTTTAAAAATAAAATTAAGCTATTTACCAAGAGCTCGAGTAAAAAACGAGCATTATATTCTGCAATGCTGCCTTCAGTTGGAGGAGGAAGTAAATTTAAATAAGCTGCTATTTCATGAAGTTTCTTTGTGCTAAAACAAAAAATATATATAGAATTAACCTAAACTTATGAAAATATTATAAAGCAAAAGATAATTTAAAAAACTGATATATATAAATATTGAACATTTAATGAAATTTTCCACATATTTTTTTAGAGCTCATCCAAGATGTAACTAAGTAATCAATCAATTACAAATTGGATTAAAAAATTGAAGTCTTGACATTCAGCAATAGTACATGTGTTAGTCTGACCCCTATAAGCCAAAAGAGGATACTGCTCCTAGCTTACCCCTTAGATTTAAATAAAAAAAGGTATTCAGATATTACTTTATAAAGGTAAAAGTTTTATGACTTTTCCAATACTTCCACAAATAAATAATCCTCTCTCAAAAAGAGATATAAATAATATAAAATTTTCATGGACTTCATGGACAAATATTGAAAGTTTAATAAAATTATGTTTTTTTTTTTAAATTAGAGTTCAATCAAAATGTAATTAAATAAACAACCAATTAAAAACTAGTTTAGTAGATTGAAATCATGTTATCCAGCACTTATATTAGACTGCCCTTCAAAAGCCAAAAATGTAAAGTGCATGTGCCGTGGTGTAAGTTACTTTATTATTATAATAATCAAGATACTAAATGGTAATGCCTAACCAGTCATATCCTGTTCGTATTCGCAGACTAGTTCCTGATTTGTAACTTTAATCAGTGAACTTAGTTTGAGGACATGGATTGGATAAAAATGGATATGGATTTAATAAACATTACCATCTTGTATTTACAGATTACTCAAACTTGCAACAGATGATAATGTTGGAATGGAACAGAGAAAGTTTACTCATGAAAAGCATGTTTTAATTATACACCTATATCAATTTTTACTTTTCAATATTTTTAGTCAAGTATTATTATATTTAAATTTATTGTATTATATATGTTTTCATGTATATAATAAAATTATTTTATATATGTTTTCATGTATATAATAAAATTATTTTAAACATTTTAAAATTTCTAAAACATTGTGATAATTTTAATAATTAAAAAAAAATTTTTTTAATCATAAATCTATTATCAAATCAATCTCTTATTGTATATGCCACCATTATTATCATTTTCAACTATCACCAATCCACTGAGGAATGAAGATATCTCCAAGATTAAACCAGAGGCTTCAATTCATAGCCTCTCTTTTCCACATCACCCAGCAAATTTATTTCGTTCGTTCATTTGATGTGGTTTTTCCTAGGTCTTTTATAATCTCCTGGGATTCGATTTAAAACTCCAATTGTTCATTTATCATTACCTCTTCTAGCAATATGTCAAGCCCAGCTTTATTTTAGAATCTTAATTCTTTTGATTATATTAATGATGGCTATTTGTTCTCTGACCCATGTAATTTGCTTTTTATCTCTTCTTATTACTTCTAATATACATTTCTTCATACTTCATTGAGTGATATGAAATCTCTATATTGCTCTTGTGTTAAAGTCCAAGTTTCTGATCCAAAAAGCATTCCATCAATTCTAAGACTAATTTCATGTATTATGTTTGCATCTGAATTTATAATCTGATCAATATATTTGTACTTTTAACTGCTTCTAATTCATGATTACCAATCTTTATTTTTATCTTCTGAAAAAAATCCATTGATCATCACTTTAATCTCTAGTCCTACTTTCTTATTTTCATTTGATAAAGACTGCAGTATTTCTTGAAGAGCTGGAACATTACATCCAAAACAAACACATTATCTGCAAAATCTAGATGACTTAAATAATCTCAATTCATTTTTATTTTTTTAGTTTCTCACTTTAATCCACAAAATAATTCTTATCAAACTGATGTTAGAAGTTTTGGGCATATAAAATCACTCTGTCATACATTCTTCTCAACATTAAAGTTCTTAGCATCACCTTATAATCTAATTACTACTATATTATATTCTTCTGAATATGACAATATCTCTGATTTATATCTTGATAATATTTAATCACCATAAAAATGATTATAGAATCAAATGTCTTTTCATAATCTAAAAACCTAAAGCATAATAGTAACTCAAATTCATTGGTCCTTTCTATAACTTCTCTCAATTTACGGAAATAATCCACTATGGTAAAAACACTTTTAATTCCAGCTTGGCTTGTTTTCTTCTGGTTGACTAGAATCCAAAGTTTGTGGTAGAGAAGTTATAATTATCTTGGCAAAGATTTTATATAGAAGAGATAGAAAACTAAATAGGTCTGTAATTTCTAATATATTCTTTATCAGCTTTCCTAAATATCAATATTACTACTACATTTTCCCAATCATCTAGTTCATTTTTATCATTTAGATATTTGGTATCTACTTCTTCACCAGAATCTTATTAAATATCAACAATGCTTCCATCATTTCTTGGAGCTTTTCCCTTTTCACAGATTTAATTACATGTTTCATCTTTTCTTATTTTTTATTGTTTATATAATTCTTTATAAAACTCACACATTTCATGACGTCATCTCTTTTTTTAGTAATAGTTCTATCCCTTCTTCTTATTGCAGAAATAAGTTTTCTACCAATATCAAAATGTTTTATATTTTTGAGACTTTTATTCTCTTCTATAGCTTTCCTTGCTAATTCACAATTATATTTTCTAATATCATTATTAACTCTTTTTTGTACCACTAACAAAACTCCAGACATTCAATTTTTCTCAATGGACCATTTTTATATATTTTCATATTCCTTCTTTTCTTTATACATTGTTGTCTCAATATAAAATTTATTAGTAAATTGCTTTTTTATCTTTGTTGCAATTCTTAATAATGTATGAGTTATCTTCCTATTGATTTCATACAAATCTGAACCATAATTCAAAATCTGTTAATATTTTAAAACGATTTGCAAATTCTAATTTAAATTCATTGGAATGTTTCCGATAGTTAGGACTATCAACTGTAAATATAGTTTTTCTTAGTAATTTTTGTCTCTCTAATTTTGCATTCCCATGTATCTTACATCCACTAATCAATGATCACTTTCTCTTGAAGTTCATATTTTCTGTTAATCAAAATATAACCTAACTCCATTGTACTTTCATTTCGACGCTACCATGCTAATTTCTTTTCAGTGTTTTTCTCAAAAAAAGAATTCATAACATACAGTTTTCCTTTTTTTGCAAACTCCACAAATCTATGTCCTCTCATTTACATCATCATAACCAAATTTATCACAAAACTCTCATCTTTCAATTACTTACCAATTTTGCATTAAAGTCTCCTACAACAATATCAAAATGTTATTTGGTCTGATCAAAAGCATTTTGTACAGACAGATGAAAATCTTTTACTTCTTCATCACAATAAGACACTGTTGGAACATAAACCAGAATGATTGCCATTCAATATTTTTCATTAATTTGAATAACAATCTTGCCATTCTATCTCATATACCATCAATTTTCACAATGTTATTTTTCCACTTTTTATTTATAAGAAATCCCATTCCATTTAAGTTTCCAATATTTGTATCTTTGTAATGAAATCTATGTCCATTTTTTAAAACAATTGCCTCCGCAACTTTTCTTCTAACCTCACAAAGTCCAATAATGTCCTATTTAATATAAGTCAGTTCTTCCAATTCATGTAATCTTTTTTCATTTGAAAGAGATTCGCAGTTGTAGGTGTTTAAATAAAAAATAGTCAATAAATGGTAGCTTGGATCCACAATCAGAACAGCCTTCAACTGACAACCACCATCTTGGCTTGTAACTTTACAGCATCCTGGGAATAAGAGCCATAATTTAATTTATTCAGTCGTGATTGTAAATATTTATAAGAAAAAAAAATCATTTACAAACACATTCATTTTTATTAAAACTCAATCTATATTTCAGTTTATAATTATCAGACAAATGAGAAGAAAGATTATGACATTTCTTAATCTTAAACTCAAAAGTAAAAGCTGTTAAGCTCATAACATTAGCTGATGCATGTAAAGCCAACTACAATGATAATATTGTAGCAATGTACAGAATGGACATTAAACATTTGCTCTGCTCAGTTGTTTTAAGGATTTAAAGGGTCTTCTTTCAGTTAACAGCAAGCTCCTTTCTGCAGCCCGTATTGCATATATAACTCCAAAGAATGAAAAAACTTATTAAGTAAGAATAATAACACTTTAATGGATAAGCATAATTTTGGATGATAAAAAGATGTTATTTAGCTTGGATCATTGATATCTTATATATTTTATTTTTAATATATATTCTCATGTGGATGAAAATGGTATAAATTAAAAATGTAAATGAGAAAAAAAAAAGACATATAATATAAATACATATTTTTTAAAACCAAATTACTAAAATAAAAATAGTCTTACCTAAGAGGTTCAAAGTTTTTCTTAAGAGATTCTCTCTTGTCAACACTAGCTACATTAGCTAATGAGAAATTATTCAACTCTTGAAAATTTTTAAAAGCAGCTCTCTAAAAACATATATATTTAAAGGATTATATATACATATAATAATGGTTGATTAATCATAGCACATTTATATATGTGGTATATGCATGGTGTTTTCTTTGAATTCAAATATGTATGATACAAGGTAAGTAGATCTGGATTCTTTGAAATTGTGAGAGGCATGATTATCATCATAAGAAATGCCATTAAATCACATAATGACTTGAAATAATATCATGAGAATGAAATACTTAAGGAGTTCCTTCCTCTTTACAATAACTCATGTGATTGATCTTGATAAAAGTAAACATAAACATTGTAACGGTCAGAAAACGTGTGACTCGTAAACATAGTGCAGAATTCGACCACCATACAGTTCAGCAGCACCATCGAGTAGCGAAGCCACCCGTGGTACTGAGTTCGAACATAGTTTATCGGTTCCACAATACAATCCACGAAACAACGCATCTGATGCAACATTAGTAAATATTTCCTTAGGCACGGTGGTCAGGGAGATGCAAGAGATTCATGATTTTATTCTCGAGTTAGCCAATAACCAAACTAATATTAATTAAACATTCATATTTACATAATCGAGGAAATATTATATAGAATGGGTATCGAATAAATGAAACGTAACTGCAGACAGATAGTTTGAAATTATTTATTAATACATTTTAATAAAACATTGACTAATAATATTTTAGGGATTGAAAGCTTCAGTAGCGGAATTTGCGACATGATTATATTTTAAAGAGTACATTTATTTATTTAGACATTATTTTATATTGAGGATTTCAGTAGCGGTATTTCTGATACTGTAATGTTTACAAAAGGAATACATTTATTTGAAAGCGTAATCTAGCTACCTAAAATTCTTGAGTAAGTATTTCTAATGCATGCCTTGGGGAATTTATACCTTTACAATGCAAGAGTCTAAAGTAAGATTTAAGAGTAGCGGTAGACATATATTTATTTAATTAAAATATTTATTTATAACTAAGGGCAAACATTTATTTGAGAGTGAATTACGAAGATAATGCAGAGGCGGAGTGATATATAGAATAATAGAATTGAGCAAAGGAACACGTGGTACACTGTAGAAAGGCGATATGGAATGGCAGTATATCGAAACTGCAATGCCGCGAATGGGTTTATAAGAATATCAGACTGGTCTCTGCCTCAGTCCGACGAAGTAAGGTGTCACATAAGCATAACCAGGGACAAGCGGTACATGGCGCAATTTGCCGGCTGGCTGCATGACATTGTCAAATCCTACGGGAACACCCATTATACCCGCTTGTGTAGGACGACTGGGGTTAATTTCAACCCTGAAGAATCCGGAAATTTCACGGCGGAATGGGTCATCGCGTCTCTAAAACGTAATACATGTATACTGTATAAATGATTATGATGAGATTTAAGTAGATTTCTGACTCGGCCCGACATTATCAACATTTACTAAAGAACGTTGGTGACTCTCAAAGAAATGTAATTTTCTGGAATTATTCATGATGATTTAGTAAATACAAAACATATATATAAATTGGGAATTATTATAACTAATACGTCAGCCATTTGCGAAGTAGTAGACCCCTGCATTACAATAAATGAAGCATTGAATGCGTGTCGATTTATATGAAAGTTAAGTTATTAAAGAAAGTAAATATTAATGAAAATTTGACACGCATTCATTGTTTTAAGCGATCATAGATTTGAACTTTGAAAATTGAAATAATTATGAGCATGCAATAATTAAATAATAACTATAGATAGAAATGTAGATTATAGAAATACGCACCCAAGATAGAATGAGGTAAGCTAGATTAGTAGAGAAATTTACATATTACATTAATTATTCAATTTAGTTATACAAATGGTAGTTTTTACATTTTACAATTTAGATAAGTATTATGAAGAAGAGCTATAGCATATTATTAGAGTACTCTAGAGTTTGAACACAGACAGGTGCCTGTTTTATAAGAAGTTTCCTTATTCCATGAGTTTAGCAGCAAAAAGTTCACGAGTGGCAATTCTTTCTTGTATTTAGATATTTCATTTAATTTCATGGCAGCAGCAGCTTTTTCATTTATTTCAGGCAACAGATCTTCATGGTGGATTTATGACGGGCAATGGAAAGTTCAGCATCCGATAGGCCATCTCCCGGTGGAGAATAATCTAGGTGCTTTACTCGGTCATACCTTGGCAGGAACAAATTATTTTTATATTTTTGGAGACTCTCAATGATCGAGAGCAAAGCTAAAGTTTAAGTGAATGTCTCCAGCAAGTCTCAGATGGCCTCTTTTTTTATCTTGATCTTTCACATTTTTGTTAAGATATTTTTAGGTTCTACTTAATCTGCCCTGAGGATAATCAATGCATTTAGTTGGTTTTTAATTAAAGAAAGCTGCCGTTCTATTGTTTACATTTTACATTTACTAATTAATTTTGGGGAATTTTTCTTTAATTAATCTATTATCTATCACTGACCGATGCTTTTAAATTTCAAAAACAAAAAGGGAACATAAGATTATTTTAACTTTTAATTAAATATTACATCAGATATTTTTAGAATTATTATTAAATGAAATTTAAACAAAGCAATAAATACGAACTTTATAATCCAAAATAAATGATTAAAATTATACAACATTATATAACTAAAAGAAATCTAAATTATATTATTTTATCCCTATTTATTGCGTTTAATTTGAGATCGAAATGTGTGCGTGTTTAAGCTGAATTCTACACATATTTATACATTTTTAATATTGTTACACACACCATTCGATATCAAAAAGTTTAAATTTGGGCGGGATAGACCGGTCAGTGAGAGACGACAGAAAAAGGTGAAACTTAAGATTCGAATACGAATCTTACTGTTTCAACATATGAATTTCATAATTATACCTCATTCTTGCTATAATAAATAATTATCACTATACAGATATATATCTCATTTCTGGACTGGCTTAACCCATAGACTTTCAGTTATGCTACATGAGTCCTATTATTTAACAATTAATTAAAATACCGGAAGTTAAAAAAATATTAAATTATAAAATTTTCTCATATATAACAACATTTATTTATTTTTTTACAATAAAATGCAAATTGATTTACATATTCAGACTTCCAATATCATTAGTCAGGAAACTGAATCAGAAGCAGAAAATAATATATAATAAGTCTTACTACAGACAAAGGTCTACAAATCACTCACAATTTCATTCAGTTATTAATTAATGTAATGAATAATTTAAACCTCATTCCTAACAACATTTTCCAATTAGATAACAATAGAATGTAAACATATATTTTTAATATCTGCAATGTGCAGAAAAGATTATTCATTTAGGATTCAAATAAATTATTCAAGATATTAATAGACATGAGATTTCTAATTAAATTAACCTTGTAAAATCTATTCTCTTATTTGTGCCTAGATATCTGATTCCATGTTTCAATAAATATGTACAAATTAAACTTATATAATATAAGCATTGTTTTAAAGGAATACATGTCCACTCTTATACATGAATCATGTATTAAGTGCACTCAATACAGTGAAATCATATATTAGGGGGAAATTCATAGAATTACACTTATGGATGATTTAATAACTGATAATGGATATAAGACATATGAAATTATCCAGATTATCAAATGAATATCCACATTTCTTCATAAATAATACATATGAGATTTAATAAAAGAAGTGATTGGGATGTAAACTACATGTATATACAATCAAGAATGTTATTATCCTTATAAACATGATTTTTTCCATGTCTTTGGCATTTAGAAATTATATTTCTAAGATATGAACTCTCCAAATTTTCTTACTTTGGTTTCAATACAGATACATGTGAGATTATAACACGTATCTTATGATTAACTTCAATCAAACGACTTCAAAATACTAAACAACATTAAATATCAGATCAAAAACCACTGATAAACATCAAATATATATATAACATTATTCTGCTCAAATGTTCAAGGGTAAGTTAAGGGTTCCATGATTCAAGTGGCAAACTTTCCCTTATAGTTTTAAAATATCTTAATAAACTTATCACCCTGATCAATGGCTAGAGCTATTTTAACAGTACAACAATTCAGTTGTCAAGCTAAACTTCTTAGTTTTATTTCTTATTCATATCATCTCCATGCATTTTTATTAATACATTTGATGATTATCAACCACTGAGAGTTGACTTATATTATAAAAATGTTAATAGCAATATACTATGCATGCACATAAAATTATAAGTTGAAAGCAAGTACTTGTATGCACGCGCAACATTATTCTAGATGAGATTGATAACAATTATTTCTGAAATTTGATTCCAATTCGCCAGCATCAACTGAAATATTCTATTTCAATTTACAGGTACACACATTTACATAGTTTAACCAAAAGTGACATAATATTTTTCTTTAATATTATATAATTAACATCTATATCATTATTATGTTTATTTCCTATCACTTGGAAATATTTAATTTTAAATAGATTTTTTTTTTTTTTGAATATAAATCACTTACCAAGTTAATATTTAACATAATACATTATACCAGAAAAAAGATAATGAAATAGTTAATATGATTAATTCCTCCCATGCACCAAATGTAATGAGAGGATAGGTACTGATGCATTTCATTTATGTTTATGAATATGTTGATTCACTGCAACGGAATTAAAAAGATGAAAAATAAATAATATATAACATTTAAATATTTGGTAATTGTTAAGAGTGAAATATCTGGTAATTGTTAAGAGTGAAAACATAATACCCTATTTAAAAATAATGTTACAAAAGCATAAGATTAGGCAAATCAGTAAGTTTTAGAAAACAGAGAGAAAATATTAGTGTTGTAGAGTCATGATTTTTAAAAGAGTTAAAATTTAGATTAACTTAATTAAATGATATATGTGTTCCTGTATATATGTTTAAAAGACAATTTACAGATTAGAACTATTCTAGTAGCCTTTATATTAATTTGGGGAATATATTATTAAATGGGAAGGGGTCAGCTGCTATTAAAATTATTAATGATCATATAATTGAACTTAAGAAAACAGTAAGCAAATATAAATATGTACATATTGTACCGATTGGTTTTGTCTGTTCACATAATAAGATCTAGCATCTAGGCAAAAGTACCTAGAGTCCAATCATGCGCAAGATACATAAGTCAGGAAAATTCATGAACTCTGCCCTATTTGCCTATTTCCCAGATCTACCAACTTATGAGCAACAAACCCGATGATATCGATCTAATTTTAATTCTCTCCGCTGGCATCGCACATCAGAGATACAAAAAGACTCTAATTTAAGTTTAATGATGGAACAACTTAGCATGAATTATAATTTGAAAGCAATTAAAGATTGTGACCTTTCTTATTAATTATATATTAGCGGAGATCATCTAGTTAGTACGAGCATAAATTATTAATCAAGATATTAATTTAACTAAAAGAAAACAATGATTCTGAAATGTATAATATATATATATTCAAGATTTATTAATTTGACAAAACATAAATAAATGTGTGTCATTACTTATTAATCATTGGCCTCAAAAATATTAGATGACATTTGGTCATGGAGAAATAACATTACATTTTGGTATCACTTAAGGAATTAGATTTAATAAATACTTTGTTTATAATTGCAGCTATGCCAATAATATATAATTCTAACGATGACTACAAGACTTAGCGCTGTTTAGAAATATAAATTTGAAATATTACTCCACCCCCAGAAGGAACAAAACAAGCATTTAACTGACTTAATTATCATTTTGGATGAAGCCTTAAATTCATACAAAATACATTTTATTAATATTTAGATTATGGAGTGATAAACGTGTGTGGGATAGCTAATGAATATGTTAATAATAATGTCGCCTCAAGGACGCGCATTTTGAACTGGTGTAAATAGATTTGTTTAGCAAAATCACATCATTACGATTTATGGATATTCGTGGGTTTATTAGAAATATAACAGAAAGGCAGTGTGTGCATGGCGGCGTATTTATGTGATCCAGTCACAGATCCTAGCATGTGCTTCAGAGAATTCATTTTGAGAAACAGACCGATGTAAGTCTGCGACGTTAACAGAATCGGTTCATGAACGAAGAGCGGTCGGCTATGCATTTATTGGGCTGGTTTTTCCAGAGCGATCCCCATATAAAGCACATACATATGACCAAATAAGTCCCCAGGGGAGTTAAAGCCTGGTTCTTGGACTTTGAGATAAACGATGGGGTACGACTTTGCGATACCTCCAGAGAAAAGCACGAATATATAATATAAGAATGAGGGTGCCCATATGCACGCAATGCTTGGAATAATAAAATATAGCTTTAAAGACTATTTAATTAATTAAGGCCCATATATTATGGAACATCCTGCGTAATGGTATGACCTAATTGCTAAACAGACATGGATTATTGAAATTAATGAAACTATATAATTTTTTAAGAGATAAAGATTCCCCTTTCCCCTTACTTTAATTTATCTAGAACTTCCCCACACCATTTAATAAGTATAAATCTCGGTTAATAAATGCTATGATTAAAATAAATATGTTGATACAGAAACAAATGGGGTGATAGTAATAACTGGGATAATACTAAGTTACATATATAGAAAACATTTATGTTTAGAATTACCGCATTATGATTTAAAAGGGATAAAAGAAACATTTTTAGAAAAACAGATGTTGATCTGTTTTCCTACAACAACTTTATAACATAATGAATTTGTTTTTCCCAACTCACGAGCACCTGCATAAGTCGTATAAGACTTGTTTTTAATTTAAGCTAAAGTTAATAATCCCATAAATGGTGGGAATAAAATAAAAGAAATCTATTACATGCTAGCGAGTTAGAAATGTTATTGGCATATTTAAGACACAAAATATATAATAAGAGAATAAAAATTATTGCCGCATGAAAAATAAAAATAACATATTAAAATAGAGGCTCAATGATAGTGGAGGTTAAGTTATATAGAGTTAGGATAAATTAGAAATACATAATCATAAACAATTTACATGAGATTACATAGTAGAGCATCAGGATTATTATTCTTATAGAAGGCTGAGGTTAAGAGAGTCATACAGCAGCTAGAGTTCTTTTACCTTTCATACATAGTGGTGGTCCTTGAGGCTTTGAATGTTCATTGGAGTTAATATACTAGATCTAGGTTTTGGAAGCAGGCACACATATAGCATTTTATTTATTTAATCTGTAGTCATTGAAAAGTTCATAGGTATGGGATCCGGAGCTTTTATTACGGGAACGAGCATGTTGGAATAGAGGGGAAGGTGAAATTTCCTCTATTCACTGCACATTGAAGTAGAATTTAAACCAGCGTGGATTACCATCGTTAATTTATGGTTGTCTCCTCCTCTTTTGGATTCAAATCCAGCAGTATTTATACCCTTTTTCTTGATCATGTAGTAGAGCACTTAGCTGCTGGACCTGAGGCAATTTAAGCACTTTAGCAAAGTTGAAATCTGCTGACCGGATACCTTTTGTTTAGTAAGTTTTTAGAAACAATGCAATTCTGTTACAAGTTTCTCGAACGATTGTTTTAAAATAAGTCTTATGATTTTAAAACAAGTTGGGGTGATAAAATTTCCACTAATGGATTTTTACTTTACTATTACAAATTGTAACATTTTAATTCTAACTAATGGGCTTTTCCGGGTAATTGTTTTCGAGAAACTTCTTAAAAGAATTGCATCATTTTCTGACTGCTAATATTAAATATATAAATAATAAATTACATAAATGAATTTTAATATACATGAATAATATGACTTTATTTGATTTATATGCAATCTCCCCACACTGAAAATATATATATATATCCATTACGCACGCATACACATTAAAATAACATTAAATATTTATTTGTTAAATTTATTTGCGTTAAGATATAAATATATCTACGTCAGTTATTTTATATGGTTAAGCAGAGGCAAAATATATATTAGTAAATATGTATACACGTGTAAGGATGGGGTTTAAACATGGTTTGGTGGTAGGAGATTGTAAGTGTCCTGTATATATGTTTAAAAGACAATTTACAGATTAGAATTATTCTAGTAGCCTTTATATTAATTTGGGGTATATATTAAATTCTTGGTCTGAGACAAATGGGAAGGGGTCAGTTGCTATTAAAATTATTAATGATTATATAATTGAACTTAAGAAAACAGTAAGCAAATATAAATATGTACATATATATATATATTGAGTGCATCAAAATACTTCTAGATTAAAAATAAAATAGTCTGATTAGAAAGGGATGATAGATTATTTATGACAACAAAAGGTTTATTATGTAAAATAAAATTTATTTTGTAAGTACATATTTTCAAATATAAATTAAGGAGTTTATTTGTAACATTGAAAACCTTCAACTACTCTATAAATGAGTGAAAATTGTAAATAACATACAATAGTAAATTAAAACGTTTACTGGAAATGAAATGTTTATCAATAATACTCTGGACTAATGAAAAAGTTAGCTTATGAACTTTGAAGAACATGTTTTTTTTTTTTTTTTTGGTTAACAAGTAGCTTCATTTTAGAGAGAGAGAGAGAGAAGAAAGTAATTTTATCAAAGACTTAATAAAAAATTGTTTTTAAATTTGAAGTAGAATTAAAGTTATTGAATTAAAATTCAACCGAAGTCAGAAATTAAAAAAAATTCTGCAGTAGCACCTACATGATTATTGGTTGAATCTAATATTAGATACCAATCGTGATAACAAAAAGGCATTAGAACTGGAAGTATTTTTCAATATATTTCTAAATCAAAATAATGGAATCCTTTATTGAAATCATTATACTTTACAAAATGATTGAGACTGAAGGCCCTTGGAAGTGTACTAATTATCAACCTCATGTTACCTACCATGTAAGCCCTGAAGTGAATCACTTGCCTGAATAATTTGTTTGTCATGCTAATCAAAATTACAATAAACCTGATCTACCAAACTGGTTTATCTAAAAATAAACTGAGAATTAAACAACTATAAATTTGTGAAAAAAAAAACCTAAAAACCAAGTAAAAAACTGCATAAGAATTTATGGATAATCTTGATAAAAATTCAAATAATATTCTATCTATTTTGGACATCACTATCCATAAGAGATATCAATTTTCCAGATTTACGAGTATCGATTTAAAGATATAATTAAATAAAATACCTATGACAATCTATATACAAAAATACAATAGATTTATTTTGTGAAACTTTGCAAAAGATGGAAATTGCTATATGGAAAATTATTATTATTATTATTTTTCCTTCTATTTTCTTCCATCACAGAAGTTAATTTATTACTTTTTAACTGTATTGAGTATAAAACATATTCACTAAAATATTCTCAGAATTCAATGCCATAAAATAAATTATTGAAAAATACAAATACATCTATACAAGCTTTTTTTTTTTTTTGATTACTATTATATGTATTTAATCCCATAATATCATGATATTAATACTAGTGTATTAAAATAAATTTATCATTAATAAGGAAACCTAATTTCTTCCTTCTGTTGCAAACTTAAGTAATTAAAGTTGATTAAATAAGTGTTTTAAATGTCCATGCTCTATACTCAACTATTAATTGAAAGCAATAAAATAGAAAAAGTTAGTATTCAAACATAAATTCACAAGAACTGCCTTCTTACCAAGAAAGTGTAGTCTATAATAGGTAGATTTTATTCTATTTGTGCATATTAGTTGACAAAAGACATTTGAATTACAAATGGATGAATTTGAAAATATAACCACTATCATTAAAAAAATTGATTGCGATTCACTTATATATAGAAGATATTTGTTTGATTATCATCATTATTTTCATAATATGAAAACATTAATGTATAAGTAACCAGTTAGATTTGGCATAGCAGCATATTTAAATGTTACTCATCTGTTTTTTTAACCTCATCTCTTTAATCCCATTACATTTGGTTTTGTGACAAGCATGTAGATGAAATGCATTAATATCTCTCCTGCCCTTACATTTGGCACACCAATCATCTTCCTAGATATAGAGAGGCATCAGTCATTCTATACATGATTTCCAAATATACTGTTACAATATATTGTACACAAACATTTTATAAGATGACCTTAATGTAATAAATAATTTTTTTGTAGATGATTTGGGAAGTTTTAATTCCAATATTTTTATCCATTATATTTTGAATTATATAAGTATTATAAACAAGCAAATCTTATCACATATGAATTATTGACATAACAAATTGAGCATATGACAAAATCTTGATCTCTGCATATCATATAAAGACTTCTTTAATTTATTATTTAGGAATTTAAACTTACTTGTGAAAATATGACATTTACATGATAAAATATAATAAAAATCATAAATATTAGATCTTTAATATTGTGATAATCAAAATATTTCTTTTTAAAATTACAATTTATAAAAGTTAATAGATTTATTTTTAAAATCTTTTCTTTATTTTTTTATAGATAGACCTTTTTGAAATTGCATGTAGGCAAGATTAATAGAAAAAGTATTCATGCAAACATTTATTCATATGGAAGATTTTAATAAATAATAATGATGGAATTAGACAGTTAATTAATTCAATCAAAAAAATGTGAGATTCACTTGCTCATGCACAGGAGTTTGGGATATTATGTTTCTTTTTCTCTGGTAGAAAATATATATATATTTCACTTTGTTGTATGATTATATTAAATTGGAGATTTAAAAAAGGCTTAATACTGTAGGTGTCTTTAAGTTAAACATAATGATTAGACCAATAATTGTAATATTAATGAAATACATTTTCTTACTTTCTAGTTATTATAGATCAGGCTGACCAAACTTCATGTTTGGGGAAAAGCCAACTATTAAAATTGAAATCTATTCAGGAGCTGTAATTACATTTTGAAGTATTCACCAGCAGCAAATATTTGACTTGTAATTATTTTATTAATACGATTTATTAATTATGTAAAAAATCAAGAGAACAAAATTAATAAGCGAGATCAAAATCAATGAAAAATTATTTATTATTCCCACGTATCTGGCATACAATTTGTAAAAAAACACACAATTGTTCTAAAGATATTCACTCATCAGTTGTGCTAGATGTTTTGATTTTTACAAATTGCATTGATGAGTATAATTTACTTTTAATGTTCGATTAAATTATCAGCAAGTAGAAGAACACCCTTGATGATGTTTGAATTAAAAGTATACAAAGAATAATAATATCATTTGACATAATCCAAACGAAAACTGAACCAATAAGTTCGAATATTATACTTCTAGGAAACAATAATAATAAAATTATCAAAGTTGATGACATAAAGTCATAAACAATCATTATAAAATTGTCATCACAAAAGAATAAAGCATATATGGAATCATAATAAAATGTAAATACATCATGCTAATATAAATTGTACCATGATTTTTTTCCAGTTTCGTGAACCACATTGAACCATCTAGAAAACCACATGTAGCTTCTTGGTAATACCTCCTCTAGATTCTTTATTTTATATAAGCATTTAAACTTGGTACCTTTTCAGATTTGAACTGATATAGTTTGAAGAAGACAATCTGCTTACTTTCTTATCCAGATACATTTATAATTCCAAGAACAATTTTTCCAGAATTGCCTTTTTAATACATTTTTTTTTCTGTTTATGTATATATTTTTGCTTATAAAGCTGTTCCTGAAACAGTTCAACAGTTATGCTCATAATCCGTGCTGTGTAGGCATTGCTCAAATAATCAGTCTAATTAAATTTAACATAAATATATAATTTAATAACCCCATTTTTGACTATAATATCTTAATTAACACTTGATAGAAATTCTATTATTTCCAGGATTAATTTTACAAAAATCCTTTGAAGTTTAGCAAAATCCTTATTTTACATATTTTTATATTACCATTCATATTTTATATCCTCCTTCACATCTGGGATTTTTAGAAAAGCATTTAGCTAAAGCATATTTAATTCTGACTAAAAATTATTTTACAAGAATATTAAATAGAAAGTAGGCTGAAGTAAAGAAGGGTTCCCTCTTTTCTTCCATAGCATAAGCTTGTGGTTAAACACCTGTAGAGGTCCCTACTATCGCATTTTACATGCATATTCTCGAGGTTACAGCCTCGGTAAATATTACTTAAGGAATCAATGTGAGTTTAATAAATTTATAATTACAACTTTAAAGAATATTTTATGTAAATGTAGTGTAATTTTAAATATATCTTTCACTATATATTTAAATTTTGTAAATATAATTTCATATATGTACATATATACATGTGCACACACATTCAATCAACACATATTTCTCTCATATATATGTGTGTTATCTCAAATATATTTCATACTTTGAATTATTTTAACTCACCAGTTTTACTTAAATATTAAAGGTAGTATTGTTGTATAAAACTGAGATTAAATGCCAGATTGTTTGTTATTCCTTAGTTGATCAATGCCATCATTATCACCATCATATTAACATGCCTTATATATCTAATACACACTCTTTTTTTATAAATTTATGATTACCATTTTAAAATTTTTCTTCATTTATTACTCCCATTATTATTATCAGTGACATGATCAGCATTTCCTATACTTACAGTGTTAATACAATAGCAAAATCTCCATTCAGTAGTATCGTGTCACCCAGTGCAAGACCTAGTAATCAATAAATGCAAGAAGGTTTGTGCATAAAATATCTAGTGCTTACTCATCTAATATCCCCAGACTAGTTTTAAGCTTGTGGCTTTCATCAGTGAGAAGTTTTGTATCTGAGAGTACTGCAATCCTCCAGCAGCCACTTTTTATCTCTTTAGTTGACTATAAAGCTATGAACCCCAAGATGAAAACACGTTTTCAATCTAAGCTCATTTACTTGGATAGTCATATAAGTATAAAATCATAAAACATCATAGAAAACGTAAAATCAAAGAGGTTTAGCATATAATTAATTCCACACATACAATAAACATACAAGTCAATAGTGTTCCCCTCAACAAACTCTGGGTGTTCAATTCTGAAATATAGGTGGTGCTTAATAAACTACCTGTTATTTCAGCTGTATTTATTATTATTTATTCATTTTTTACATATTTTCTACAACTTCAACTTTATTTTACATATTCAAATATAAGTATATTGTTGAATTCAGAAGCTCCCTACAGCTATGCACCCCATCTTTTACAACTGATACACATGACTACACACATGTGAATAAGATGAATGACTTCCAACATATGTATTTCTTGCTGAACAAGCAATCATCAGTTGGTCCGGATCATTTCCCCCCACACATATAAAAATCAGTGCTCAGTTTATATTAATATAGCAAATCTTCAAACTTTAATGGATAAGCTTCAATTTTCTCCACCCTCCAACTCTTCTGCCATCCATATCATTGAAAATCCAATGATGGAAAACTCAAATTCCTTGTTGATGCCAATATTATTGTCATGCCCATGTTGACTTTAAGTCACTCTGATCTCTCACATAAAAAACTTTAATATGACCATTTAAATAGACAGAAGAGTGATGGGCAGAATACAGATTGAATAAGTAATATTCAAATATAAGTGTATTGTCTATATTAATGTAATTAAAAGATTTCCAAGCTCACTACAGCTATGTACTTCATTTTATACAACTGATGCACATGACCACATACGTGAAAAAGATAAGCAATCTCCAATATTCATATTGCATGCTGAACCAGCACTCATCAGTTGTTCCAATGGTGATCTCCCACATATATATACAATCAGTGCTCAGTTTATATTAAGATAACAAATCTTCAAACTTAAATGGACAAGCTGAGCACTAATTGTATATAAGTGTGGGAGATGGTGATATGGACCAAATGATGACTACTGATTCAGCAAGAAATACATATATTGTAGTTCATTCATCTATTCCACATGTATGTGGTCATGTGTAACAGTTGTATAAGATGAAGTGCATAGCTGTAGGGAGCTTGAAAGTCTGAGTTCAAGTCGCTTCTTATTACATTGTTTAGTATAAACAATACACTTATATCTGAATATTACACAGTCAGACTGTATTCTGCCCATCCCTCTTCTATGTATTTAAATGGGTATATTAAACTTCTTTATATGAGAGGTCAGAGTGACTTAAAGTCAATATGGGTATGACAATAATATTGGCATCAACAAGGGATTTGAGTGTTCCATCATCGGATTTACAATGATATAGATATCTGAAGAATTGGAGGGTGGAGATGACTGAAGCTTGTCCACTAAAGTTTGAAGATTTGCTATCTTAATATAAACTGAGCACTGATTGTATATACGTGTGGGATATGGTGATCTGGACTAACTGACGAGTGCTGGTTCAGCACGAAATATGTATTTGGAGATCTTTTTTTTCATATGTATGTGATCATGTGTAACATTTGTATAAGATGGAGTGCACAGCTGTAGGGAGCTTGAAAGTCTGAATTGAAGTCCCTTAAACATCACATCAGTGGCACTGCTGTTTGGAGAGTTTTGCCTGTTTTGAAATCCCTTCTAATATATATATATAAACAAAGAGGATTAATCATCCTCCTCCAGGCTACGACTCAAAAGCACTATAAATGTCAAACAATGGATTGAGAATAGAATAAATCCACCTATTCTTGGTAGCTCTGATGTTTATAAGGATACCTTTGTCATTAATGTTGGCAATTTGAAATGAAATTATTTATCAGCCAGATGGAATATGGCACTTGAGAGTTATTACACTCATAATCAAAGGCTGGAGACAGAACCTCATTTTCAACATCTTGCTTGATTCTAATAATTATTAAATAAGATTTAAAATGTAAACTTTAAATTAAACACAACTCAACGTATATGTAAACAAAGGGAATAAATCATCAACTTCTAGGCTATGACTTAAAAGCACTCTGAAAAACAAAGGATCAAGAATAGAATGAATCCATTTATTCTTGGGGCCTCTGATATTTATATATGCTTTCACAAGGTGTTAAAAACAGACAGAAACCAGTCGCTACCTTGCATGAAAGTAGTGTAGTGAAAATTACACTACAGAAATATAGTTCAATAGTATTTCAAAAATATTTAGAATGTATAAAAGTTGCATTTACATATATATATAAAGGCACAAATTATGAAAGAGACTTTAAAAATAGATTAAATTTAAAATTAAATCTAATTAAACCTGAGTATACAGACCCAAGTAAAATAATAAATTAATATATAAACCATATTTGAACTACATTAATTAAATTTTTTATATACAATTAGTATAATGTTTATTTAAATGTATAAAGAAAATTTATTTTGCATCTACATAGTATTATTTTAATAGCAATAATACTTATAAATATAGTGTATTTACAACTCTGAGGAAGACCGTTGTATAATTAAAACTATCAGTTGAATTGATAATTTAATATTTTATTGCTTTATATTAATTGCACAAATGTTTTAATATTATTTTTATTTATAATAGAAATATTAAAATTCTGATCCAAATGAACTTTCCATCCCACCAGATCCCTATTTAAAAAATTTTTAACTTTTCTTTTTAGATGTTCAAATTATTCCATATAAAACAAATAACTTCAATCAAAAATTAAAGAAGTTTCTTTTAATTTCAATACGTTATAATATAATCTCTTATTATTATTTTCAGTGGGATGACAATTTGCAATTCTTAAATAATTTCACTAATAACTAATCAGCTATATTCAGAAATACTATCTTATTCATTATCACGTTTAATAGTTTAAACCGTTTCATTTATTCTTTTATTTTTTCTAAGCTTATAGATATCATCAATCTTGCAATCATTTATTAAGTTTATTTTCATTATAAGCAAGACAATATTAACAAATCTGATTTAATAAACTTTCCCAAATAAACAACATCTTAGTCAAACAGCATAATTTAATATTTCATCAAAATTTAAACACTGTAGATAAAGAAAAAATTCTATATCAGCCTGTCTTAATATTTACTATTAAAACTAACAAATATCTTCTACAATTTTTTTTTTTTGGAAGCAGTAAAACAGAGCAATTTATTTATTAAATCAATAAAACAAATGTTAGCTTCTTTTTTGCTTTTCAAAAATTTCTTAACAAAATTTATAACTCAAACTGCCTCTGAGATAAAACATAATACAATTTACTGAAAATATATCATCTCAGAATTTTCAATATTTAAAACGAATACTAAATATTATTTACCTGCAAACTTGTGATTCTATTATAATGAAGGTCTGTCATATCATGATCTGTTAGTGCCTCTCCAGTCTGATCATTAATTTCAAATCTTGAATAAAACTTGAGCATATCTAAAAGCTATAATTTAAAAATCTTAAATAATAACAATTGTAATCATAATAACAAACATATAACCATGATGATTTTAATAACAGAAATAACAAAAAACTAAGACAATTGGTTTAATATTCAGAATAACAAAACTACACATCAATGTTATATTAAATGCCTCACATCAAGGATTTCTTGTTTGACGAGAGAGGAAGTGAATTCCAAAGCTATAACTTAAAAATGTAAATAATAACAATAATAACAAACATATAACTATGGTAATACTAATAACAAACATAATAAAAAATTAAAGTGATAAGTTTAATATGCAGAACTATATATCTGTTATTACAACTGGAAATCAATTACCCTCATATTAATGACTTCTTATATGAGGAAAGTTGAAAGTGGAATTGAATTCTAAATAAGATGTGTAGCACTTTATGCTAAGGCTCTAATATAAGCAATGGAAAAGTGATGCAGAATCAATAATATTAAATCTTATCTATTAATTGATTCTCCTATGTCAGCCAGCACATATGGCTGATAGAAGTGAAAAAAAGCAAATGAATTCCAATATCAAAGGGATTTGTTCTATACTTTTTCATCATTTGAACACTGAAATCTATAATTTATTAATTACAATTTTTCAATCACTTTCGTATTTCTCTTTACTATAGAAAACAGACTTTTATTTAACAAAATTATTTCACTCAGGATTTTTAAAAAAAGAGCAAATCCGGTTCACACATATATGTTAACAAATTTAGTAATAAATAAACATAAATATATAATAACAACAATGTAGACATATTAGTTATAGAAATTAATATAATACCATAACGTTTCTAACTCTTAGGCTATGAATATGAGATTAAAAGATCTCGAAAGCGCTAAGCCTGATATTTAATTTTGATATTTCTAACTTCATCAACGAGCGTTCAAAGCGCAGTATAATTACTTGCTTTGATTAACAAAAGCTGTATATTATTATTTTTGACAGCTAATAATTTCACATTTTAACAGAATTAAAAGATATATTATTAATTTGCATAGATACTTCAATAATTAGTAATTACTTTTGTACAAGAATGACCTGCAGAGCAATTTTATTAACTATTTTAAAAAAAAACAATTTTTTTTAGATATATATATATATATAAAGCTTTTAAAGCTATTTTAAAACTCGAATGATGAAATATGTTAATTCCATATTCATTTAAAACTTTTTTTTTTTTTCTAGAATAAGCAATAAGAATGAATTTAGCAGTGGAAAAAATAAACAATCTGTAAGATCATTAATATCACATGGCATTACAATAAGTGAAGTCAATCGTTATAACTTATAGCAATATATATATATACATTAACCAGTCATTTTTTGTAAAAAATATTCTTTTACAAATATTTAATGTTCTTTATAAGCATGATAGACTGTGTATTAAGAAACTGAAGATAATTTTAAATTTATATTTTACTAATCCTGTTAATCATATTAGGGAGATTAAATGTTTTGATGTTTTTTTTTTAAAAAATTATTTTCCAAGTAAAGAAAAAATAATAAAGATTTTATGTTCATCTTTTTTTCTGCATCATAAATGTCTAAATGTATATAGTTAAAAAAAAAAAGTTATGAAGCAAGAATCATCCATTGGTTTGAATCTCATTGATTTAAATAGATGGAAGAATTGTACTGTTTGCCATGCTGTACTGTACCATCAGGCAACACTGCAGTACCATCAAGAACCATACAAGCGATAAATTTCTATCGAAGAATTTGCTCAAAAATAAGTAAAATATAAAACAGAAATCGGTCAAAACAAGTAAAATAAAAAATACATTGCACAAAAATAACTCAAGTACAACAAATGTATAAAGAATAACAAATATATAAAACACAAACAGCCCCCACAAATTTCTAAATTGGATTCATAACATCCAAATTGGTGAAACCAAGTACAACACACACAAACAAATAAAACCACAAATTTATAAATTTGATTTGTAAACAAAAGAAAAAAACATATTTGATCATAACTTGCACATTTTAAAATTATTATTTTACAATTATTTACAAAATACAAAAGACAGACGTGGGCAAGTGTCCACAGTACAACAACAATGGCATAATTTAACAGCAAATTTTAGCAAACAATTATTTAAAGAAGATAGTTCCATAAATCAGAGTTCAAAATATAACATCCCAATGCAATTTCAAAGTAGGCAAAAAGAACATTCAAATTTTGAGGCTTTTGCAACAAAATTATTTAGAGAAGCTTGTTCAAACAGATTGCACACGACTTAACTAATAACAGCAGATTAAAAAATAATTTATCACAAGATGTGGACAAATTATAGCAATTTAAAACTTACAACGATGGTATACTAATGGCTTGTAACATAGCAGCGAATACATCTTAATCATCACATGAACTCGGCTAACTATGAGTCTAGGTGATGTGATGTGATGCACTGTGACTTCTCCTTATACGGAGTCAGGAATCTCTCAGCAACTGTGCCCAGAGAAACCTGTTAGACACTTTACCTTCCCTTTCCATTTCCCACCTTAAGTTTTCCCATATCCTGCTCCATCCCATTTCCAAAATATAATCTTTGTTAACTTCATGGCCATCATATCTAAATCCCCCTTATCTTTTCCCAAACCCAGCATAAAAACCAATAACCCACTTTTATTCTTCCATAACTTCATTATCTGTACCCTTCTTTCAAGCATTTACATTCAATTAACAGATGCCTAATATTTTCTATGCCTTCCTTACCCAACTTGCACAACTATGATGTCGAGTGGTCTTGCAGCATTGCCGGCGGTACAGTACAGCGAGTCAAACAGTACCCAGTAAGCTTTTGTTATAATACGTGGGCATTAAAAATAAAACCATGGGTCTATCTTATTTTCTGTCCTGCCACTGCTAGAGACGTCATTTCCGCAAAAATTGCAGAAATATTCAGAGTAGGGGGCCAAAAGCAGACGACGCAACTTCTGGCCACTAGATGGCGCTGTTCAGGACAGAAAATAAGAAAGTACCAAAACCATTAACGAAAATTTAGTACTAAAATTATAATAAAATAATTCCAGAGATTAATAGATTATTATAAATATATATATGAATATCATACAATTATATAATTATATTATTTACCTGTCCAAAAAGCTTGCCTTCTTCTCTTTGTACTAGATTTGATAATCTACATTTAACAACTAAATGAGCATCATCCATAACAATGTTGAAAAAACGTCTAGTAGGTAATAAGGCTTCTAAATCAATCATCAATTCTAAAAATCTCTCACAATAATGAACAGTATCCCAGTCAACTATACCTACAAATTATAAAGAGTTTTGCATTAAAACTTCAAGACTATAAAAAACAGCATTTAAATATTTGGTGCATAGCTCCATTCCATCCAAATTAAACTTTATATAAAAAGTAATTGCAGGCCATTTATGAAACCAATTCAAACATAAATTTTGATTCATATCTAATAGGGTTAATATAATCAAAAAGAGATGTAGATTAATTCTTCTATAACAAAAAAAAAAATCAGAAAAGTTAATATATTATAGTGTCTCTTTACTGGTCAACCTAGAAGTAATGCAATGATGATAGCTTGTATTTACAGATGATATATGAGATAGACAAAATCTATAACCAAACTTACAGGGCTATGGCAATCTCATAATTAACTTATAATTTGAACTGCTATTATCCCTAATGCTATCTTTCTATAGGATGCTAACACACACAACATAATCTTATATAACTTGAATTATGTATAGGATTGAAAATATAGGAATATAAAAACTTTAAATACTAACCAAATAAATACTTTAATAAAAATAATGATTGAACAGGGTACATAAATTAGCTATTGCATTTCATAAAAAAAAAAAACTAATAATTTTAAAATCAACATATATACATATATATATTGTATCTGCACAAAAATCTACAAAAAATACTTAAAATTCAATATAAAGGGCAGTCTATATTAATATATGAAACAAGCCAACTCAAATTTCGCCTCTCTCTTAAAAATTGAAATGTGAGTTTCTAAACCTGATAACTACCAGTATATATAACATGGATGTCAGAAATAAAATATTGCTCTTCAAACAATGAAATATACAACAGCATAAATAATAAACACTTTAAAATATTAATAGAATAATAAAAAATTAAAAAACCGAGTTACATAAATAAATATAACTATTCTCACCTAGGGAGATTTTAGTTTGCTTTCTAATAGAACTTTTTAGATTTGTGTATGACTTTCAAATTTTGTGGGCTAGTTTGAAATCCCAGGGTGCACATTATAAAGTTCAAATTCTTTCTAATATATTATCTTTTTCTGATGAGCTATCTTTATGCTAACAAATTCCCCCTTTTTCTTCTTTGAGGTTCCTTCTTTGGGCAACAACTATAATTTTGTTACATATACAAGATTTGACAGTTAGATCTTTTGTATTCAGTTGGTACCATCGTAAGAGGCAGGCAAGTCCAAAACTGAAAAAAAAATGCTTTAGAGAAGATCAGGCAGGCTACATCTCGACAGAATTGGCTACAACTGATACACTTATCCATCATTTCAGTGACTACAACAATATATTGAAATTTTCCATGCTGCAGTATTATATCAAAAGTTTGCTTCTATATGAATTAGTAGGATTTTTTGATGGCTATTATCTCTTAAATTGCCAGATAAAACTTTTTTAATCACCAAGCTTATCTTTAAAAATAATCTGCATGAATTCAATATGAAACTGCTAAGTTCTAAAACATTGATTGTTCTTCAAAGTTTAACCCCTGGCTTAAATAATTTCTCTTTTATGACATCACTGAGACCAAATATTAAAATCATTGTTACACAAATAAGTGCATAAATATTGTATTAACTAATTACAACTGTACTAAATAATTAAGTGCATATTTTTCTGTTTATTAAAAAACAAGCTTTATTATCTATTTAACATTTCTTGAATAAATTCTTTCCAAAACAATTTAATCCTAATTTTAATCAGCTTTAAAATAAAAATACATGTTTTACATCAAAATCATTTTTTTTAAACATTATCAATTTTTCAATTTTACGGACTTAAAAAAAAATAATTTTAAATGATAACATTTATGCTATTGTAAAATAAAATTCTATTGAATATGAGAGTAATTCATTAATAGATGACAATTATTAATTCTAGGTAATATTTTATTTATTTATACAATTGCTTAATTTTTTAAATAGTACACATCTGAGATTAATAACACGAATACATTCATAATTCAATTTTATTCTTCCCAAATAAAAAATTAAGGTAGTCGTTGATTAGCGCCTGCACGCCGTTTGATGGTGTTGTTGCTAGACAAAAACGATTCAATATAGCATTGTCCAGTTAATCACAATACATATATATATATAATACACACTAAAGCAAATATGACAACCAAATTACTAAATTAAGGTAGAAAAAAGTCTTATATAATATTTATTTAATTTATTTATTTTTTTGACAAGAATCTCGGCCTCGGGGTGGCCTTTGAGCATTCCATCATCAGATTTTCAATTGGATGGACAGCTGAAGAGTTGTAGTGTGGAGTAGATTGGGGCCTGTCCATTAAAGTATGAAGATTGGCTATTTTAATATATATCTGAGCACTTATAGCATATATGTGTAGAGATGGTAATCTGGACCAACTGATGATTGCTGGTTTAGCATGAAATACGTATATTGGTGATTATTTATCTTTTCAACATATATGTGTCCAAATGTATCAGTGTTATGAGATAGAGTGGAGAGTGGTGGGTCGTGTGAAAGTCTGTGCTCATATACCCTATATATTTTATGTAATTATGTATATATATTTAGAAATTACAATTAAGCACAATCACACATCTCAAACATAATCTTTTACATAGTGGAAAATACGTTAAAGATTCTTAAGATCCAATTATATATCTTCAGTTGGAACAAGCCATATATAGTATCTAAATCCATATGCTATTATTTTGTATTAATTGATAAATACTAAAGAATTTTACTTTACAATTGATATATTTTCAACAAGTACTTATTCAGAATTGTTATTTGGTAAATACATATAGGATTAATAATAATTTTTAAATAAGCTGGAAATTATTTAATTTCTTTCAACATCTGAAATAGATTTTAAATTAAATGAAATTCATTTGATATAGATTTTTAATTAAATGAAATTCAAATTTAGAGCTGAAATTTTTACACGTGTATAACAATCTACCTTCTTTTAAACCCAACTTAAGGGGGTATATATATATATATATGCACACACATAATTATTATTATAAATAATTTAGATAATTTCTCAAATGTATAGCACATATTATTCTGAAACAATAAAGACGCTGTTAGTATAAATGTCTTATATAGGAACAGAACAGTTTTCTAATATCATTAGTTGATTCAAATCTTCAAATCAGCCAAATTAAATTGTAAAAGTTAACAAACAAATCACTGAAGAGAAAAATCCATTGTAAGATATTTATCTGTATCTTATATTTAGTATATGCCAGTTACAAATAATACCAATATTTCAATTTTTGATTATTGATTTGTTCACATCCTATTAATATAATTTCATGTATTTTATAAATAAAACTGTTAACTCTAAATCTTTTATAGTCCTCATGTAGATACTGAATATATAAAATAATTAGCAAATTAATAAACAAAAATACCTGTTGCCAGAACAGAATAAAGAAAGTCCAGAAATTTGTTCATCAATCGTGCTAAAAAATGTCTCTCAAAGTCTAGACGCTTCTTTAAATTCTCATCTGCTTTTGCATCATTCTTCTGAATAATGTTCCAAAATTTTTTCAATTTGGGCATAACTCTAAATTCAAACTCTCGTCGACCCTAAATTAATAATATATATATTAAAAAAAATACAATTGTAAAGTTTTACTAAAAAATAAGTTAAAGATATAATTTCATATTATTCATTAAAAATACAAATACAATAAAATATTAAAATTCAAGCATGCAGTATTAAAACAAAATTATGTGTTTAAATAAACATATTAAATTTAATTTTCATGAAATAATGAAATAATTGTATAAAATTATGAGTTAAGTAACATCACAATTTACTTTAATGACTGATGAATTTATTTAAAAAAAATTTTAAATGAATATTTGTTTTAATAATTTCAACCTTATAAATTAAAGAAAATTGCTTTTATATATTGTATATGAGTATCTTAATTAACTTTACAGTCACATTTACTTCAGAATTGAAATGGAAATTGGTAAGTTTTATTTAAATTTTTTAAATGACATAGAATACATTTGCATATCTATCTATACCTTATAGCAGGGATGCCCAACCTTTAACTTGACGCGAGCCAGTAGAGAATTTAAAAAAATTTGGGGAGCCACAATTATATATTGCATTTTTCATATTACATTTATAAACATAATTCATAAACTAAAAAAAACTAGTGTAATATGTTTAAAAAAAAATGTAAACACATTTTATTTATTAAAAATTTGTTAACATACATATAAATTACAATTACAGAAAAAGTATATTTTAATTATTTTATTTAATTAAAATGTGAAACCTGACACTGCATATCGTTTGTATTGTAAAAATGTTTATTTTTTAGTGTGTGCATGTGGCATCAAAGAACATAAAATATTTTATCATTTTTTTCTTGAAGAGTGCAATGCGAGCCACAATGAACGGTTGCGCGAGCCACATGTGACTCGCGAGTTACGGGTTGGGCATCCCTGCCTTATAGAATACTGAAAGATATGTTAGAAAAAATTGCAAAAGATTTTAAAAAAAAGAAAATATAAATAATTTTCTTTGATAGAACTTTGTGACATATCAATAGACTTAAAATACTTTATATTTTGTTCTATGCTTTTCAGAAAAATCTCAAAAATTTAACCAAATATAGTAAATACTGATGTTGTCAATGTATGTTGTGTATGAATAATTAAAGCGATCCATCTTTCTTTATTACTGTTACAAAGCTTATTTCATTAAACCTCAGCAATATAACAATTGGTCAGTAACAGTAGTAAAGAAAGGTGGATTTATTTAATTATTTATAATTTTATCAATACATATAGAAGTATATAAAATGAAAGGAAGAATACAATATGTTGTGTATGATGGAATACAAAAGTCAAACTAGATGATCTGATCGAATTTGAATGTTCAATTGCAGGAATGATGTCCAACTTTTTTAAAGCTAAAGGTTATCACAGCTATTTCAAAGCATTTAGGCAGAGACCTATACCAGTTGTCCTCTATTTTAATGTAGTAACCATTATAAATAATAACTGCAAGGTTAAGCAAATGTGTATTTCCATAAAAATAAAACTATTTTGCAGACATCTTAATAATTAAAATACTTAAAAGGTCCAAAGTTCTACCATCAAACTTGAAACTATTTTTTAATATTTTTAACATCCAATTCATAAAATAATCAGCTGCTATCATGTAATTTTTAATAAACTTATCAAAAAAGACAGGTTCCGTATTGCATTTCAATTACGTTTAATAGTAAAAATATTATTTCATAATTGTATGAATTGCCAAACATTTTAAATGAAGAGGTAAGACATGGAATTAAATCTATAACGAAGAAAAATAGGAAATGATAAAATTATTATTGATATTTTAAAAACAGCAGGTGAAGAAATAGAAAAATTGTTGGCAAAAATATGTAAATGTCTAAATGATAAAGAAGACCCAGATGATTGGAAGAATCCAATAGTAATATTGATATTTAAAGAAAGAGAATAAAGACGATATATTACAAATTACAGACCTATCAGTCTTCTATTAGTGCTAAACAAAATCTTTACCAAGATTATTACAATTCACCAACCAAAAGATCAAACTGGATTTAAAAGTGGTTTAACACAGTAGATCATATCCAAGTATTGAAAAAATATAGAAAGGACTAATAAATATAAATTGTCATTACACTTTGGATTTATAGATTATATAAATAAAATAAAACACTTTATTTTATAAGCATTTCCACAATGTTTAAAGTTGGATCATCAAGATATAGATCAATCATGCTGTCAAAATCTGAAAAATATTTATCACGATGCAACAGTAGTAATTAGATTATATGGTAATACTAAGAAGATTAATATTGATAAGGATGCTTTCATATCTCCAAAACTTTTTTTGCAACAGTTAAACAAATAGTATTTCGTGAATTAAAATGAGAAACTAAGAGAATAAAAATATATGAAGCTTATTTAACATCTATATTTTGCAGATGACGTGAATATTTTTCAAATAATGCTTCAGTTTCAGCAAGAGTTATCAGACCAAAATAACAAAATAGGTCTAAAGATAAACACTAACTAGAATAATGTTCAGTGGATTTACTCAGAATAAAAAAAAAGATTGATAATCATGAATTCAAAGAAATTAACAACTACAAACACCTTGGTCAGATTATTAATAGAGATGAAATCATAATGGATGAAACTAATCATAGAATTAAAATTGAATTGGGTACTTTTAATAGAAATAACTTAATAGTAAAAAGAAATATGTCTATGTTTTTGAGAAGAAAGATGTTTTTACCAATTCTTACTTGTGGATGTGAAATTGACACTTAATAAAAAAAGCAATGCAAAGACTTCAAATTACTCAACAAAATATGGACAAATGTATGTTGGGCATAACAAGAAAGTATCAAATGTGTAATATTTTCTTAAAAGAACAAACAGATATCATTGACATCATTGAAAAAATTAAGAAAATGAAATGGTGTTAGGTTTTATATATGGCTAGAAGAGATGGACAGTTGAAATCTTAAACTGGATTCCAAGAGATTTAAAAGACCTATAAAGAGATCATGTGAGATAGAAAGTTTGTTGGTGTAAAATGAAGAAAAGTTATAGATCATAAAATCTGGATTAAACTTGGAGACCTTTATTCTGCAGTAGATCAATAATGGCTGAAAGTGATGACGATGATAAAAATGATGATCCAAAAAAAGGATTTTATTTTTTATGTGTATTTCATAATATTCAAATAAATAAAAAAATCTGTAGCATTTCAGAGGTTGTTATCAAAAATGCCAAATGACTTCAATCTAATATCATTTTGAACATTTATTATTTTTATTTCTGCATTGCTTTTGTCCATTACCACAAATTTTTCCATTAATAAAGTAATTTTGTCTTTAAGAAAAAATCAGGATTCTCATAGCTAAATATATAAAATTTCCACTGATTGTTAACTTAGATAGAATTGTTTAATTGGTTAGAGCATCTCTGAAATTCAGTATTCATAAATCTAACAGCAACTGGTTTGATTTCCAAATTAGTACTGTCATTGGTCAGACAAGCAACATTTGGGCAAGGAGAATAACATCCTTCGAAATGTTGTGTTACGTATAAAATTGTGTGTTGTCATTTATAGGTGAATGTATTTGAAAAGTTTAAATAAGTTTGAACTTTTCTTAAAACATTTAACAATTAAAACTAGATGATAGAAAAGTTAAATGACACCATCATAAAGTTTTCAGCCAAGTATTATTAATTGATTGTTTTGCTTGGGGTAATGAGAAAATCCACACAAAACTCATTACTTTTCCGGTAATACCTGTGAAAACAAATTTATCTTAATATTCTTTATGAAAATTATGTGAATTTTGATTTTAATTGATTTGCTTTCATAATTTCACTTTTATCACAAAGCTATTAGAAATTCTTAAAATACTTCTTACTTAACATTTTATTCAATATTGATATATAACGTGACTTCAAACTAATATGTAATGCTATAAAAAAAAAAAAAAATTTCTGATGATTACATTCACAGAAAGCAGAGAACAAATGAGTGAGCTTCTGGTATTTACTGCTAGTAAGGCAAATACATGGATAAGATGATAAAGAGATTGGTAGAGAATATCCATTTTCTATTCTTTATTTCAAATATTTGAAAACCAGGCACTCTTCACAAACCTGGGAGCTTTTAATTATAAGTATAGAGGATTTGAACTCAGATTTTCAAGCACCCTTCAACTATCCACACTATCTCATACAACTGATACACATGACCACACACATGTAGAAAAGATAAATAATCACCAATATATGTATTTCGTGCTAAACCAGCACTCATCAGTTGGTCCAGATTATCATCTCCCACACCTATATATAATCAGTGCTCAGTTTATATTAAGATAGCAAATCTTCATACTTTAATGGACAGGCTTCAATCCACTCCAACCTCCAACTTTTCAGCTATCCATATCATTGAAAATCTGATGATGAAAACTCAAATCCTATGCTGATGCTAATATTATTGCCATGCCCATGTTGACCTGAAGTCACTCTGACCCCTCATGTATAGGACCGTATCCATTTACATACATATAAGAGGGATGGACAGGATACAAGCTTGATATGAAAACCAGGCACTCTTCACAAACCTGGGAGCTTTTAATTGTAAGTATAGAGGATTTGAACTCAGATTTTCAAGCACCCTTCAACTATCCACACTATCTCATACAACTGATACACATGACCACACACATGTAGAAAAGATAATCACCAATATATGTATTTCGTGCTAAACCAGCACTCATCAGTTGGTCCAGATTATCATCTCCCACACCTATATATAATCAGTGCTCAGTTTATATTAAGATAGCAAATCTTCATACTTTAATGGACAGGCTTCAATCCACTCCAACCTCCAACTTTTCAGCTATCCATATCATTGAAAATCTGATGATGAAAACTCAAATCCAATGCTGATGCTAATATTATTGCCCTGCCCATGTTGACCTGAAGTCACTCTGATCCCTCATGTATAGGACCGTATCCATTTACATACATATAAGAGGGATGGACAGGATACAAGCTTGATATGAAAACCAGGCACTCTTCACAAACCTGGGAGCTTTTAATTGTATATATTCTTTATTTTATGAACATGAATCATTTTTCATTGGTTTCATATATTTTTATTGCTAAATTTAAACATATTAACTTGCATGTCTCTCAGAATAAACCCGAGGATAATCGAGTGCAATTTATCCCCTCTACTTTGAATACTTTTTAGCAAAAAACTTTTTATTGTGCATATATGCATACACAATCTTACATTTAAACTGTCCTGCAGTCTTCTTCAGAGCTATGATATAATGAACAAAATAAAATACATAACTATATAAATATTTCATTTTATTCATTATAACATAAATCTGAAGAAGACTGCAGGACAGTCGAAATGTAAAATTGTGTATGCATATATGTACAATAAAAAGTTTTTTGTTAAAAAGTGTTCAAAGTATTCGAGTGGATAAATTGCATTTATATAAGATATTACAGCAAAATAAAGGAATTGGTAAATTTGGTAATATTTCTGAAAAACATCATAATATTAGAGAAAATTTTTATATTTAAAATAAAATGTCGGAAAGTATGTAATCATCTTTACTAAAATTATTAGTATCTCTATTCATATAAGATCGTACATATGAATGTCAATAATGTTATTAAAAATAATTCCCTATCTCTTCCCAACATTTCTTTTTTAATTTTATAACACCCTTCTAATCGATTTATACAAATAGTCCAGCTCATCCCATTTGCATTTAATATTCAATCAGAAAAAATTCTGGATATAATAATTTATTAACAATCAATCAAATGCTAATTAACTGTACTATTTATTAAGTTTATGTCATTCTTTTTTTATTAGTCACTATTTATCGTTTGAGGATAAGCTGTAAAGTATAGTAAATTTTAAATATTTTCAACCCTCTAATTTTCATTATAAGAAGATCTTCAAAAATATTAATATGTCAATAAAAAGTTTGTGTGAAAAGTTATAAATATTTGAAAAGTAAAAATATTCAACAAATCTAGAATGGACAGAAAATGTAGATCTATAAATACTAATTTAACATTCCTAATGAAATAAATGAAAGTACAAATTATATATCTTCAGAACTCAAATTCTTTAACTTCATTAAATATATGCCAAAAATATTTTATCAAAAAATAAAATTTACCTATGTATCAGAAGATCTACTCAAAAAAATATTAACCACTTTAAAAGACTACGTATAGGATATATTTCTGTAGTGTAATTTTCATTAAACCATTCTCATACAAGTTAGGGAGAATGGTGTAATCAAAATTGCACTACAGAAATACTATTCATTAAATAGATCATTTCTAATCTAATGAATGATTAATAAAGATTATTAATACATATAGGATATATTTCAACTGGTACGGAGAAGGATAACTTAAATACAATGTATCATAGATTTATTGACAATAGGTACTAATTTCATTCACTGCTCATTAAAATTTATTATAAGACTAAGCGTAAGCTTGTGGTTAAACACCTTAAGAGGTCCCTACTATCGCATTTTACACGCATATTCTCGAGGTTATAGCCTCAGTAAATATTACTTACGTAATGAATGTGCGTTTAATAAATTTATAATTATAAGACTAATTGTTTAAAATATACATAGTATAGATAAGATATGAAAAATATTCCCAATTACTACAATCTTATCAAAGCAGCGTTAAAGTTCGACTGGTAACTATTAATTTTTTATTTATATATTATAAATTTCCTACATAAAAATGATAATGACTTTTAATCTATGTTTAAAAAAAAATATGTCAGATTTAATAAAAAGATATTGTTAGAAAATGAAAGTAACATTTTAGAATACAATTCATATTTATGACAAGTTATTCGAACTTTTCTAATCTCATTTCTAAATACGATATATAAAAAGAATCTGACAGCTGTTGTTTTATCCATAATGACGGACATTTCCTAATTGAAATAAAATCATGAAATATTAACTCTTTTTTTTTTTTAAGTATAAATATACTTTGAAATATCTAAACATTAAAAGCATAAAGCTAAACTAGCCAATAAATAATTAAAATGACACCAAATTCATAACTCATCCAGACTAGCCAAGAAAATAAAATCTAAAACACTATCAATGGTTGATTTCACTGCTACAAGTAGACTTCTCAAGTGTAAAGTACTACAAAATAACAACATATTTAAACTAAACATTGGCCACAATTCCACTCACCTCCCATCCACCCTTAATATTAAAAGAACTTTTAAATAAGTTAACTGCTTCAGAATCATAAATTTTTAATAATAAAGATTCTTTAATTCTTCTTTTTATTTCATTTCTCTCAAAGAAAACAACCTTAGCTTCATCAAAATTAATAGTGTGGCCTGTATCTTTTTCATGGATATATAAAGCAGAACAAAGATATTTATTTCTAATTCTACTTTTATGTACGTTTATTCTTTCATTTAAGCTCAAACTATTCTGACCTATATATACCTTTTTACAAAAACAAGGAATAATATACACTACTCCAGGAATAGTCTTTCTATCACAAATTTATTTTGTATTAGTTTACTTTGAATAATTTATTAAATAATATAAAAAAAATTTTTGATAGAAAGACTATTCCTGGACCAATGTATATTATTCCTTGTTTTTGTAAGAAGGTATATATAGGTCAGAGTAGTTTGAGTTTAAATGAAAGAATAAAGGTATATAAAAGTAGAGTTAGAAATAAATATCTTAGTTCTGCCTTATTTATCTATGCATAAGATACAGGCCACATTATTAATTTTGATGAAGCTAAGATTGTCTTCTTTGTGAGTAATGAAATAAAAAAAATTGAAGAAGCTTTATTATTAAAAATTTATGATTCTGAAGCAGTTAACTTATTTAAAAGTTCTTTTAATATTAAGGGTGGATGGAAGGTAAGTGGAATTGTGGGTAATGTTTAATTAAAATATGTTATTTTGTAGTTCTTTACACTTGAGAAGTCTGTTTGTAGCAGTGAAATCATTGGTAGTGTTTTAGATTTTCTTTTCTTGATTAGTCTGGTTGAGTTGTGAATTTGGTGTAATTTTGAATATTTGAAATATCTTTTATACTTCAAATCCCAGAAAGGAGATGATTATGATGAAAACATCTTTTTCAAGAAAATATAAAAGTTGTTAATAGCATTAAAAAAATAATAGAACAAAAATGACTAATAAGCTAATTAAAATCTGTATTACTGCGAATTTTAAAATATTTTTTCCCATTCTTTGAAATCACTTGATTGCAAAAATGTCACTGCTGCATATGTCACTAATATAGAATTTTACTAAATTCTGATTTTCTGAAATGTTTATTTAATTAATACCAAAATATTTTTGTGAGTTCTAATAAAACTATAAAGATAAGTTATTATAATATAATAGTTTTTGGACATAGTATGTGTGTGTGTACATATATATATATATATATATATATATTAGAAACCAATCAAAACTTAGACAATCTCAATATAGATAACAATCAAGAATTTCAAACTGTTGTCAAGGCAATCTCCTTTTAGCAATATACATATACACATACCATTATTTATAAAGGTTAAACTATCTTGAAATAGTCCATTGCAGATTAAAACCCTATCCAACAGCTTTCTAAAGTGAAACAGTAATAGAGAAAGCACTAATTACTAATTAGTCAACTATGGAGAGGTGAGGGAGTAGGGTTCTCCTTTTTTCTTTCATCATCTGGCCAAGAAATTAAAATATCAATTTATGACTAATAATGAGATGACAAACTGTAAAACACTTCTAAATATATATATTCACAAAATTGCCTATGCGTAACATGTTACTTTCTTTACCTATTTATGTGTGTGTGTGAGTGATGAGTAATATATTTATCAGACAATTAAGAAGAATGATTATTCATTATTAACAAGAATACATATTAATCTTTTTATGATCAATTCATCCAATGAAATTTTAAATTAAACAATGTTATAATTTGTACTTTAAAAATCCTGATTTAAATTTATGAATATATATTTTAACACTTTCTTCGTTCTCTACTAACAGTCCAAATTCTTTTAATTCATATATGTATTTTCTTTTTAAATTAATAGGTATTATCTATTCAAAATAAAACAGACGCTTTCTAAAGTAAAATTTCATAATAACTTTGCAAATTATAAATAAATGCTACTTACTGGTAAAAGACAGACCCACATAGATAAAGAAACTAGTCGCTGGACTTGTTCTCGAATTAAATTCACTTCCTAAATACAAAGCAATAATAATTATAATAATAAATAAAATACTATATATTTATTGAAAACAAATTTAGAATGATTTTATTTTTAAAATTAATTTATAAGTATTAATTATAAAAATTGTAATTACATAAAGTAATAGAGAAATTTACAACTTGTTATTAAAAAAAAGTGTTGACATTAGTAGTTAATTTATCATGTTATTTACATCAACGCAAATATTTTCATAAGATGTCAAATATTCTGGTGGATTTTCTTATACGAACAAACAGCAAACTATACTTATATGGAAAGATAAGTAACTGGCTAGTCTTCAAAAGAATCCTAATAATAATAATGTTTGATGCACAAGATTACTTCTTGATACATCAATAACACTTCAATAACACTATATTACTTTATTCACTTTGACGGTGTTTTTGGGAAAAACGCCATCTATTGATCATAAATACAAGCGTTAGCAAGTTTAACTTGTTTTTTGTTTTTCATATATATATATCCATAATAATCGATTAAAGAAACATTCATGAAGAATGTTCATTATTAATATGATTATGTATTAATCTCTCTATGGACAGCTTATTTAATAAATTTTCAAGTCAACTAATATTATAGTTTACACTTTAAAATACTGCTTTAAATTTATGCATATATACTTTAAAATCTATACTCTCTAAAGTGTATATATTATAATAAATAATTAATAACGTTTTAAATTCTTTCATCCTTACATTTTTTACTTAATTTATAATGTTTTGGCTTAAACATAAGTAAAAGAATAAATATAATGCATTATTCAAAATTGACAAACTTACAACATATTGTTTGCCTGAAAGTTTGTAAAAATTGCATTTTAGTTGTCTTTATATGTTGGACTATTTCCATCATCTAATATTACATATTGAATGTCTTTAAAAAAATTTAAACTTTATTTAAATTTCCAATTACATTCAACTATTAGTAATGTCATCAACGTTGGTATATACACAATGCTTCGATTAGTATTATTCTTTTCTCTTCTTCAGGTTTTGCTAGCCAGACCAGTAACAGTATTAGCATGAGAATCGAACTTGGACCTTTTAGATTCTTGGATATTGAATTTTAAAGTAACGTTCTAACCTGAATGCAAATTAAAAGATCTAGAAGATCATATAGTTGGAAAAAATACAAATCATTTCTGAGATTATGCTTAAGTACAAACAAATGACAGATTTTAATTTATAATTCTTATATAACTAAAAACCAATTCAGAAAATGATTTCATCTCCTGTTATCATTTTCCAATTTTCCATCCACCACTTTCTAACATGGGATGGAAATTTCTTCAAATGTTCATCAAATTAACAAAAAATAACATTTTCTATCTAATATTATGTACATTTAATAGCATCATCTTAAAATATGCAGCTAAAATAACTTCCATACTAACAGTATTAAAAAGTCTACATATTTCCCAATAATGAAAACTACAGAATGTTGTTTTATCATTTATTGGTTTGATAAGCTTTAAAGATTTTAAACAATAATTAAAGTTTATAAGTTAGCAGTCTTTTATCGAATGAACTCAGTAATCATTAAAACATTTAATTATCTTGAAAAAATTAACAAAATATTTAAGAGTTATTTCAATGACTTTTCTATATGTCAAATTCATAAGTATACTTAGTTTTGCATAATTTAACAATGCAAACAGTTTTTTATTTTGATTTGAAGTAATACAAATAATTACCCATATATTTTGGACGTGGAAAGAAAATTATTTAATTTAATTATCAATTATTTTAAACCTTTCTTAATGTGAAGAGTACTTTATGCTTTTTAAACTTTTGGGAACTCCCAAATACTTACAGTTTTCATGAGCGTTTGTGGATAAATGTATTAATGTTAATCGAATTACAAATTAAAACTGAGGAATTTCAAAACTTTATTTCTTAATTCATTAAAAAATAATTTAAAAAAATCATTACAATAAGTATTTGAATGATATAATCAATTAAATAGTCTTAAACTTTAAAATAAAAATAATTTACAATAAAATTAATTACAAGATACCCAATAAGAGGTGACAATAAAAGTGAATCTCAAAACACATAAAATATATCAAATACAACTAGTATATAAAGATAAAATATATCAAAAACAGCTAGTATATAAAGAGGGAATCAGAAGTTCTGAAAATAAATCGAATAATTATCTCAAAACATATATATTCAATTGCAATAGGTTAGAAACCATAACAAAATCTATGCAATGACATTATATGTCTTATAGCTTCTCAAAGATTCTAGATGTCCCAGAAAGGGAATAAAAGTTAAAAAGACAATAATATCAATATTTATCTTTATTTTCAACCATTATCAATCCACTATAGGATGAAGATCTCTTCAAGTTTAATAAAGTTTATCTTATCCAAGCCTCCTTTCATTACCCCACACCAACAAAGTTCCTTATTTCTTCCATCAATCTCACATGCAGTCTCTTTCTAGGACTTTTACAATTTCTTGGGATCCAATTTAAAACTTTAATTGCCCATCTATATCTCTTCTAACAATATGATTAACTCAATTCCATTTCAATGTCTTAATTTTTTCAATAAGGGCAGTGATACCTTATTTATTCTCTGATGCATGTATTATGCTTTCAAGCCTTTCTTGTTAGTTTCAATATACATCTCTCCAAATTTCTTTGAATAATTTGAAGTCTCTGCATTGCTCTTCTATTAAGTGTCCAAATCATAAATAATAACTGGTAAAACATATCGAATAAAAAACTTTCCTTTTCAAACACAGGTATATTGTTTTTATTACAAATTATTTCTATCAAAAGCATTCCATTTAATGTTAACTCTGTGATTAATTTCATTCACTGAGTTTCCATCTCTAACAATAATCTGGTCAAGATATATGTAGTTGCTATTTTCTAATTCATGATTTCAATCTCTATTTTCTTCTTTTGAGAAAATTGACTGAATAGTATTTAGTCCTATTTTTTTACTTTCATCTGATTATTCTTGCAACATTTCCTAAAGCTCTTAACCATTATTTGCAAAAACAATCAAAATCTAGATGACTTAGATAATCTTCATTTACTTTTACTCCCTTAGCTTCCCAATTTAATCCACAAAATACATCTTCTAAAGCTGCTATAAAAAGTTTTGAAGACATGGAATCATTCTGTTGTACACATTTTTCAATATTAATCTTCTTAGTATAACTATGTAATCGAATTGCTAATTCATAAATATTTTCAGAATGATAATATCCCAGGTCTACATCTTGATGATGACTGTGGAAATGCTTAGTGAATCAAATACTTTTTCATAATCTAGAAATCCATAGCGTAATGACAATTCATGTTCATTGGTCCTTTTTACAACTTCTCTCAATATTTGGATGTGATCCATTGTGCTGAAACCATTTTTAAATCCAGCTTGTTCTTTTGCTTGATTAGAACTCAATTAGTCAAATTATATTTATCCTCATAAAGAAAGATGATATATTTGTAATTTCTAATATCTTCTTTATCATTTTTCTTAAGTATCAATATTATTACTTCTTTCTTCCTTTAATGTGATATTTTATCATTTAAACAATTGGAATATAATTTTGACAACCATTTTCCTACTTTTTACCAGCTTCTTTTAAAAGAACAATAATAATTCCATTATTTCCTGTAAATTTTCCCGTCTCACAGAATTAATTACATCTCACTCTTTAATTAAAATTCTTGGCAATTTAGAAAATGTAGTAATTATAGAGAATACTTTCTTTTCTTGTTTTTTATTACTATAAAAGTCTCTATAAATTTTTTCCACACATTTCATGATGTCATCTTTTAGTAATAGATCCATCTTTTCTTCTTTTTGCTGAAATAACTTTCTTTCCAATACAAAGATGTTGTTTCATACTTTTGAAGCTTTTATTCTTTTTATATATAGCTTTCCATGATAATTCACAATTATATTTTTTTAAATCATTATTAAGTCTTTTTCATATATTTCATAAAATTCTAGATATTCACTTCTTCTTAGTGAATCATTTTAAAATTTTTTTCATATTTCTTCTTTTCTTCATATTGTCATATCAATAGAAAATTTAATGGTCATGCTGCTTTTTTGTACCAGTTATCTTTCTTGAAGTTCTCAGTAGAATATCTGTTATCTTCTTATTAACTTAAGTCAAGTCTGAACTATCTTCAAAAGTCTATTAATATTTTAAAATGACTTGCAAATTCTACTTTAAATTCATTGAAATATTTTTGAAGATTAGAAATACCAACTAATAATACTGACATTCTTAATGGTTTTTTCTAACTAGTTTTGTATTAACACATATCTTACATCTCACTAATCAGTGATAACTTCCTGTATTTTAGTCAAAATATAATCCAATTTTGCTATCCTTCAGTTGAATGCTTTCATGTCTATTTTGTTTAGCATTTTTCTCCAAGAAAGAATTTATAATGTAGTTTTTTTTCTTCCTGCAAACTCCGTAAGTCTGTGTCCTCTCTCATTTCTTTCACCATAACCAAATTCACCCACAGCAATTTCTTCATTCAATCATTTACCAATTAAGGTCTGCTATAACAATATTAAAAATGTTTTCGGTTTGATCAAAAGCATTTTTTATACCCATATAAAAAAATCTTTTACTTCATCATAATGAGAATTGTTGAGGCATAAATCTGAATTATCTGCATTTTGTATTTTCCATTATTTTAAATAACTAATCTTGCCATTTTGTCTAATATAACATCAATCTCTACAGTGTTGTTCTACCACTTTTTCTTTATAATAAATCTCATTTCACTTGTGCTTCCAATATTTGAAGTACATGTCCACTTTTTAAATTACTTGTCTTTTCAGCTTTTCTTCTAACTTCACAAATTCCAACAATCTCCCATTTAATATTAAGCATTTCTTGCATTTCACGAAATCTTTCTTCACTTGAAAATTTCAGTTACAGATACTTAAATAAGAGCTCATCATTAAATAGTAACTTAGGACTGCAATCAAAAGGTTCTTAGCACCCTTTGCGTTCAGTCATCAATTAACACCTTGGCTGGTAAGTTCACACCTTCCTAGGAATAAGAACTATAATTTAGTTTTGTCTGTCATGATTATATAATAACTATAGAAAAAATAAGATCATTCAGACACATACATACTACCTTTAAAAAAATTCAATGATATTTCAATTAAGAAATATTAGATAATTGAGAAGAAAAAACAAAAATGTTTCTTCATCTTAAACTCAAATATAAAAAGCTAGTAAAGTTATCATGCCAAGTAATGCATGTTGGTGAGCATCTTATCCATGTTTATTTACCATATGAATAATCACATAGTCATACCAGCTACAATGACAAGAATGTATGGAGAGTACATTAAAAATTTACCCTGCTTGATTCTTTTAAGGAATCAAAGAGTCTCCTTTCAGTTATCAGCAAATTCTTTTCATTAATTTATGTATTAAGTTAATTACGAAAATAGTTGTTTAGTCTTTCACTGGAAAAATCTTAAGAGCCAGCAAGAATCTAAAGAACAAAGTTTAAGAAATGCTAAGTTACACCCTTTGTGAGTTGTTTTTGTTTATAGCTTGTTTGAATAAATGAAGATCTGTTGGAAGGTGAATAAAAATGTTCTGATTTCTTCTGAATCTCTAGTTTGATTTTTAATCAAATAGAATTTAGGTTGATTTCATTTTTACAAATATTATTTGATTAAAATTACTAAAAGTGTAATTAAATGAACACTGAATTAGAATAGCTTGAAAAAGCAAATGGATATTTATTAATCCAAGTATTAATAGTAATATGTTCTTCATTTCTATCTTTTTCTTATATCAGTAAATTACCTTGCTAAGATTTTTGAGAATTTAAAATTTTTCCTGTTGGTCAATTTACACGTTGTGAAGACCCATTATATAAAGCCAAGATAACCAAGGACTTTATGAATTTGAGCTAAAATCATAAACATGTAATATTTTTATTTAAAATTTTAATAATTTTGGAATTTGAAATAATATATTTTTTGTATAGATAAATTCAAATAATTTATTTATTTGAAAAAATATACATTAAATTTCAGTATACAATAAATAATGTTTTAACCACATTCTTTACTCCCTCACTTTTTTTTCTTTTCATAAATCCTGTGTCCCAAAATATAGTAATTTGATTTTTAATTTTTACAACATATATCAAAATAATTTTAAAAATGGTTTGAACAATTATATACAATTTTGATTAAGAAAATATATTAAATTTAAAAAAAAAAAAATACCAACCAAACTGTTAAAGCAATGGATTATAAAAACAATAAGAGCTGTTTTCTCCCGGAGAGATAGATCCTCTAAGAAATTTGCTTTCATTATATTTTGTAAAAATTCTGGAAAATGTTCAGGCTTATTTATAAAACCCTAGAGGGAAAAAATATGAAGAAACAAAATATAGAATAAAAATTCATAATTTAGTAATTTCTTTTTTAAAATAACAATGATAATAATCATAATAATAATAATAATAAATATAAAATTTAACAAAATTTTATTAACTTGCTTATGATAATAACGTGAAAGGTTGAAACCTTTGACAGATGCGCTTTAAAAATGCTTAAATGACAGCCAATCAGATAGAAATAATGACTGCACAAGGAACTCTCAATTAAAACACAAGCCAGAGACTTTACAAGAAAAAGATAGAACCCACCTTCTTCTCTACTTAAATTTATATATAAATAAGCCAGACTCAAGTATTTTGAACTAAGAGCGTGAAGCTTTAAACACCTTCACATTTAATTCATTAAATATTATATATAAATAAACATGAAATCTTTCGATTTACTATGCAGTAAATTTTCAAATCTAATGAAATGATCGTAACAAATGTAAATATATTAATTTATTAAGCGCAAGCAGATGAAAATAATAATAACGTGAAAGGCTGAAACCTTTGACAGATGCACCTTTCACGTTATTATTATTTTCATCTGCTTGCGCTTAATAAATTAATATACTTAACATGCTTATGATTTTGTAATTTATTTTTTTCCTAATGATTAATTTTTTACAGCAATATTTTTTTATGTACAAAAAAAGTTAATAATTATTATTAATTACTTATACATCAGTTATTAGTTTGCTTGTTTTTTGCTAATTTATTATAATACTTTATATAATCTCTATCCTAAAAAAATTTTAAAATTATTTCTTCTTTATATGGCCATTAATCTATTTTAATAATGCATATAACTTTATCAGAAACTGTTCTCAAGAGAAATCTATTAAAATGCTTTTTCTTTTATAGCTTAAGTGTATAAATCTTTTAACTTTATCTAAATTAATACATTTAAGTACATAGAGGTATGAAAAAAAAATGTAGGTACATTATAGATAAATAACATGTAAATCATATTGCATCTGAATAAATGAAAGTTTGAAGTACTGCTTATTCAAATAAAACTGTTACACATAATCTTAAATCCACACTAATCTTTAATGAATAAGTTTACAAGAAGATAAGTACTTTAACAATATATTTTACAGTAAAAGCTCAAGTTTTTAATCTAATGCTATTACAATTTCCATTTCTATGTGACTTTCAGTATAATAAATTGATTACTGCACTATTAATATATGACATATCTAATCATTGGTAATTAGAAGTTTAAAAATGATATTGTTTAATTGAAGAGTTATAATTATTAATATTCATAGATGATAAAGAGAATCTATTAATGAATCAAATATTTGAACAAAACAGATGACTGCTTTGAATATCCAAACATGAATCAATTTAATTTTTAAAATATGCATTATTACACACTTGAATGAAGTATCAAATCAGTAAAAAAAAAGGTAAACATAGTTCAAATAAGGTTCCCAATAGTGATCTTTAGATGGATAGGACACTAATATTATGAAAAATAAAATATCAGTGATAATGGAAGATTTCATTAAAGTTTAATAATGATTTTTTCAGTTGGAACAAGTTATCAGACATTATTAAATAATATTTCTGTAGTGTATTTTTCACTACACCACTCTCATGAAATAGAGGCTGATTTCTATCTGCTTTTAACATATTGTAGAGGGATGTAACCATAAACATATGACAAAGGACTGTAAAAAGAGATTGTAGTCTGGGCCAACTGATGAGTGCTAGTTCAGCATAAAATGTGTATCTTGGGGATCATATATCTTTTTCACATGTACTTGGTAATATGTTTATGATTAGATCCCTGGTGTTAAAAGCGGATAGAAACCAGTTCCTACCTTGCATGAGAGTGGTGTAGTGAAAAATGCACTACAGAAATATTATTGACTATTGGATAATCTTTAGTCGAATAAAAGACTCATAAAAATTATTAGTATACTTCCATTACATGGTTTGTAGCAAAGTTGTGAGGACAGCAAATTTGATACTTATCAATTAAATTGTAGTAATTTGCTATCTATATATACTGAACAATGATGTAAGATTATGTATAAGAGATTGTGATCTGGGATAACTAACGAGCATCTTGGGGATCATACATCTTTTTCACATATTCTTGGTCATGTGTTTATGATTACATCCCTTTACAAGATGTTATAAGTGGATAGAAACCAGTCTCTACCTTGTATGAGAGTAGTGTATGAAAAATACACTACAGAAATATTATTTTATATTGGATAATCTCTAGATGAATAAAAGATTAACAAAAATTATTAATATCAAACATTATTATCTGACATTCAGAGACTTAACACCTGCTAAAGGAAAAGATTGAAGAGGATATAGTCTTGGCAAACTAAATTCCAAATTTATAACTATTCTAAAGGGAAAGAGCATTTTAAATTTATTGCATAAGTTTGGTAAAGAGTTTTGAAAACTATATTCTTCTAAGCAAGCTTGCTACATTGTAAAGAATAATTATTAGTAATAAGTTCACAAATAAAACCATCTTAAGGTGGAAAATTATACTATCAGCATGTGATATTATAGTATAGCTATGAACTTGATTTCATTTTTACAAAAAAATATATGTAATATAAGAATAAGACAAATTAACGCAATCACAATTAAGTATAAATTAGAAAACTTTGCATTTAATATATTTATTTAATTAAAATGTTAATAATGATTATGAATGGATAAGAAACAATTTCAAGTGACTATTGATATCATTCATTAATACCTTATTAAAACAGGCAAAACTCTCTATACATATTTTAATAACAGTTATAAGAAATCATAGGAAATGGTGATCATGTGATTCATTAATACCATTTACAACTTTATTAAACACTTTAATAATACTATTTTTATATCAAAACTTTATTCTAACAGTTTCCTCTGTCCTGCAGTCATCATCAGAGTTACAATATTCAAATATATAATTATACAATTAATACATTTATACACTTATTCATATACACAAATAAAATATACATTTTAATCTGACCATTATAAATAATCACTTCTCATTTATTACTTTACTCTTAATTAATTCTATCTTATTTATTTTATATTATTCTATTTTATTTTTAAAAATTATTTATTAACAATTTTAATTCTAAAAAACTTTAACTTTTTAATCTACTATTTAATATATATTATTGTCTTTTTACTTATATTTTTAATCAACTTCTAACCTTTTATTTTTATTAAATATTTTATAATTAATTATCAACTTTTTCCACATTACAAATTACTTTTTACATTACAAAATTACTCACTTCTTTACAATCTTATTTCCAAAATCCAACTGACAAAATTTTCAGTTTTTTTATACTTGTTTAAAACTTCCCTCTATCATCAATTTCTTCAACTTTATTCTTTTAACCTTTTCCATACTCAAACTATTGATAATAATAATTATTTATAAAATTATTGTCTTTATCCCAAAATCCCTATTAAGATTTGGCTTTATATTTTTAATCAATATTGCCTCTTTAATTTTCCTATCCCTTCTATTATTTGTATAATTAATCATTTTTGTACTATCTTTCTCAAACCTATGACCTGTTTCTAATGAATGGAAATAAATAGGTGACCTCTTATCATATTTATGTTAAATTAATCTTGTATAAATTAAATTCTTTGTTTCTCCTACACAATTGGTTTATATATTTTTACTTTTACATGACTTGCATTCAATTTTATATAGTCCATTTAAACATTTTTTACTTTTCTCACATATTTATTATCTAATATATTAAGTATATTCTTCCTTCTTTTATTTAATATCTTAAATTTTATTTCAGTATTAAACTTCCTATTAATTCTAATAATTATTTTATTCATACTTTTTACAATATAGAGGTCCCTACCTTCGCATTTTTCAGATGCATATTCCTGAGGTTACAGCCTTAGTAAATATTACTTAATATTACTATTATAAGTTTTAATACCTATATATTTATTCTTATCTATTTAATTTTTTCTACATACTATCCCATTATTTCTGTTAAATTTTTCTTCTGATTTTCTTATACTTTCTTCTATAACTTTTTCTGGATATTCATTATCTTTAAACTCTTTAATTATCAATTCTACATGTTTACTAATTCTTCTTCATTCGAGCAATAATTCCAAGCTCTATATACTCTTGAATTTATATTGCTTATTTTATATTTAACATCTATATTCGAATTCTAATTACTTATATTACTATCTATATTAGTTTTTTTTATATACAGATGTCTCTATCCTGCATTCACCATTTCTCTCATGTGTCACAGCATCAGCCGGAACGTGAACCCGCTAACCCAGGACAACTGCTTGTAAAGCAGCCGTCGTTGACCTCTCGACCACCAATGCTTGACGCATCCACCATTTTTATATGACTTGTTTAACAAAATATCTAAATATGAAAACTTATTATTACTTTCTTTTTCTATTGTGTTAAAAAAGTCATATAAAAGTGAACGCAGGATAGAGACATCTGTATATAAAAAAAACTAATATAGATAGTAATATAAGTAATTGAAATTAGAATATATATGTTAAATATAAAATAAGTAATATAAATTCAAGAGTATATAGAGCTTGAAATTATTGCCTGAATGAAGAAGATAATACTAAACAGGTAGAATTGATAATTAAAGAGATTAGAGATAATGAATATCCAGAAAAAGTTATAGAAGAAAGTATAAGAAAATCAGAAGAAAAATTTAACTGAAATAATGGGATAGTATGTAGAAAAAATTAAATAAATAAGAATAAATATATAGGTATCAAAACTTATAATAATAGTATTGTAAAAAGTTTGAATAAAATAATTATTAGAATTAATAGAAAGTTTAATAATGAAACAAAATTTAAGATAGTAAATAAAAGAAGGAAGAATATACTTAACATATTAGATAATAAATATGTGAGAAAAGTAGAAAAATGTATTAATGGAATACATAAAACTGAATGCAAGTTATGTAAAAGTAAAAATATAAAAACCAGTTATGTAGAAACAACAAAGATTTCAATTTATATAAGATTAATTCAACATAAATATGATAAGAGATCATCTATTTATTTGCATTCATTACAAACAGGTCACATTGTATAAAAATGATTAATTATACAAATAATAGAAGGGATAGGAAAATTAAAGAGGCAATACTGATTAAAAATATAAAACTAAATCATAATAGGGATTTTGGGGTAAAGAGAATAATTTTATAAATAATTATTATTAATAATAGTTTGAGGAACAAGTATAAAAATTTTGAAAATTTTGTCAGGTGGATTTTGGAAATAGGATTGTAAAAAAGTGAGCAATTTTGTAATGTAAAAAAAGTAATTTGTACTGTGGAAAAAGTTAATAATTAATTATAAAATATTTAATAAAAATAAGAAAAGGTTAGAAGTTGATTAAAAATATAAGTAAAAAGTCAATAATATGTATTAAATAGTAGAATAAAAAATTAAACTTTTTAGAATTAAAATTGTTAATAAATAATTTTTAAAAATAAAATAGAGTAATATAAAATAAATGTGGATAGAATTAATTAAGAGTAAAGTAATAAATGGGAAATGATTATTTATAATGGTCAGGTTAAAATGTATATTTTATTTGTGTATATGAATATGTGTATAAATGTATTAATAGTATAATTATATATTTGAATATTGTAACTCTGATGATGACTGCAGGACAATGGAAACTGTTAGAATAAAGTTTTGATATAAAAATAGTATTGTTAAAGTGTTTAATAAAGTTGCAAATGGTATGATATGAAAAAGTAGAAAACAATACATAAGAAAAGGAAGAAAAAGAAGAAGGTTATATCATTCATTAATATTATTATCTTTTCATTGCTATTATCTTCACAATTTTTTTTTTTTTTTAATATACAGAAATTTTGAAATAAAATCATCAAAAAAAGCCTTTTTATCATATCTTATTATTATTGATATAAAAGATATTTTGAGTTTTAAACAGCCATCTTTAGTTAAATAGAAAAATAAAAACTATTCTCTAAATTACATTTTCTTTCAAAGTGATAGGACAGTTTAAAAATTATTATTTTTTTCTCTAAATGTTTTTAAATGAAGATGGTCTTTAAAAGTTACAATGTTTCTTAGCTTCATTAAAAATACATTCAATAAAGAAGATTTTTGATAATTATATTTTAAGAAATATTGTCAATTATATGTTTTATAAAAAATAAGAAAAGTGGATATATAATTAAAAAAATTAAAAGTAAATTTGTTATATAATTAACTGCAACTTTATTTGTTAAAAAAATTTGAATTAAAAAAACTAAAAATATATACATATTCAAAAAAGATATTTTTTGCTTACTTCCCAAGCTGGAACTCTTTCTCTAAACTTCTCATTAACCATTATTACTACAGACATCATATGAGCTGTTGAAGACTGAAAAATAATAAGCAATATCAAAATTAAAAACATCTTCAAAGATAAGATGTACAATACACACATAAAAATACAATAACTTTTAAATATCCAACAGCTACACAAAGCAATCTCTTCAACAGTCCTCATAGAGGAATAATAAAAAAGACATTACTCAGTGCAGTTGTCAATCCAGGCAACATCTGACTTTTGAGATTTTCCATTCTTAATTCCCTAATTAAAAATAATTAATTAAATATTTATCAAACAATACTGGATAGTTAACTAGTGGCTATGAGATGGCTATTAAAAAAAAAAATCTAACACTAATTGGAGGCTTAATAAAAATTTTCAAACTTTACATAGTTCAGACTCAAAATGAGACATGGGAATGGCAGGAAAATGTACTATCATGAGATTCTTATGCACACACATATATTAAACCATAAAAAGATGTAGCTAATTAGTTATTATAAGTAAATCACATCGCCCTAGACAATCTTAACATTAATTAACTAATAGAATACCAGCAATCTGTTATCAAAACAGAAATGGCAATCCATATACTCTCAAGGTCTAAAACAGTGTTTCCCATCCGTTAGAATGTCACAGCAATCTTGACTTCGCTTTTCAGACCTCACAGTATCAAAACACCCTTTTTTTTTGTTAATTAATTTATTTTCTAATTATTAATTATGTTGGAGACATAATAGTTTATTGCAGTTAAGTTTATTCATTAATTAATGATGTGAAAATGAATGTAATTTAACTAATTAAATTAAGACAATAATGAAATATTAATCTTAAAGCATTTAGTTTTAATGGTGCTGGATTTAAATACAGAATAAAAAAATAAAAAAATGGTTATTTTTATAAAATAACATGGAAAAGCTAAATCTTGTTACTAATACATGTTATACTGTAAATGTAAAATTTAAATTGAAATGAGGTTTAAGTAGCAATAGACAATTCAGAGTTATCGTAGCCTAGAAGGAGAAATGTTCTCAATTGTCATAATAATGTGGCGGTAATTTTATTTAATAACAATTCATTCTAGAAAACCAGTATCTTTCCAAGCACATCTTGATCATGACAGGTAAATATCTTTTCTTCATCACATCATTATATTAAATATGAAAAAGAAATTTTTTGTTACATATTTAGAACACTGGTGGCAATATAATTTTTGGTGTATCAAATGCATTTCTTTCATCTAAAAATTTGATATTATTTATTTATTCATTATTTCTACATCTTGCAGTATCCCTAGAAAGTGTTTGCATACCATGATTGGGATTCAATGGTATAAGATCTTGAATAGACCTTGAGTGACAGAAGTTGATTTAAATAGATTGAGATTTAAACTGCCTAGAAATTTTAAATAAACTTCATTAGACAGACTGGGATAAATTGTTTGATGATAAATTAATAAATAATAATTTTTAAAAACTTTCAAACAACCTATTACTCAGTGGTTTAAGTCTACATAGCTAATTGATTATCATAAGTAAATCATATCATCTTCAATCAATGCTTAACATTAACCGATAGAATATCAGCAGTCAGATATTCTATTGGTTAATATTGAGCATTGACTGGAAGTGTTGTGATTTACGTGTGATAATTAATTAGCTATGTACACTTACGATTTATTACATTTAATTCACTGAGTAATAATTTGTCTGAAAAGTTGTAAAAATGATTATTTATTAATCTACCTTCAAGAAATATATCCTGGCCTATTTATTAAAATTTATTTATAACTTCTAAGCAGTTTGAATCTCATTTTGTTTAAATCTGTCACTCATAAAGTCTATTTAATATCTTAGACTATAAAAATAAAGGGATTTTCATTTATTATTTGAATTCTGCTTTGAAAACAGATTGCTGGGTATATTTATATACAGTATATATAAACAAATAAAATAAATATAATAAAAAACTTTGGAATAAATTCTGCAATATTCAATATACCATTTAAAAAATAAAACTCATTAAAGTCACACAACATTAATATTCTCAAATGAATAGTCAACTTTCCATAATTTATGAATATTAGCACAATTATATTGTTTATTTAATAAGTTCTCAATCATTTTTGTAAAATATAATACTTTTGATTTTTCTTTTCTTCAATTAATTTTCCACATATAAAATAAAAAACACTGTCAAACAAAAATTTCCATTACATATAAATAAATGTTCAGCAAATACAGATTTAAATCTATCCATAGAATATTGCTATTTATTGAATAAAAGTTCAACTAACTAGATCCACATTGGCACATCACTTTATAAATAATATTACATTTACCAAAATTCCACTTTTCTTTATGTTTGAAGTTTGGACAAATTATATTTATTAATATTACATTTGTTGATTTTATCAACAGCATCGTTTCCAGCATTTGGTCCAACATTAAATATGGCATTAAAATACTGGTAAGTTAATTATTAATAGAAAAGAGGCTGTTGATAAAATCAACAATTGTAATATAATTTATAAAGTGGTGTACCAATGCAGGTCTAATTATAGTGTTGGGTCAAAATGTGCCCTGAAAAAGAGAATTCATGAACATGAACTTTTATATAATAAATTGTGATTTTTTGTGAGTAGATTTAAACCTGTATTTGCTAAACTTTCAGCTATTTGAAATAGAAGTTTTTGACAATGTTTTTATTTTACAGTGGAAAATGATTTGAAGGGGGGAAAACCCCAGTCATATTTTATAAATATAATAGATAACTTATAAAATAAACAATTGTATTACTCTACATAAATTATGGAAAGTTGGCCATTCATGTGGGAATGTTAATGTTATGTGACTTGACTGGGGATTGTTTTTAAATTTTAACTGTGAAATGCTATTCAGGAAGGCATACATGCCATAAGCTGGTTATAGCTATTATTTATTTTTTTATATTGGTATATTGAATATTGACGTGATTGTTTTTTGTTTAAATATATATACAGGCAATATTTTATTCTAATATAAAATTGACTTTTCAATATTAAATTAACAACGAAGAACATTTTTAAAGAAAGTAAACATATACAGTTGTCCTAGTAAAAAGTAATTCATATGAAATAAAACCCAAGACTTTATTTATGTTTTCTTTTTATTTTTGATTATTCAAAATAATCCTCTTGTGACTCAATACACGGCTGGAAATAATTGCAAAACAATTTGATGTAGTCTTTGAAATCCTGTGCTGGAATCATCCGCACAGACTTTGTCAAAAGCTTCTGGATGTCCTGATTTTTACCATAAGAGGTTCCTTTCATAACAACTTTAATTTTGGAAATAGCCAAAAGTGGCAGTAAATCAAAGTAATAGGGCAGATGTTTAAGCACAATAAGTGCTTTTTTTTTTTGGCCAAGAAAATCATGCACAATTTTGGCATTGCATATTAGCATGTTCAGATGCTGTAAAAAATAATGAGATAATCTTAGATTAAGACTGTAATTGCCAAAAAAAAAAACAAACAAATAATCAATCGATAATGGACATTGATACATTTAAGATAATTCCCTTTCACTGTTAGATAAAAATAATAATGACACAGTTATAAATAAATGCCATTTAAATATAGCATAGGAAGATACAAATCTCTTACTAATAAAATATTTAATTAAATCCATAGAGCGTTTCTCAAGTCATTCTCCATGCTGAAGTCATACAATTTTTCAAAAGAAATATTCTCAAAGATAAAACCACTTTTATCAATAGACTATCAACAAACACAAGCAAATATCTTTTAAATAGCCAAGAGCTAGATATAAGAATATGAGATGAAGTATACTAGATTTACTCAAATATGTTGCATACAAGAAATTTCATTTCAGTTCAGCAACATTAATTGCCATTGTTTCATAAATACCAGATTATTATCAATATTATCTTTACCATAATAATTAGAAAGGATTTGAATTCAGATTTTCAAACTCCCTACAGCTTTCCACTCCATCTTACACAACTGATACACATGAAAAGATATTGGAGATCATGTATCTTTTTCGCATGTATGTGGTCATGTGTATCAATTGTATAAGATGGAGTGGACAGCTAAAGGGAGCTTGAAAGTGTCAGTTCAAATCCCTTCTAATTACATTTTCAGTATAGACAATATACTTGTATTTAAATACTCCAATATAATATTAAAATTATATACTTGATTGTTAAAGAATGTGTAGTACAAAATATATTTACATCACATTAATCATTTGTTCCATTGTATAAAAAGTTTAAAGCTCTACCATATATGCCACATTTATCAAGAACAGATATCTATAATAATTTAATGATTTTAAATGGAATCAATACATTAACTTATTAAGCAAAACTATAAAAGAAGTATCTTAGAATTAGAAAAATTAATGAATTAGCTTCAAATATTAGAATTCATAGTGAATAATTTTAATATTCCGAATTACCTTGTGAAAGATGTAATCATATTTCATTGTTAGAAAAGTTTATACATTTATTAACTTTATTGTTTATAAAATAAAATCATTTATTAATTTTCAAATGATTTCTGCGTTGATTATATAGTAAAGAAAGTTCATACAAAGGTCAAATACAATATACAGCTTGTATTTTGATAATGACCATTATGAGAATAAGTTTATTCACTGTATCATCAAATAATTCTTTGATAAAGGAGAAAGCCACCAAATTGGTCATGTACAAAGAATATTCATTTCAAAAGAGATGTAGATAAAATTGTTTTGTTCATTACAAAATTAATAGCATATTTATTGTCAGAGCATAGTCAGATTGAATATGCACATACAAAAATAAAGAAAAATAGATATAAATAACCTATCCTATTCCACATTCATATGTAATCTAATAGTGCCCAATTTATAAATATTTTATAAACTATATTGTATATAAATTAGAAACTCTATTTCTAGACATGAATTTAAATATGAGACAAAAGAGATGCTCTACACAAGCCTATCACAAACATAACATCAGCCTCTTTGATGGAGAAATAATAATCTCAAAATTCTTTGGTTTTTCGTCCATTATAATTATGTCTTTGCCCGTTTTTTTTTTAATATGGAGGTTTAAACGAATGCAATGTGTGTGTATATATATACACACACACGCCTAAATATCCCTGTGAATATAATCAATAAGTAATGCTTTATTATCTTCTGTAGCTTAAAAATTAATGCTGGTTTATCAAAGGCTAGGTACTATACTTGATACAGACAGTCTTTTCTATCTCCTCTCTATATTTTTTCATTATTTTTCTTTTTTTTACCCTACTTACTTCATTAACTTTGACTTAAGGCTAAATCATCATGAGTTTCTTGGGTTATTGGTCATTTCTTTGCACTCATAATGACAATAAGACTGTCTATTTGTGCAACCACATTTCCATCATTTAACTAAATGCACAATAATTCTGACACAAATCTTCTCTTTTCATTTTTATTCTAATATTCAAATATGGTGAGAACATAAAATATGCAAAGCCTTGACTTAGATGAAACAACTTGGATAGTACAATAATGAATACATAATAATTGAACTTGGAGTTCACTTAATTGTGTTTAAGATTTCATAAGAAGTTTGAGCATGATAAATAACTAACCTAGGCCATAATCCATAGATTCTTAAACCCTAATCTGTCACTTTATTACAGCACCAAACTTTGCAGAATAATCAAACAAATGATTGTACACCTGAGCATCGATATTTTAAAAAACATTTGCCCCAAACAAATGTGGAAAATCGAAAAAAGTTTGTTTAAAAATGGCCTCAAAATCCAATTAGATCATTTTGCCTAGTAGATCATTCATGCAAGTAGCCGAAGTAGCTGTAAAATATAATAAAAGTTATGTTCTAGCATGTGTGTGGCGCAGCTGTTCCCAAAAGCTATAAAGTGTTAATATAAAATACATAACTAAGAACAAACGAGCTGAGCACTTTAAAAGGGTCTTGCCTTCGTAATCATAGCTTGCTACTACATTTAATGATATGCAAATATGCTAATTCCATTTCTTCGATAAAGCATAGCACGTGTCCTTCCTATTTATGGCATCCTTGTCTCGTGAGATGAAGAAGGCCTCTTTGATTTTTCTTTTAAGGTCATGTCTCTCTCTACACACGATTGTGGGATAGTCTGGAACACACTCGTGGTGACTTGTGTTCTGGTGCTGATAGAAAACCGAATAGGTGGAAGGATCGTTAAGAGCTCTATTGTATGAATATTTACGTTGTGCTAATCGTGTGGATAAAGATGCTCTGCTTTCCCCATAATATGTGCCTTTACAGTTATTGTTGGAACATGCAATATTATATACTGTATGGGGGGTCCGTAAAACTGGAGTTTGGTCTTTAGTGTTGCTAATTAAATTGTTAGAGTTTGGAGGGGTTCGAAAACAAAGCTGATATTTGTTGTTAAGGATGGAATGCAATTTCTTGTGTAAATTGGATATATATGGAAGCAATAATCTGGGTTTATCCTGTATGATGTGAGTGTTAAGCTGTTTATTCTGAATATGTAAAAAAATTTTGTCAACAATGGACTGCCTGAACCCTAAATTCAATAGGTCATCTCTGTATTCTATTACATTTGCTTTTGTGTCTGCCTCAATTTTGCACATCAGCCTGTTTCTGTGCAAAAAAGATGCTAGTCCGGTTAATTTATGTCCACACGATTAGCACAACATAAATATTCATCCAATAGAGCTCTCAACAATCCTTCCACCTATTCAGTTTTCTATCAGCACCAGAACACAAGTCACCATGAATGCATTCCAGACAATCCCACAATCATGTGTAGAGAGAAACATGACCTTAAAAGAAAAATCAAAGAGGCCTTCTTCATCTCATGAGACAAGGATGCCATAAATAGGAAGGACATATCTATGCTTTATCGAAGAAATGGATTTAGCATATTTGCATATCATTGAATGTAGTAGCAAGCTATGATTATGAAGGCAAGATCCTTTGAAAGCGCTCAGCCCGTTTGTTTTTAGTTATCTATTTTACATTAACACTTTATAGCTTTTGGGAACAGCTGCGCCACACATGCACACGTGCTAGAATATATATATTTCCCAAAAGTAAAAAATTATTTGACTTAATAAAAGTTATGGTAAAAGTAAAATTGTTTTGGAAATTTTTTTTTTAAATAAAGCTACATGGAATGTGCAAATTTGCTTTATAAGATCCTTCAAGTACTGAACATACATAGACAAGTTCTATAAATGATATAGCTTCTTTTAATTAAGTTCGTACTATGACTTAGCTCACAAATCCCCACAATTAGTAAGGAATCTAATTTTTTGAGGACACAAAGAATGCAGTGACTTAGACTTCAATTTATACAATTTAATAACACGTTAATATATATACAAGTATAAAATACATATACATGAATCAAACGCTATTCTAATTTACTATAACCGGATTGCAGCTAATTAGGAATAAGTCCTTTCACTTACGAAATCTATTCACAAATAATAATATACTAAAGGCAGTACATTTACCATTACCACCATCACCTTTTTTAAGCCTGGCAGCCCTTAAGGCATTTAAAATAATATTATCGGGGTGATCTATTATGACTCTAATCGGCTTATTGACCTTCAGAAGCCATGACTCTGGAAATAAGACATCCACTGTTAGTTTCTTCTGCAGGTTCATTCTTGTATCACAATTAACTCGAAGACAATGAAGAGCACATGTTCCTTTTTTTTCCAGTTTATATATTTTCAGTCCTTTTGTTTTCTGGAGTAATTAAGCTCAATAGAGAAAATCTGGGTGGTGAGTGTATTATCAGTTTAATCTCACCTCTGTAAATTTAATTAGTATTTTAACTCATACCAATTAAACTTCCTTTGTTATCTGATTTTTTTTTTTCTCCTTCTGATAATAATTACTGTACACAATATGTTTTAATTAAATATTTTATAATACAGCAATTCGATTAACTCTATTCCAGTTATTTGTTATTTATATATTTTATTTATTTATTTCCTCTCTCTCTATAAATGAATCTCATAACTTATTTTATTAAATACATATATTTCAATACCCTCCCCCCCTTACTCCATAAAATAGGTTAATCAGTTTTGCACATAATCATATTTTTTTAGGCCTCCAGTTAGAGCCTGAGTAATCTATGTTCATCTGTTGGTTCCGTGCATATCGTTTTGCATTTCTAGTACTGCTTCAGTTTCACTACATTCTAACTGAATCTGTTGTTACTCTTGAATTTCTTCATCAGTTTCTAAGTCAACTATTTTTTGCTTTCTGCAGATTTTGGTCGTTTCTTCTCTATCTACTACTAATGCCTCTGGAAACTTATATATAACTGATTTATATGTCTACAATATTCTGTTCCATTTTGTAGTTGAATGATTACTATTTATTCTAACAGTTTACCAATGATCATATTTTCAATCCAAACTTTGTCACCTATTTCATATATGTTATCTTCACTAAAGTAACATTATTATAGTTTTATACACAATTTTCTGCCGATCAGCAATTCAACCAGAGATTTATCTGTAACTGTCGACAGCATAGAATAATGAAACAGCATAGCGCCAACTTTAAGTCTTTTATGATTCATCGACAGACTGATTTATATGTCTACAATATTCTGTTCCATTTTGTAGTTGAATGATTACTATTTATTCTAACAGTTTACCCATGATCATATTTTCAATCCAAACTTTGTCACCTATTTCATATATGTTATCTTCACTAAAGTAACATTATTATAGTTTTAACACAATTTTCTGACGATCAGCAATTCAACCAGAGATTTATCTGTAACTGTCGACAGCGTAGAATAATGAAACAGCATAGCGCCATATAAAGCTTGTTGCATGTTGGTATTATTAGTCTTTCTCGTAGCCTTTTAAATTTGTTGAACAGCTTTCTCAGCTAGATTTGTTTCAGGATAGTATGGAGGTGCAGAGATGTGTTTAATGCTTTTATTTTTGAAAAATCTTCCATTTCTTGAGCAGTGAATCCAGCGCCATTATCAGAAACAATTATTTCTGGTAATCCTTGGCATGAAAAAACTGCATACAAACTTTGTATAGTTTCACCAGCACTCATATTTTTCATGATGCAATACTCCACCCATTTAGAGTCTGCATCTATGAGTATGAGTATTTTTCAGTGATTGGGCCTGCATGATCCATGTAAAATTTCTACCATGGTTTAATTGCTTTAGGCCAAATTGTATACTTCTTAAGTTTCATACTCATTTTGGACTGACAGGATGTGCAGTTCTTAATGTGTTTTTCAATGTCTACAGTTATCTTTGGCCACCAGACATAGCTACATGGGAATGCTTTTGCGCGCACAACTTCTGGATGACTCGAGCAACAGTCTCAGAACTTTTCTTCTTACTTCTGTTGGTATTACTACCCTATCCAGCATTAACACACAACCCTTACTGACTGAAAACTTGTCATGATTTGTCCAAAATGCAGGAGCAAAGCATTGTAGTTTCTTAGATGGCCAGCCATTTCTAATCTAGCCCATCAAGCTGATATCCTTTATCGGCCTTTGTTCATTTTGCTAATGTTTTGCTGTTTGAGATTTCTGACTATAGGACTTAACACACAACCCTTACTGACTGAAAACTTGTCATGATTTGTCCAAAATGCAGGAGCAAAGCATTGTAGTTTCTTAGATGGCCAGCCATTTCTAATCTAGCCCATCAAGCTGATATCCTTTATCGGCCTTTGTTCATTTTGCTAATGTTTTGCTGTTTGAGATTTCTGACTATAGGACTTACTACTCTAGATTCATTTTTGTCTGGATTTCTAAGCAAAGCATCGACATGTGGCATTTCTTTCCCTTTCTTATATGACAGCTGGTAATCATATGATATTTTCCCATTGCAACATATGTGGACTTAAATGGTCAGGTGCTAGCTTATCTTTCGCCAATATTCCCGATAATGGCTTATAATTAGTTACTATGTGAAAAGGTCTAGCAAATATATATAGGTTAAATTTTTTTAAGCTGAACATAATAGCCAAGGCCTCCTTGTCAATCTGGCTATAGTTTCTCACAGCTTTAGAAAAGGTCCTTGATGCCTAGGCTATGGGTTGTTCATCATTATAACATGGATAACATAAAACTGCTCCCATGTCCCATTCTCAAGTGTCTGTCATTAAGCACACATTGAGATTATTGTCAAAATGATAATAATTTGTCCAAGTACAAAAGAACTTTTATTTTTATAGAAGCTTCTTCTTGTATATTTAATCTCTGCCATTTTTGATTTTTCTTTAATAACTCATAGACATTTTGCTACTTTAGCCTTATTCTATAAAAAGGATTCAAAATAGTTTATCAAATCCAGAAAGGCCTGAAGCTCTTTAATGTTTCTTAGTTTAGCCACATTTTCTATGGCTCTCAATTTCTTAGGTGAAGGTGGCTTACCCTAGTCCAAGATTATAGATCATAGGAATACTTAATTCCTGTGTATTCCACATAGCTTTTCTCTGAAGCATTTATCTTGACTCTGAATCTCTGTAATTTTTTGTGTACATTAAACAATCTTTGATTAAGCATTTCTTCAAAGTATGCTGTTATTAATTAGTATGTCATCAAATTAAGGTATTATGCTATCTAATCCCTGTAATAAAGCATTAATTTTTGTTTGAAATATGTTCAGCACCATTGAAATACTGAAAGGTAGCCAATTACATTTAAATAATCTCACAGAAGTTGTTAGGGTTAATATTTCCGCTGACTTGTCTATCACTCGTATTTGTAAAAAATGGAATTAAGGCCTAGTTTCATGAAATATGATGTTTTGCAGACTGGTCAATAATTCTCACATTAGGTATAGGATACACCCCTTTATTTAAATACTTATTTACTATTAGTCTATAATCCCCACATAGGCGAATTTGACAATTGGGTTTTGCTATCATTACTACAGGTGTCCCAATCTGATGTTTCTACTGGTGTCAATATGCCCTTATTGACCAATCCCTGAATTTTCTCCTCAACTTTTGTTTTCAGCATGAATGGGATTTTTCGCGGTTTACTCACAAACGGACATGTGTTTTAAACTAACTTAATCTCCACTGAATCTGTTGATATTATCCCCAATTCCTCACTGAAAAAATCTGGATATTTATTTTGAATTTCTTGTTGGAGGAAAATTTTTTTACAATACTAACTTGGATTTCTATCACGCGGAACCTATTATAGAGCTAATTTTCCTTTCACTATATACAATGGTAATTTAATTATTTTCCCAAAGTATCTAATTGGCATTTTTTCTCGCTCAGTAATTTTAGTGCATTTCCCCTCACATCTTGAGCCTTAATGTCTGTTTTTTTCTATTTTAATGTTAGCATTCCAATCTATCTTGGACATTATCGATATCCCTGAGTCACTATCTATCTCCACTGTAATCTTTTTTCCGCAAATTTGAAATTTACTCATGAATTGCTGTGATACCTGAACTTCCATTTTTTTTTCTTCCAATGTGAGTATTAAAGGGTTTATCTCCCCTATTTTTCTGCACCTGAATTTTCTCTTGGCTCTTTCCATTTGTAAATTTTTTAATCTGTGTGCTAAAGGCCCCTTCCGCATTTAAAACATGTTTCCTACTTTCACTTATAATCTTTTGGTTTACGATCTATTTTTCCACAGCAGAAGCATGTAACTTTATTTCCCTCTTCGTATTCAGGTTTTTGCAGATTAATGTATTTTTTAACCATCTTAAAAACTTGCATATTATTATTTTCAGATTTAGATTCAAAAGCATGAACTTGCTCTAAAATTAGCTCATAAGCTATTCCTTTCTTTATAGTAATTTCATAAATTAAATCAGACTCTGTTAACAACTGTTATCTGAGCCTGTCATGACACATGCCCCAGAAAAATTGATCCATAAGTATTTCCTCAACACACTCCTCATACTTGCAATCTTTCGCTAGTTCCCTCAGAGCTGAATTATATTCTTTCATAGTTTCACTATTAAACTGTTTTCTATTCCTTAAAGGCAAGTGAGCTATATGGTGGGATGGTTGAGGGCTAAAATATTCGTTTAATTTTTTTATTAATCCCTCATAAAGTACATCATGTGTTATGGGATGGTCATAAAAGATATTAATTATCTCAATAACTTTCTTATCAAAAATACATAAGAGTGCTATAGCTTTTCAATTATTGTCCTCTATTCCATTTAGTGTGAAAAAGATTTTTGATTTGGGTTAAGTACAATGGCCATTTGGCAGCATTATCCACATCGAACTTGGCAATACAAGTTTGCCCAAATGGTGATATTTTTAAGTCCTTCAAAACTAGTTTGAACTTTCAAACTATTAATTTTCTCTCTAAGCTAAGTTTAAACTAAATGACTGCACCAAGTTTAGCTATGTTTTAGCTGACTAAACCATGGAGTAAGAATAACAATTTAGTGCGGAATGTAATTTTTTGAGGACCCAAAGAATACGGCTACTCAGATTTCAATTTATACAATTTAATATACATGTTAATATATTTAGAAATATTTTGAATCAATTTAAAGTTATAAATATTAATTCTTATTAAGCGCAATGTTAATATATTGTAACACGAACGTGAGATATATGTTATAAAAACTACATATAGCTCGCGTTACATATGTTTCATTTAAAATAAATGATTAAATTATTAATAAAAATTGAAGTAGGAAAATATAGTATGTGTTAAAATGGATTTTAAAACGCAAACTTGTAAAAATAAGAAGATTGATTCGTATTTTTCTTTTGGAATAAAACAGTTCTTAGCAAAAGAGTGGGGAGTAGAATGTTAGGAAAATCTAAAAATAATTCTTAATTAAAGATTGAAACTAACTCTCCCTTTTTATAAATTACAAAAGAAAAAAAATATGTGTATTTAAAAAAAAAAAAAAACGAAAATAATAACAAATAAAAGTAAAAATCAAAACAAAAGTTAATTCATAAAAAAAAAAAAACTTTTTTCCCCCATCTCTTTGTAAAAAAAATTCCTTTTATAATGTATAAAATAAGCCAATGTAAAATCAGACTAAAAATTAGTCTAAAAATAAATGTTAGTAAAACTTTCAAAATGTAATTACTTTAAATATTACTTGGCTAATAAAAGAAAATTATAACTCACAATTGAATTAATTAAAAAAGACAACGTACATTATCTTATTGAATTATTAGATTAATCTAAGAAAAAGATTAGATTAACATGGAATGTAAAAATCAATTAATTAAAGAAATGTAAAATTAATTAAAAGACAGATTCAAGTCAATATAAAAATAAATAATGAGAGGGGGTTATTTAAAGTTATCCACCTCTATTGTCATTCATTCCGGCCTTCATTTTGTGATCAAAGTCAGCCCAGTCTTCATTTTGTGCGTTACAGTATTCATTGCGCTAGAGATCCAGAAGTCTAAGGGCAGAATATAGCCATTCAGTACTGCTGCAGAAAATATCATTGCAGAAGCCACAGATCTAGCAAAAATGCATTGCTAAATTGTCTTTAAAAGTGTTTGACTGGGTTTCAGGCCCCAAATTCTTCCACAAATCAACTGCCCCTGCCTGAACCCTCACTGGAAACTAATGCCAAATGGTGAAGTAGATCCTACTGAAAACTCTCTCTCTCTCTCTCTCATAGTCAAGACAAAGAATGAAAACAAGCCCTGAAACAATCGATGGAGACCAAAAAGCCAACCAGGTGGAACTGACAATCATGAAAACCTAGGTAAAGACATTTCGATACTTGTCTATACCACTTTATAGTTATTTTAAATGAACTTTAATTAATGAAGGACTATCATAACTTAGCCTGAGTAATTACTTATGTATATATATTTTTTTGTTTTATAAATTTCAATATTACTGTTATATTATGTTAAATATATGTGTGCGTAATTAAATATTAATGTTTGCTTAATTGTTATTTATCTATTTTCTCTCTCTTTTGTCACTGTGTCACCTGTAAATTAATGTAGAGTTATTTTATGAGTTAAAAAAATATGCTGGATCCAGAGACAGAGTGTGAGCTAGTTATGGGATATTTCAAGTGCTGGATTGTGTGCCTATTATCTGAAGCATGCTGACTATAACCTATAGTTGTCTGGTGCCTGAGATTGATCATCAAAATAAATAAAATGCTTTTGATGGCAGTGATTTGAATCCAGCAGTCGAGGTGTTGTTTTATAAATGTCAATATTACTGTTATATTATGTTAAATATGTGTGCGTAATTAAATATTAATGTTTGCTTAATTGTTACTTATCTATTTTCTCTTTCTTTTGTCACCGTGTCACCTGTAAATTAATGTAGAGTTATTTTATGAGTTAAAAAAATATGCTGGCTCCAGAGACAGAGTGTGAGTTAGTTATGGGATATTTCAAGTGCTGGATTGTGTGCCTATTATCTGAAGCATGCTGACTATAACCTATGGTTGTCTGGTGCCTGAGATTGATCATCAAAATAAATAAAATGCTTTTGATGGCAGTGATTTGAATCCAGCAGTCGAGGTGTTGTTTTATAAATGTCAATATTACTGTTATATTATGTTAAATATGTGTGCGTAATTAAATATTAATGTTTGCTTAATTGTTACTTATCTATTTTCTCTTTCTTTTGTCACCGTGTCACCTGTAAATTAATGTAGAGTTATTTTATGAGTTAAAAAAATATGCTGGCTCCAGAGACAGAGTGTGAGTTAGTTATGGGATATTTCAAGTGCTGGATTGTGTGCCTATTATCTGAAGCATGCTGACTATAACCTATAGTTGGCTGGTGCCTGAGATTGATCATCAAAACAAATAAAATGCTTTTGATGGCAGGGGTTTGAATCCAGCAGTCGAGGTGGGCCATGATCTGGAAATGTGATCGTGTTATGCTTTGCATAGTTTGATCTGACCGTGAGTATCATTGATGGCTCTGCTATCTTTGGTATTCTCCCCTCTGCTTGAAGGGTCGGTCCATCCTGTAGATTCCAAAAGATATCAAAGTTAAATGTAAATTTATTAAAGTTTAGATATTAAAAAGTTATTTTAAAAGTATATGACGGATCCGAATATATATAAAAACATGATTCAAACACTACTAATTTACTATAACCTGACAGCAGCTAATTAGGAATAAGTTTTTTCACTTACTAAGTTTATTCACTAATAATAATATACTAAATGCCGTACATTTACCTTTACCACCATCACCATCTTTTAAGTCTGGCAGCCCTTAAGACATTTAAAATAATAATAAGATCGGGGTGATCTACCTTCAGAAGCTGAGATTCTGAGAATAAGACATCCCCCGCTGGTTTGTTCCACTGCTTCACTCTTGTGTCACAGTTGCCTTGAAGATGACGAAGAAGAACCCGTGTTCCTTTCCCTCCAATTTATATTCTTTCAGTCCTTTTGCTTTCTGGAGTAATTAAGTTCACTGGGGAAAATCTGTATGGTGGATGTATTATCAGTTTAATCTTGTCTCTGTAAATTTAATTAGTATTTTAATTCTTACTAATTAAATTTCCTGTTATCTAATATTTATTTTTTCCTCCTGATAATTACTGTACACCGTATGTTTTAATTAAATATTTTATATTATAGCAATTCAATTAATCTTATTCCAGCTATTTATTATTTATCTATTTTATTTATTTATTTATTTATTTTCTCTCTCTGTAAAATAATCTCATAACTTATTAAAATACATAACTTATTTTATTAAATACATATATTTCAATTTATCAGGTCAAAGAAGATATACGGTATTGGATTTACCATGAAGTTGTAACTTGGAATCATCTATTTTTAAAATTCTTAGGCATGGCACTCAAAAGCTAATAATATTAAAAATTGATTTATAAAACAATGTCTGTGTCTTTTTATCAGTTCTTATGCTCCAACATTAGATCTAAAAAATTTACAGAAGAAAAAGTTTTATACTTTGCTAAGCAGTATTAATGCATCAATACCAATAATAATAAAAAATGATTTTTTTCATCTAAGAAAAATTAATTCATGGATTGATAAAAATAATAGACAAAACTGCAAAGTCACAGAAAACAGTGTTCCTCTGTGAACTCAAACAATCTATTGCTATTAAATTTAACTACAAAGATGTGAATACATCCATGCTTAAAATTATGATATCTCATTCATATTATATTACGAGATAGAATGTAAAAGATGTTTAAAATTGCACGAGAACTTAAAGTAGCAATAAAAAAGGTTTTACATTAATAATTTTTATTAGTCATTCATTACACTAGAGATTAACCATTTCACTATACCACTCTCACCCAAGGTAGGATTTAACACCTTGTGTGTGTGTGTGTGTGGGGGGGGGTAATATATGATCAAAGACTGAAAATTTCACTACAGAAATATTATTCATTAAGTAGATAATCTCTAATCTAATGAATGACTAATAAAAATTATTAATGTACTTCCATTAAACAATTTTTGTCAACATTGTGAGGGCAGAAAATTTGACACTTATCAATTAAACTGTAGTAATTAGCTATCTATATACACAGAATAATGATAAAGTATATGTAAGAGAAGGTGATCTGGGCCAATTGATGAGTACAGGTTCAGTACAAAATGTGTATCTTGGGGATCATACATCTTTTTCCCATCTTTGGTCATATGTTTACGATTACACTTCTCCATAAGATTAAAACAGGCAAAACTCACTATACATATGTCACACACAGCAAGCTAGAGTAATCAATGGATGCCAGAAGGCTTGTGTATAAAATCCCCATCTAGTGCCTACTCATCCAATATCCCCAGACTAGTTTCTGGCTGTGGCCTTCGTCAGTGAGGAGCCTTGGATCTGAGAGCACTACATCGCTGCTCTCAGATCCAAGGCTCCTCACTGATGAAGGCCATAAGCCAGAAACTAGTCTGGGGATATTGGATGAGTAGGCTAGATGCAGTGCTCTCAGATCCAAGGTTCCTCACTGACAAAGGTCACAAGCCAGAAACTAGTCTGGGGATATTGGATGAGTAGGCACTAGATGGGGATTTTATGCACAAGCCTTCTGGCATCCAATGATTACTCTAGCTTGCTGTGTGTGGCATATTTATAGTAAGTTTTGCCTGTTTTAACAACAGTTATACACAAGCATAAGAGATAGTGGTCATGTGATGTTTATTGGCTTCTCCATAAGATGTTAAAAGCAGATAGAAACCAGCCCCTACCTTGTCTGAGAGTGAAGTAGTGAAAATAACACTACAGAAAAAATGTTTTCTCTCAAAAATATTGCTAAAAAAAAAATTAAGGTTTATTTTTTTAGAAGTAACTGTTTTCAACAAATGATAAATAATAAATAGATAATTTGAATTTTCAAGCATTCTCTTAAGGAATGTGCTGTGGATACAATATATCTGTTCTTGATTCCATAAAAAAAAAAAAAAATCCTCAGATTTTCTTACAGTGATGTATTATTAATTTATAACAAAAAAACATGTAACATTCTCTGTTTGGCTTAACAATAAAATGAATATGGAGTTTCATAAGAAATATAGAACTTTAAAAATAAAAGTTCAATCACTTATTAAGAAAATTAAAAATGAATGGTGAATTAAAACTGCAAAGTCACTTTAGAAACTATTTTTGAAGCAAAGAAAGTAATATGAATCCAAAAAATGATATCATAATCCAATTAAAAATAGCACCTTTTTTATGCAATCTTTAGAATAGAGACAGAATTTGTATGACAGCATATATCAATCCTACTTAATTTGACAGATATTTAACTTAATGGGTTAAAACAGCTCTTTGTAAACATACAAATGAGAAAACTATAGAAAGATTCCCGGAGAGATTATAAAATATAGTTTTGATATGTTAGTTTCAAGATATTGTTTTACAATTTTGAGACTTATTTTTTACTATAACTTTCCTTGTCAATTAAAAATTATATTTTCTTATATCATTATTAATTTTTTTTCCTCCGTTTTCCAAAACTTTACATATTCTTCTTAATGAATAATTTTTAAAGTTTTTCATATTCTTTCTTTTATTCATAGATTATCTTGCCTGTATTTTTGTACCAACTATCTTTTTGCAGTGCTTAATACAGTATTGGTTATCTTCTTATTATGTAAATCAATTTAAATATTTTTATAACTTTTAGATGGAAAGGCAGATATGAAAGTTGAGATGCAACACAGACTCCAATGTGATGTTATGCTTTTAACAAATGAATACATAAATATTTTATTAAATGATATAATAATAAATAGGGCTGTTATTCTAACAAATATGGGCCTCTTAATAATGTAATATAACAATATTCTGAAAAATGATAATATTGAATCCATAACTGTAAAATCATCTGTTCATTGGACTAGATATGTGAAGCAGATGAAGAATAACAAACTTTCTAAACAAAGTATTTTATGATTAATTTCAGCCTGGTTATCATGAGAAGCAAATTCCATTTGCATTAAAACCAGGATTGAGCAAGCTTTTTTGACTTCTGGATTCACAAACTTTTGTAAAGTCTCTAATATACCACATGTAAAAAATGTTTTTACTTTCCAATACATAAGATACTCATAATAAAGTATTGCAATTATGCTAAAAACTTATCACATATTATCAAAAATGTATTGTTTGTTTATACAATTTAATATTACTGTGATAAAATTTTTTTAAAAAAGCTTATATTTGAGCTCAGGCTGTGGTCAGCACAAATTAACATCATGGGTCACATGTAGCTAGCAGGCTGTAGTTTGCCCATCCTTGCATTAAAGCAATTATTATTACAAAAACAGTTTTAAAAGATGCGGCATCTTACTTTTGTTGGAAAATAGTCTGAGGATATAATATAATGGAGAGATGAAAATTGGAGGAGTTGTCTGGCACTGACATGAGATGATTAATGACACAATTATTCCTTATATTTACTGCAGAAAGTAAATAGAATAGATTTAAATTCGATAAAAAAACTTTATATAAAATTATATCAATAAGAGATTTAACACACTTTGAATTAGTTGTAAATAAATTTGGAGATCTCAGCTCCTAAGATTTTGCATAACAAATTTTTACTACATGGACTCTTGGCAATGCTCCAAGGCAATTGAAGAAGGAAGTTATTGCATAATACAGAGAGATTTGTCAATTTTTAATGTAGTATGGTAGCTATAGTAAATTAAATTACTTAATGCTTGGAGTTAACAACTCTCTAAATTTATTTAATTATATTTATTCTGAATTTATAATAGAATTCTTTAAAATGTTTCAAATTTTCTGCATAAGTGAGTGAATTTTGATTTGTGATATTTTGAATAAATCTTGCTAGTGTAACGAACAATTCTTAAAGAAAATTTTTAAATGCGAACTTTTTAATTTACTTTCATGTTTAATAAATTTAAAAAAAAAAACAATGTAACGAACGTCTGTGCTCGTTACACTAGTAAATACTATATTTCATTATTTTAAGTTATGAAAATGAATAGTTTTTAAAAATAGTGTCATGTTAACCATCCATTTTATTTTTGGTATCTTTGTTAGCATTATAATAAGTCACGCTTTATATATAAATAAAAAATAAATAAATTTAATTTTTACAAAATATAAAAACTATATTTAAAAAACTGAAAAACATAATCTTTATTATGAAAGAAAAAAAAAGGTTAAGAAAGCAGATAATGATAGGAAACATAATAAGGATAAAACCTTACCTTTTCAGGATTATAATTTGGCCATAGATAATTTTCCAAATATTGACTAAAATAAATAAATTTAAAAAAATTATATATTTCATAGGTTTGCATATACAATGGTCATATTGTGTTTATAAACATCATTTGCAATTATATACAATATATATAAAAGACTAACCCAAGTCTCGATTTGATTAAAATACTAAAGAATAATAAAATTTAATTCTCAGTGTATTAAATAAATTTAATAAAATTAAAAATACTGAAAGCAAAAAAAAAACTAACATTTTAAATAGAAAGAATTACAATTTAAAGTTATTAAAATAAAATAAAAAAGTAACAAGCAAAAATGAAAGAAAACCAACAATGTTAATAAGCAAAAATAAAAGAAAAATAGAATATCAACATAGTTTATGGATTGTTTAAAAAGTATTTAGAACATACATATGTAAATGAGATATTTATTTTATATAGCACGATGTTTTTGAGTTGTAATAAACTAATAATCAGCTTTTTAAGATAATGCGCATGCGCTTTGTGGATCTTAACAATAAATAAATACTCTCATTTTTCCAATATAAGATAAAGTCTTTGTGAAAGAATAGAATGAATCCACCTATTCTTTCAACCCAAACGTTTAAGTATGGGCAAATCTTAAGTACTGGAAATGAGAGCATGAAGATATTAAACAATCACTTTAAATTACTTTTACTATGTCTGAATGAATGACGCCTGCGAAATAGCTTAAAAAGCTGATTATTAGTTTATTACAATTCAAAAACATCGCGCTATATAAAATAAATATCTCATTTACATATGTTTAATTTCATTTAAGAATGCAGTATCGTAAATTCTAGTAAATTTCACAGGCGTCATTCATTCAGACATAGTAAAGTAATTTAAAGTGATTGTTTAATATCTTCACACTCTCATTTCCAGTACTTAAGATTTGCCCATACTTAAACTTTGGATTGAAAGAATAGGTGGATTCATTCTATTCTTTCACAAAGACTTTATCTTGTATTGGAAAAATGAGAGTATTTATTTATTGTTAAGATCCACAAAGCGTATGTGCATTAGCTTAAATAACTGATTATTAGTTTATTAGAACAAACATAATATAATATAAAGTCCTATTTTATTCAGAAAAAAATAAAATAAAATGAGTCCAATACTGTTTAAAATATTCATACACTTAGTTAAAAACAGAATTTTGACAATCATGTATAATATACATTTTCTAAATATAATAATGCAATCTTTATCAAAGCTAGTAAATCTTAAAGAAATCAATTTTAAAAAGCTTAACATTATAAATAACTTTATTTGAAATTAAAATGTTTGAATAAATATTAGTTATAATTATTAAAAAGGAAACAATTATCATCATTTTTATTAATTAAATCACCCTGAATGATGTAGTGCAGTTGTAGAAGGGTAAACTCAAGGTCATGGATCATGGCACCCCTGTCAGTTCTGGTGCTAATACTTCTTATGAACTGAGTAATAAACCAATCAATTATTATTTTATTGTTACATTTTTTTATTTAAAACAGGCAAACTTTCTATACAGTAGTGCCACTCAGTGCAAGCCAGAGTAATCAATGGATGCCAGAAGGCTTGTGCATAAAATCCCTATCTAGTGCTGTAATATATTATATTAATAACACTATGAATGATAATTGTATTTGTTTATATATTTAAAGCTTTCGGGCTAAGATGCTTAAGACTGGCTTATATATGTAAAAGTTAAGTTTAGAAAAGGTTGGAAGCTTGATTATTTATTAGATATCTGTTTTAAATCTGATTGGCTGTCTCTGTTATAATTGCACATGTGAAAGGCTAGCATACTTTCAATTTATTAAAATAGTAAGTAAACAAAAATATACCTGAATTCTAAAAGCATCACACGCCGTATAGAAAATCTAAAAAAAAATAATAATATAGATTTTCAAGTGACAGACTTATTTTAAAAATAGAATAAAATTATTATTTTCTTTAAAATTATAGTTAAAACATAAACAAAATATAAACATGATAAAAAATAAAACATATAATTAAAAAATACTTAAAAGAACAATTTCGTTATGATTATGATTTACATTCAAAAAAACCAAGAAGTAATTCTCTAAGATATTTAAAATTCTTTTACTGAATGTAAAAAATAAAATCAGAATACACAATAATGAAAATTTCTTTATTATTATTAAATAATTTGGACATTTCATAATCATATATATTACACTATATGAAATCTTACGTATGTAATGAATAAAATTAAAAGGTTAATAAAATCATTAGATTTTACAATTTGTTATTTTTAATTTATGTACAGGTAATAGTAAGGTATTAACCACTGTAACACAGACGGCTCTTAAATACAATAACACAATGTAAATTATTGTTGTTACTAAGTAAGTGATTAAAAATTGTATCCATCAGTTTTAAGCATATTAATTATATGAACAATAATTGGTTGCCACTTTTTAGCAGATTGTATCATATTATTATAAATGAGAGTTTGTGAATAAAAATTACTTTAACTGAATTTATTATTCAATAATGGTCCAATGTGATCTAGAGCAATATTAGAGTGTCAGACTTGGGAGCTAAAGGTTCACAGATCAAAGGTCATTTGTTGCTCAAATGTTATATGACCTCCTGAAAAAAAATTCTTTTATTACATTCCAATCTTCATACATCAAATATTCAATATTTCTAATAAACTTGTTTTTAATACTTATCTGCTTTAGAAGAGACCATTTTATACTGCAGTTGATAGATCCACTTTGTTAACTACTTCCTGTTATTTTGGATATATTTATCTGTACTGCTATCAGTCACATAGTATTATAAGTGAGTTACTTTAAAATAGGAATGAAGAGATAATGACCATGTAAATAAAGATCATTAAATCATATTTTGAGCTCATGTATGTTAGTCTAAATGTTTAAGTATTCTAATGTTCTCATCATGCTAGAATTATTATTCTAGTGAAGATATAAGAAAATCATTTAACATTTGGAAAACAATTACAACTTCTATTTAAGAGTTAATCTTTTACATGCCTACTATTCTAGTTTTGATAAACTTTTAGAGATGTCATTTTTAAATCTTAACGAGATAAATTCCAACTATTAACTAAATGTAAAAATTTTGTATATAAAAAACAAACAAACAAAACCTTTCCAAAAAGAAAGCAATTATATATCCTTGCCAATTTTGTGTAAATATGTGTGATGGAACAATATTTTTTGTTTTATTTCATTTACAATAGTAAATATTTCAATCTATATGTATTTCTAATATAATCTTATTCAAAGTGAAATGAAAATTGGAGTTAATTTTATAAAATTTAATATAAAACAATACTAAATATATGTTAGTTACATCTATCTTATAGTGTCATCATAATCAACAGCAGACTTGCCACAAGCTGGCAATAACATAATTGATGACGTTATATTAAACTTTATAAGATTTACTTTAGTTTTGGTTTATTATACACACACCAACACATATATGATGTAAATCACTGATGCATTGTCTATTTAGATAGAAACTGAAATTCAGACTCTTTTAAATGTTATGTAATCGTTAATCCCTGAACAAAATAATCAATGAAACATAAGAAGCCAATATTAAAAACTTTTATTTTGGAAAAACATTCTCTTAATAACATCACCTACAATTAATAAACTAGAACAGTCTTAATTATATGAAAAAATATTAATGTTTTTAAATTGAAGTTGTGATAAATATCATACAGATATTTTCTAAATGAACTGCTTTTAATATTATCAAGTCTTTTCTGCATGGATAAAAATTTAATTTAATTTAATTTTTTATATAAAACTGTCAGAAGTATATATATATATGTACTTCTGGTTGGGTGCGTAAAGCAGATGGTAATGCTCTTATTTTTATTATTATTTAAAAATATGAAAGTCATAAATTGTTTAATTTTTACTTATTACATCATCAAATATATATACATGTTAATTTTAATATTTGTATGGATAAAGAATGATACTTATGATGATATAGCAGGAAATTCTGCGTATAATAAAAATCATTTTGACTGATATTAACATTTTCTAAAAAAGATGTAGATTTGATTACAAAATTCTCTATTATACATCATTCAAATCATACAATAATTATTTAAAAAATAAAAATTTTATTAGTTGATATTTCAGTAAAATAGCAAATATTTAATCTTCAGAGGATCTTTCTTCTTAAATTGTAAAGAGTGTGTGTGAGATTTAAAATTGTTATTTTTTCTTTTTCCACTCCTTCCTCATATTCAAATTCTATTAGTTGAAAAGTTTTAAATGTTGTTTATCTTTCAATAGCTTTTTCAAACAACATTTATTTCCTTCATTTCACACTTTTCACTCACGTTCTTATCTTTTTAAAATTTTCTATAGCCTCCCCTAATAATCTAGTAATTTTTTTCCAGAATAAATGTTTTACTGAAATTGATAATTTTCTTAATTTTATGTTTGAATAAATAAATAATGAATTGGATCTCCCTTTAACAACAATCTTCTTTCCTTAAGTTGATTCTACAATTGGTCCATTCAATGTATGAACAGAAACAAATGGAATTTCATACAATTTAAGAAGAAAACACTTCATATTATATTGGAATGTCAACTGTAAAAATTTTTTTAATTGTACACAGAACTTCCCACTAAATATCATAAGCAATCATGTATATATATATATATTTACAAATTATATTCTTATCTCAGTGTATCTTTCACTTTAGCTCAATCCTATCATAACCATTCATCAGCTGAGAAGTAAGCCCAACTTCTCACACTATAAATACACTAGACACATATACTTCTTCAAATAATCAATTTGACTTAATATAAACATTATTTTTAAACATATTTAAGCTTAATTTCATATAATATATATATTCAATATATTTCAAACTTCTATTCCAACCACACACATTATAGAAACATACAATCAAAGACATGTGAAAAAGATAAACAATCTCCAAGATGCACATTTCGTGCTGAACCAGCACTAATCAGTTGGCCCACATCACAATCTCTTACACATATCTTCATCATTTGTTTAATATATATATATAGGCAAGAATGAAACTAATCAACTTCTATTTTTGTGATTATACTAATAAATGTAATGATGTGATCAAATTAAACTTATTATAATATATAAAGTTCCAATATACAATCTATTTAGTAGAAACTTAGATTCTTTTGAGTATTACTTAATCAAATTTCTGAAAAAACAAATCAATGATAAATAAAGGCCATGAATGTTAGTTTTGAAAAACTCTTTAATTTCACTTGTACATCCTCTTAATATTATTATCTATAATTCGGAAACTATCAGAATTTTGCTTGGAATATAAAAAATATATTTATTTTATTAATATGGTTTTCAATATAATATACATTAAATTTTACATATATTTTTAAATCAGTTAAAGTAAAATAATAAACTAAATTCTGTTATAAAATCAACTAAAATGAGGATTCAGTTAATAACTATTTTATTCAGTTAGTTAAAATGACTAATATGATATAGTTTTATTTTTCTAATAAAGAGAATATCTGTAGAATAACTATATGCGTTTTTTCTTGCTGCATATATAGTATGACAATATTTTATTAGAATGCACTTGATTTTAATATTATTGAATACATATTGAAAAGAATATTTATATATTTTTTTTAAAGAATATTTTACTTACTTTGTCCCAAGTAGATCTTTTTCATAAATATCTTCAATAACCTAAACAAACAATATACATATACTCTTATTATAAGAAATATATATATGAATATACATATATATATAAATATTGAAATGTATTCTAATGAATTGTTAAATGTTGGATATAATTATGATCATATTTATTATACTATTAAAAATTTTAATTCAAAATATAAATACAAAAATAAAAATTAAATAATGATATTAATTCTTCTGATAATAAAATTTGGATATCAATACCATATATTTCAAATCAACAGGCAAGTTTCATAAGAAAAATTAAGGTATATGTGACATTGCATTTTATGCACCACCTACATTAAATAAATTAATAAATAACTGTAAAGATAAAACCTTATCTACAAATAAAAATTGTATCATTTATAAATGGATGTGTAGGTGTGGTAGTGGATATATAGGTGAGTTGAGATGCACATTGGGGAAAAGAACAAAAGAGCCCTTGTTATTAAAAAGAGTTCAAAATACGAAACAAAATTCTAAAGATAATGATAATTTATCAGCTTCTGTTTTTTATGATCATAATAAATCATGTATATATGGTTTTGATTTCAATTACAATAACGTAAAAATATTGCAAATTGAAAGAAATAATAATAAAAGAAAAATCAAGGAAGCTATGTTAATCTATAAATACAAGCAAGACTTAATCAATAGGCAGGCAGCAGACATTAAGATCACAAAATTATGGGAAAGTTGACCTTTCAAAGTATTAGTTGACAAAGACTACAAGGATAGTTGAAAGCGCTCCCAAGTTACATTTATATTTTTTGTTCTTTTTAATAAATTTTAATTACTGACACAAAAATCAAATGTATCAATTGACTACGTCTAAATAAAGAAAAAAAAATACTGGAATATCTTTTATATTAGCACTATAAAATGAAAATGATGCATATTGAAGTATCCATATGCACGTCTATATACATTAGGACACTATGTTATTAAGTAATCAGAATAGTGAACAGTCTGCAACAACTCTCTCTCTACTTTACATAATTGCAATTCCCACGCTGTTCTTTTCCAACGAGTGCTCTCCAACGAATGGTCTATTTTGCAACGAATGCCTTGCTCTGCAACTAATGCTCTGCTCTGCAACTAATGCCCTTCTCTGCAACTAATGCTCTTCTTTGGAACTAATGCTCTTCTCGGCAACTAATGCTCTTCTCTGCAACTAATGCTCTTCTCTGCAACTAATGCTCTTCTCTGCTGCGGTCTCTTTCAGCTACACCCGTGAACTACATTTCTACTGGGTGCTGGTCATTTACCGCCAGCACTAACGCGAGATATCTCTACTCTAATACTGTCTGCTACTCACTACTGCATGACTGCTCTCTATGTTACACTGCCAGATGTTACCCAGTCTTCTTATCGCTCACTGACAACTGCAACGATCAATCAATGCACTGACCAATAAGGTAACGTCTCTTATCTAGAAACATTTGTAATTAGCAAATATTTCTAGGAATTGTCGATCGCCATTACATCAATGCACTAATTAAATTTCTCAGTTATCAGAGCGCGATCTAAAAACAGCCTTTCAAATAAATTCTAGTTTTTTCAGAAGTGCACAAACATGTCTGCCATTTTACAAAACACTACACATATCAATATATATATTTTTTTGGTGTAGACAGTGGAAAGAATCAAGAACCAGATACTAACACCAATTTAATAAAGCTGTAAGAAAGGTAGAAATTTGTCCAAGTTTAACAAAAATTAAATTGTTGGTGCTTGATTAATTGCCCCATGAATCCAATTTTGATAGCCTATTTAATATTTCAACCTATGAAAACCACTGGTTAGTTCTAGAAAGTTCTGTAGAGAGAGACCAATGGACATTCAATGGAACAAATCACTGCAAAGGTCATCCACACCAGCGTACTTGAGTGACTACCAAAATAATATGCCGTGAACTTCAAGAGAAGAATATTAAATGCCAAATAAATAAGAGAAACTTCAAAGCTAATGGTTTCTGACATAAATGCTATGATGTAAAAACAGTGATTTCAGTCACATAAAAACTGAACAATGAATGTCTGAAAACATGTCATATAATGAGGGAAATTGTTTACGTTTCCATCAATTAATGTAAAAAAGTTTACATCTGGCAAATGGCAAAAACAAAAACCCTATCAACCACACTAGTACTTTCCAATTGCCATTTCAAAGGAATTGTCTTGGCTCAATCATTACTTAGCGTAGACTTCAAACTGAACATTTTTATGATAAGATTAATCTAAGGGTATAAATACAATTTCCAGATAACGGTACTGTCTTCCAAAATGATGCTGCAATTTACACATATACATACCAACAGTGGTTTGATAAACATGAAGATAATGTTAGCATCTCACATGATCTTCATAATTACTAGCTTAGTTGTTGAGCTTTTGTGAGCCATTTTAAAATGATGAGTGAGAAAACAATAATCCCACAAATATCTTTCAACAAACTAAAAGTTTTTAGAAATGATTTAATATATTTATCCTCCATGAATACAAGCCGTTCTCAATACAGATAGCATCTCTATAACATATTAAAAAAATTTATAGGTGGATCCCATTATTCTTATATGTCACAGATTACAGTAACATTACAAATCATTGATTAAGTTTGACATAATAAAGAAATATAATTATTGATGAACATTTGATAGCATTTTTTTGTAAATTATATATATATATATAAAATAAAAGATGACACACTCATGGGATTATCTATGAGTAGGCACTAGACAGGGATTTTATGCACAAGCCTTCTGACATCCATTGATTACTCTGGCTTGCACTGAGTGGCATTACTGTATGGAGAGTTTTACCTGTTTTAACTATTTATCTTAGCTATTGTATGGACCTACATTTTGTCCTATTATAAAAATAAAATTCTAAAAAAATTTGTTCATGATAAAACTAAAAATTATTTTAAATACAAGGATATACTTAGTATAGGATCATTGCTTTTTATTTCAACAACTTATAAATAAATAAAATAAAATTAGATTTAAAATGGGCTTAATTTCAGGACAGTTTAAATAATATTTGCACCTTGAAATTAAACTTATGGAGAAAAGATAATAAAATATTTAAAGGCTTTATTGATTCCATTTCAAAGACTCCTATAATTCATAAATAATATAGATTCAGAAGATTTTTATTTAGTAATAAAATGTTATTTAAATATAAAAGTGATCAATTAGCTAACATAAAAACAAAAATAACTCTAAGGGATTATTAAGTGATGGATATATAAAAATATATTTTTAATATATTAAAGAATTTTATACTTGGACGCAAAAGAATATTATTTTATATAAAACCTAGGGTATGTGAATGATTACATCAATTGTTTCTATATATTTTAATTAAACTTTTAATAGAACACTAAATGTAATTAGATTAATTATTAATAGAAAAAATAATATTCATAAAAACAGTAAATATAATATTATACATGGAATAGCATGTGTATGCAGAAAATTTTATATTGGAGAATTTAAATATTAAAAAATAAAAAAACACGTGAACATTAATAACATACAGAAAATTACTGAATATTGGGAATAAGAAAAAAAAAGTCAGGTGGCCCTTGCAGAGCATGTTACTAATTGCAACGGGAGTTCTTGTTAAAACGTATTAATTTTACATATTGAAAATGATTTGAAAGGAAAATCAATTTACAACACATTTTATAAATACCTCAGAGAAAATAGATATAAATTATTGAAGATTATCCAAAACCATGTATAAATAATATTGATTGTAAATAAGCTTTAAATTTAATTTATAAAATAGAATTCATATGCTACATGGGAAAATTGACATGATGTATGGTAGCTGAACCATTTTTACATTAATTCATATAATTTTAATATTGATATATATATATACACCTAATTCTCTTTTTACATGAATTTTTAAGGATGATTTTGAAATAACAAGAACTAAAAAAAAAAAATTCTCTACCTACAAGAGTTGTTTTAAAATAACATGATCGTTAAAAAAAAAAAGGACTTTGGGATTAGTCGCTGTGATGTGTTCATGATTGGAATGAAGAAACAAACGTTATTGTCTACAAGGCTTTAAAAAAAAAAAATCATCTTACACTCTCAAAGTAACTCTTAGATTGTCTTAAGTTGTTATTAAACTTTTTTTTTTAATTCTAAATAATTTCATGTCAGTAATATAAAGTAATTTATTTTCCTTTTTAGTAGATTGTAAATGTTTTTAATTCAGTGTTTATTTACAGATTTGTTTCTAAGGTCGAGTTCATCACAAAACTAAAAAAAAAAATTGTCTGTTATTATCATCCAATTTAAAAAAATATAATTTCATGTATTCATTTCTCAATATTTTAAAAACAATATCTCTTATGGCAACATTTCTGCAAATGGGGAAATTTGTTTGCAGTGTAATGTTTTAATGTTTTGTTTTGAAAAGGAAATATTTTTTTGTCATTGATGAATTGTTTGCATTTTGACATTTGATTTTTAAAAAAAAATTCCTTGTTGGTGTTAATGTTAAAATAAATTTAATTTTGTTTAAATTTAATTGATTAATTTGTTTAAATTTATTATAATTTTGGCCAAATTCAATAAATGGTAAGTTATACATTGCAAGTTTTAGTGATAGCAATGGTATTCCAATTATGCCCAAAAGTATCCATTTATTATTAGAAAATGTCAACGAAAAAATCTTGGAAACTTTTCTGTTTTTCAGGCAAGCAAGATGGCGCCTGTACTTTTGATAAATGTACAGTTCCAGAGGTTTGCAATTTCTCTTTTCAAATGTGTTAGTTGTTAAATTTTAAAAAAATTAAGAAGTTAATAAATTCCTGTAAATTACATTAATAATCTTTATTTCAAATTTTTTTTTTTTTTACTTATAACATGGTAATAATCATACACTCTGAATTTTAAAGTTTTCAATAGCTTGTGTAGAGAAATCAATGAGTGCTTCATCGTGTTGTCACTTTCAAGTTTTTTTATTTTTCAAATGAAATTTATGTTTCTATAACTCATTTTTTTTGTTTATGTGCAATGTGTATGAAGTAAAATTTGAAAGCACACAAAAAATATCACATTCTAACGAAATTTTTCATATGATTTATATAATTATTTTCATTGATTTCTTAGGTCTGGAACCAATCTCCTTATTTTCCATATATACACTGTATTTTTTTATATGAATTTCTTTTACATGTAATTTTCAGAAACCAATCTATCATGTAAAAAGATAATTAGATGCACATATAAATGAAATTAGAATAAATATAAAGTCATATTGGAGTTAAATATAAAAATATTACATCACCTACTGTTAAATTTTTCAACAGCACTATCTGTACATTATAAATTTTCAAATTAAGCAGATGGAAATAGAAAGCATTTATCTACTAATTTAGAACAAGGTAAAAACAGGAGCAAAAATAAATTAACCGAGATGATATAATTTTTATTAATCAACTTCCTACTTTATACTTACAAGGTAAGATTAATTAATAATTAACTAACTATAAAAAAATTAGAATATTTATAAGACTATACTGAACTTAATCTTAAATTTTTATGGAAATATTTAATTATTTAAAGAAATTTCCAAATGGCACTTACCCTAGGTTAAGACATTAATCATTACATCATGATTAGATTTTAACAAATTAAAAACTTTTATTTACTTGAAAACTGATTTTTGTTTAACTGATTTTTTTGATTTTGCAGTTTTATCTGTTATATTAATTATACAAGATTTTGATAATATTCAAAAGACTAAAAAAATATGATTATCTCACAGAATTGTGATTTGCTCTCTGGATGAGATTATGAACTCTCATTCTTCAAGAAATTTATATTCATTAATTTTTAGAAATTAGTTGCATAATTTTATATACTAATAGATTAAACTTATTTAACAAGTGTTTTATATTGCATAATAAAATTACAATTGATTCATAGGCAAAAATTTAGCTATAAACATTCAAGCTTGAGAATTAATACATTTATTTTCAGAAATAGTGTATATTTTTAAGTTATGTTTTGTATTATAAATAGAATGCATCAAACAATTATAAATCGTTGTGTCTTCTGTTAATTTATATCAGATTTGGTGGAAGCTGTACTTTATTAAATCTTATTTATTAGTTTAACTCATACTTGGATTCAGTCAACAAGCAATAAAAAATGTAAAATTAGGTCGGTCAAAGATTTTTAGGATATTTATTGACTTTACTTGCTCTATTCCTAAAAAGAATATTTAAATAATTTATTAAAATTCAATAATCCAGACTGATACAGTCTAAAACTGTCTTATTCAATATGGATTATTAGTACTCTAGAGATATAAGAAAATGTCTGTTAAAAAAAAAAAAAAATCAGCCAATATCTTATCAGAGGGTTTTCTTATATTTCATTAGTTTATGCACATTATTTTGAATACTGAAAATCTTTTTTTGTAAAAAGATGTTGAAGCAAAAGCAATTTCTATTATCATCTTCCATCTATTTCTCTTTTATTTTTATTTTTTTTTAAATAGCTTGGTTGGGTTTTCAAATATGTATCTTAATCCAATTTTAATTCTATTTCATATTACCCCAAAGTCTTTCTATGTTCTGAGTGTTAACACCAGTTTTTGGATTGACAAAGTTATATCTATGATTGACACGAAAATATTCATATCAGGCAGATTATACACTTTCCAACAGATGAGCCCTCTTCCACATTTTGTTTGAGTGCTTCCATGAGAGTTGCCGCTGTTTTAGCTTGCAGTGCCATGATGAAACAGTCGTTGATCTCTCTGCACAAGCCCTGAAACATCCACTGTTCTGGAAGTATCCATCCAGCTCAATTTTTTCGTTTGCTGAAAAGACTCTCATCTATTTCAATGACTTTGTTAGGGCCTCCAACTTTATGTTTTTCTCGGGCTAATATTGCAGTGGCACAAACTTCCTATCTACAGTTGTTCCAGTCTATTATGGCTTTATCTGCTATATTCAATGTTTTTCCCTATTCTATTGATGTTAAATTTTGTGACCAGCTATAAATAAAAATAGTGCCATGAGATATGAAATTCTGGAACCCTCCAGCCATGTTCCATTATGAAGGCCTACTTTATTATTACAATCTTGAATGTAACAATGCCATTGTTTGTCCGAAGTGTGTATGTAAAGGGCTACACCATGGCCATTTGGGCAGACTTTTTCAGATGACAGGATTCATTTTTGTTGAAAGTACTGAACTGTATCTATCTCAGTAATGGATAAATTCCAACTTTTAGGCATTTTCTGCTGTAACAAAAAAGGAAAAAGTATGTTGAATGAACAAAATGGAAAGTAAAGCAAAATGAAAAAATACATGTATTCGCTTACTTAAGATCAAAAATATTACATGTATAATACCAAATCAAAAAAAAACACGTGTATAATAAGATGCTTTAGAGCACTTGTGCCAACAAAATCTGGACAATAAATGATGTGTATAATAAGCAGATAATGATTAAATTTTTGTAATTATAAATTTATCATTTAATTTTGTCAAAAGTTTCCGTGTACATGTTATTTGACAGGATTGCAAGGTTAAAAATGTATTGTGCAATGACATGTATGCGAAAAGGCACAGCAGGTCTAATAAATAAGTACAAAAAAAATTTCATCAAAGGTCTGCATAAGCAAGAATGATAAAACATCAGCATCTGAAAGATGATATGAGACTCTTTAGAAGTAGCAATATCTGAAAAATTGAACATTTTAAAAATATAAACAAAAATCATTAAAAAAATTCAATTGGTTTCCAGGTCTAAGTGACATAGCTTATTTTTATATATTTCTGAAGTGCAATGGATATTTTTAAAGATTAAAAAAAACATTAATTTTTTTTTCTTAGTAATTTCAATTAACAACTAAATAAAAGTTTAGACTAAGTATTCCTATTTTTTATGTAGATAAAAAAAAAAAAATGTGCCAAAGAACTAACATCTTTATGATTTGTCATCTTTGACAAAAGTTTTAAGCAATTAATTTTTTGATTGGTAAATAATTTGTCTACTAAGGTATAGGTTATTTTTGAAGATGTCAATCATAAATTAATTTATATAATTATTTTATCTATAATTATAACAGAAGTACTTAGTCCAAACTCTCATTTAGTTATTGATTGAAGTCCTGAGAAAAATCCTTTTTTAAAACCTGTTAATTCCAATTACAGTGTTGTTGATTGAAATGCCAGATATATATCACCTGAAAAACAATCAAGTTGACTTTTGTGCCAGTATTGCTTACTACATTTCATAATTATAAAAGCATATCTATTATAGTATTTAAATCAAACTAAATTTACCTGGGGATTAAATTCTTTATGAGGAATATTACTGTGAGGAGCCCAGTATTGATTTGCTAACTAAAAAAATATAAAAATATTACTTACAAAAGATTAAGTGAAAATATTAAATTCTAATTCAATGAGAAAATTGAGTATTATTAAAGTAATCATCAGTCATTAAAAACCAACTGTAAGACAAAGACCCATTCAACATTTTCCCACAAAGTCAGTCATAGCTTTTCATTTCTATATGATTCAACAAGCTTACTGGTTTATTATTTTAACTAAAATAAGTATCATCTGGTAGCCAATCCAGAATTTTCTGATTTAATCAAGCATCCATTAAATACTACGGCTTGCACGGGATGGCAATACTTCATAGAGAGAGTTACTATTGTTTTAACAGATTGTGTAAGGATAGGAAGGTGGTCATGTGATGTTTTAGTGATTTAATCAATTGTCCTTTCTTTTTGCTGTATGTCCAACCCATCTTCATTTAAATTCTTTAATCTTAATATTAACAAAACTTTTGTGTAGAGTTCGAAACTGTTCATTTCTCTCTCAATTCTTCTTTTTTATTCCTAACTTATTTCTTTCCATATGTGTTTATTGATTTGCAATCTTTGTTTCATTTAAGAATTCAAAGTTTATACTTCATAAACATATATTAAACAGACAAGATACATAAAGGCTATTATAATTGATTTGAAATATGCAACCTTAGCATTTAGCAGGTGGAACTACATATAATTGTACAGACAGGAAGTAAGTGGGTCAAGGCCTAATAAAGACATAGTCTCTTTGAATACAATGTTAAGTATAACACATTTAAATAATCATATTTCAATTTTCTTCTCATAGAGTAAGTAATATCTAAGTCTATTAAAAATTCATTTCATTTTACTATGAGTTTCAAGACTATTATCAAAAGGTTTGAAATTACTTTAAAAAATTTTGACCACAATCATCAGATGTAATACTAAACATAAAATTATCAAAAGTAGTTCTCTCTTTCTATTACTCTAGCACTACCTATTATAAATTACAATAATCAGTAGTTACCAGGTGGTAATGCAATTTAATTCCCATTTTGGGTGACCAGTTTCTGGATTTTGTCTTTACCAGTGAGATCTTGGAATTCAAATCTCGAGCCATCCATATATCTGGAAGTCAACTTTAATTTCTTTCTTACTTTCAAGCTAATAATCCGAAATTTAAAAAATTCGAAGGTTTTGAATTCAAGCTAATATACTTATAGATAAATAGAAGCGTCACCAGAGAAATATATATACTTTTTAGTAATCTCATTTCTGATTTAATACAGGAATACTTTTTTCTCTTTGCTAGTAATGTTAATGCCACACAATTTCATTTAATTCTTTTAACTGATTACGATATAAATAAAAGCAGTCTCGATTTCTTTGGCATCATTTACAGTAAGCGGAAATAAGCAGTAGTTCGATGTTGGATAATTTAATCTCCATTCTTAGAAAAGTTTCTAGCTTTTGATTTTATCAATGAGGTCTTTAAATTATAGTTATTGACTTGGAATCAGACATATATAACAGTACAAAAAGGTTGATTTGATTTCAAATCTTTAGGATTTTTTGAATTTCAAACTATTATATAAAGAACTTAAAAGTGACTCCCAAACAATATAACTGCATTAACTCCAGCTTTGAATCTCAACTTTTATTGATAAAAGACAAAATCCAGAAGTCAATTTGAAAATGGGGATTAAATTACACCATTATCTGGTAATCAATGATTATTCCACCTTACAATAAATGATGTAATAATAAGGACAGAGGAGAATGAGTTGGTAATAAAATTATCATTCCTAATTCTAAGATGACTTAGATAATAACCACTTGTCTTGAAAAGCGATTATTCATTTCAAATTTTTAAAAAATGTTTTTCTTAATTCAGAGAGAATAATTTTAAACAAAGTGGTATATTTCCCTCTATCTATCTTGAAATTGATAATATTTTGGAATAGTTGGATAAATGAAAAAAAAAAAAAAATTGTAAATTTCTAAATTTTTTTAATTCCTAGCTTTCTATGGCACTAATAGCAGATGATTATACAGAGAAATAAAAGTAATTTCTTGATCAATTAAATCTCAATTTATTAGAAATTGATATTTTTTATATCTTTGAATTATTTCACTTATGAATTCACGATGCAAATTCCATTCCTAAATCTTGTTTACTCTCTTGAGTGAATCAGATGCATATTTACACAAAACTGTAATGAAAGATTTCTAAAGTAATTTGAAATGAATAAGTTGGTAATTCTTAAATATTTTCTTTAATTAGCAATATGTGATGTGATATGGCTACTTCTTTATCGAAGTCAGGAATCTCACAGTAACCATGCTGAGAGAAACCTGTCAGCCACCTTACCTTCCCTTTCCATTCTCCACCCTGTTTTTCTCATATTTTTCTCTATCCTGCTCCATCCCATTTCCACAACATAATCTTTGCCCACTCTACAGACTTTATATCTAGATTCCCCTCATTTTTTTCCAAACCCAGCTTAAAAACCAAGAACCCACTTTCTATATAATCACTTTGTTTATATTTATTCTCCCATAACTTCATTATTTGTACCTTTTCTACTTGTAAGCATTTACATTCAATTAGCAAATGCCTAATATTTTCCATGCTTTTCTTACATAACTTGCAGACTAAATAACCCACATCTCTCCATTTATTTGTATATTCCCTTATTGCTAATGATCTTGTTAGAGTCTTAAACAGTAAACTACTTTCCTTGCTATTATTGTAAATTAATTCACACTCAACATTCTGTTTATTTCTATATATATTTAAACTCTTTTTACTCTCAAGACTAGTTCTCCATCTCCTATTTTTTAGTAATGAATCTATTTTTCTATCCCCATTCATTGTCATTATAACACTCAACAATCCTCCTAACACAATCATCCCATCTTTTGTATAAGTATACTGATATAAAATCTTTTTTATCCAAATCTTCTACATACTGTACCACTTTTGTCACCCATCTTGTTGCCTGTCCTACCAAACTCTCCACACAGTAGTATCATCCAGTGCAAGCCTTAATAATCAATGGATGCAGGAAGATTTCCGTGGGTGGCACTACTGTATGGAGAGCTATTGCTAATAACAGCTTGTGTAAGCATAGGAAATAGTGATCATGTGATGTTTTGATGGTTTTATTTTCTTTCATCTTGTTTATGTAATAATAATAATATAGGGTGCATCATTTGTGCTTCAAAGAAAGTTGTCTTCTTTAAAGTATCCCAGAAATAAAAATGATTGAATCTTCACCACTTCAGTAAGAGTTTCAACCATTTTACTTGCTACAGTACTTTCTGACATACATCAGCAGAAATGATAACAGAAATTTCATTTTCATATGTTCAATAAATTATTGCATTACTAGCTTCATCAGTAAACTAAAAAATTTTACGTTTTTTCATTCTTCAATTGTTCTTTCATTTGGGATAAAGAAACAAATATTATGGCTTATATATTTTTAAATACTTTTGTTTTTATAATTTTATGTTAGAAATTACATCTTGTATATCTTTCAACTCTTTTCATCTTTTTTTATTAAAACTTTAATTATTGAAATATTTTGATTTGTTTGTTTTTTAAAGATTTTCTTCTCAGCTACTACTTGCTCACATAATACCTAACATAATAATCAACCCTTAAGCTATCAACAATCTCAACCTGTAGTCAAAGCAACCTCCTTTAACAATAAAGAAGGTTGTCATGACTACAGGTTGAGATTGTTGACAGCTTAAGCATTGATTGTTATCATCTACATTTATAAAACCTATTAAAATCTTAAGTAATTGGGTTTATTGTCTTAATACCTCACATTCATATATCATTTAAATTCTTAGGATTTAGTAAGTTGTCAAGTTCCCAAAATGCTTACCAAGAAAATCCAAATCTATATAAGTGGATTTTTTTTTCTTTGGCTTGCATCTTTCAATTTAGATAGAGAAAAACTATAAACTTATGATTATAAATATATACAACAACCACTTGTAAATGAGTATAGTCATTCCATCTACTAAAAGAAAAAAAAGCCGCTCAAGAGATGAGTTTAGTGATGACTTATATCTATATATAAAACATGTTGATCTATTTTTCTGATATTTTTTATTTCTTCAACAGAAAACTTATCTTTTTGAAATACTTCAATACCATGTCTAATTGTAGCAGTCAAATCGATATCTTCCAACAATCAACATGGCATTTCTGTAGAATAATTTTTGAAATATTTCTTATAATCTAAACAGATTCTACCTCTTCCATGAAAATAATTCTCAAGCTTACATAAACAGTCATTTAGGAAGTGTTATATTGTTCTGTTGTTTTCCATGTGTAATCTAACTAAAGTGTCACTTTACAATCATATACAACAGATTGAAGAACACATTGATATGATCTTGCAATTGTATTTTTAAAATTTTATAGAGCATCCTTATATCCAACTTTTCCAATGCCTCTATATTGTGTAGATAGGATGTCCAGATCTCACTTCCATACAATAAATCAGTAAATTAACAGTTCTCTATACAACTAAATTAACTGCAATAGTTATTTCTCAGCGATAAAAAACCCTACCGTTTAACTTGTTAAAAGCAGCAACTGCACATTGGAATCTGTTTTGCATCTTAAAATCTAAATCCATTTACTTAAATAGATTTACATTGGCAAGTTAGTAACTATTCAAACTTCAGATTACTGAGGATTCTTCTTCTATCACTGGATTAAAAAAAACTGAGTTTTTTTAAGCATTAATTATTAAACCAAAGTCTTTGTAAGTTGCATACAAAACATTAAATATATTTTGCACATAATCTTTTGAAATGGCAAAAAATAGCCCAATTATCAGCATACTATAAATCCAAAATCCAATGAAGATGAAGTTCTTTTCACTTTTAATCGATTCAAATTAAAATTCTACCACCAAACATGTATTGCATCTTGGTCCCCTTTTCATTACATTGCCTTTAAACAGTTCCAAAGACCACTGTCATAAAAATTGAAAACAATATTGGAGCAAGTATACAGCCTTGTTTAACACCAATTTTCATTTAAAATGCTGCAAATTTTCCGCATATAGTAATAACATTCCTTTCATTCCATCATGTAGAAGCTGCAATTTCAAACAATATCAAAAACGTTTTGACAAAATCAACAAAAGCAATATATAAATCACATTTTTGTTCCCACCATTTTTCTTATATTTGCCTATCAACAAAAACATTGTCTATAGTGGTCCTTGATTCTCAAAACCACATTGCATTTCTAGTAAGCAATGATTTATGACTGGAAGCAATCTATTCAACAAAATCCTTGAATTTAATTTGCTGTAGTAGATAATAAATACTTTTACGATAATCACTGCAATCTTGTCTATTGCTTTTATATATAAAAAGTGGAACAATATAAGCACCTTTAAGATTAGGCATCGTAACTTCAGAAGTTCATATATTCCTAAAAAATTCCAATATTTTTGAAGATAACATACCACTTCCATATTTTAAAGCTTCTCCGGGTATTTCATCAGGACTTGCAGGTTTTCCATTTTTAGGACTATAAAAAACTATTTTAACTTCAAAGCAAAGCAAAACTCCATATAGTAGTGCCACCTGTGCTTTGCTTTGTTTATAAACAATTATGTGCTAGTATTGGAGATGTGATCATGTGATGCTTGCTGGTATTTTAACTTCACTAAGCTGAATGTCGTTGTCCAAACTGAGAATAAATTAACAGAATAGTCATAGTATTTATTTTGCCTATTTTATAAAATCAAATCAAATTAAAAGATAACAACAAATATTTAAAAGCATTAATTCCACATCAGAAAAACTATTCTTTTCTAAAAATTTGACTTTTTTTTTCCTTCATAAAATACCTGGAAACTTTGTACAGAATGTAAATATCTGGAAAAATATAATTTGAGCAACAAGAATTCCATAGGAAAAAAAACTAATAAGTTAAATTTCTCCTCGAAATATTAAATATACTTAATTTTCAATTCTACATAAATAATAAGCAACATAAATTTTCAAACTAACGAGCAATAATTACTAATTAAAAAATAATATTTGATAATAACGTTTTAATTAATGAATGTACATTCTATTTTATCAAAAAATAAATGCCTTACCTGTGTCAAAATATCTGCATTAATCTGCTCAACTGTAGGTGCTGGATCTAATTTTTTCCGTCCAGTATTCATTTTCAAAAGATTATCATTTAATATTACTTATAATATATTTCCATGGCCCTCATACGGACTTGACTTAATTTTTTTTTATTAGAAAGTAACTATAACAAAAAAAAAATACATATTCTTCATTTCAGATAATTTTGTTATAGATTTCTAGCACAATCTTGATGTAAATTACTGGAAAAAAAAAGAAGCTAATCTTCATTGTTGCATAAAAAAGATTATAGATGTATAAAAATTAAATATTTGTAGAAAAAATGAAAACAGTTCATAATAATTAGTGAGGAAAAAAAACTGATCAAACCAATGACATTATAGAATTTGTGTACAAAAACTATATACAAAAATGACAATAAATACGGTATTAACAATGAATGAGATACAGTACATAATTTACAGATGAAAAGATATTACTTAATATAACATGTTTATAATAAGGTATTTATTTATATAGCGCTATGTTAATAAATTGTAATTGTAAATTAGCGATCAGGCTAATGCACATGTGCCTTACAGATTTTAAACTATACATAAATGAATACTCTCATTCCCAAACACAAGATAAAGTCTTTATGAAAATCATTTCAACCCAAATGTTTAAGTATGGGCCAATCTTAAGTTTTTGGAGATGAGAGTGTGGAGATATTAAGCTGTCACTTTAAATTACTTTATTATGCTTGAATGAATGATGCTTGTGAAATTATTTAAACTTTACGTCATTCTTAGTTGAAGTTAATTACAATTTGTTAACATAGTGTTATAGAAATAAATACCTTATTATATATATGTTTACAATTTATTAACATAGTGCTATATAAATAAATACCTTATTATATATATGTTTAACTTTAACTAAGAATAATGTATAGTAAATTTTAAATAATTTCGCAAGCATCATTCATTCAAGCATAATAAAGTAATTTAAAGTGACTGCTTAATATCTTCACGCTCTCATCTCCAAACACTTAAGATTGGCCCATACTTAAATGTTTGGGTTGAAAAGATAGATGGATTCATTCTATCTTTTCATAAAGACTTTATCTTGTGTTTGAGAATGAGAGTATTCATTTACGTAGTTTAAAATCTTTAAAATGCATGTGCATTAGCCTGATCGCTAATTTACAATTAATATAACATGTTAATTCTTGTTAGCCAACAGATATATTTTATAAAAAAGAAATTGATAGTTTGCAGATATACTTGAATTTGTACATATACATCTGAAACTAAATAAATGAAAGCAAAGATTAGAATGATAGAAATATAATAGATAGCTTCATGGATGTAATCACAACATTAATAAACTTTTACAACATCTTGTTCTACTTAATCACAATCTTGATAACATACAAGCATATTCAGGAGTTAAAATGGTGATCATACTTGAACAATGTACTTCCGAAGAAAAGCATGCAACTGCCTAATTTTTGGGGTCAAAAAATTCCAACTGATATTCATAAAAAAATACTTAGTCCTTATAAAGAAAAATATTTATCATATCAAGGTATTCATATTTCTGTGCAGAACATGAAGAAATTGAAAAAAAAAATGCCTATGTGACTGAATCAACAGTAAAAAGACCTCTATGCTATTGGCTTGAGAAACTGGTACAGAGATAAAGCAAATGTATTAATGTCAATAGAAATGATACGAACATGAACAAAGATAATTATTCCTCATGTCTTTTTAGATTCATATTTTATTTTTTATAACTATTTTCAATGTATTTATTAAGTTATTCCCATATACAGTAATCTCTGTATATCTATAAGTATCATATTTAAAGATTTCAATTATCTATAATTCAAAATAATTTAATTTACTGACATTTAGTTTTTTTTAGTTCATAGATTAATCTATGGACACTGAACTCAAAATATTACAAGCAAATAATAACAATCGACCATTAACCACCTATTATAAACTTTCCACTTTTTAAAGCATCTTAACTAAGCTGAACGTTTAAATTAACATTAATTTTAATATTTATACTTTTCTACAAATAAAAATACTTTCTGTATACTATATTTTATTAATAATAATATAAATTTATAAAATGCTTTTTGTGCTTCTTATTGCAAAAAGAAGTCTGTGTTAACTGAAACGAGACCTTTTGATTGCTATTTGAAATCTTAAAAGAATTGAGCAAAACGAATTAATGTCCATTCTATATGTTTTTGATGTTATCAGTTATTACTATATGAATATAGATATGGTGCTCACTAATACATATCAATCAGTGTGATGAGTTTATTGACTTTTTACCTCTGAGTTTCTTCTCAGTTGCTAGCTTTTAACTAAATATCAGATGAATTCTCTTAAAGGAAGAATGAATGTGGGTGTGACTTTATAGAACAAAGAATAAATGGTGAATTACTGGAGAAAAAATGTATTAGATCCAAAAAGTCCATATATATCAGATACAGATTCAAAACTCCACGCTGAAATAAATCATAAGCCAGAACTAGTCTGACATATGGATAGGATAGCACTAGATACAGATTTAAAAAGCACCATCATCTAGCATTTATTGATCATTCAAACTTTTATTAAGTGGTAGAACTAGAAAAGTATAAATAATATTTGAGATTAAAGAAAACGATTGTGAAAATAACAATCGACTGATTTTATATAATTTGTGAATATGAAAAAGATAATTAATATTTTCTACCTAAGATATGGCATGTGATTTTTTCATATTGCCTAAACAATAAGGAATATTAAAAATATATGTAATATATAGATGCTAATACTCTGCTAGAGTATAATTTATAATATATATATATAAATCTGTAATGAATTTGTTGCTAATTAGCAATGCTTACAAATATTTCACTTTTTTAATGTGCCGATATCTAAAAATTTACTAGTCACTTTGGAAAATGTGATTATATGAACAGCATTACAAAACAAAGCAAAACTCTCCATATAGTAGTGCCATCTTGTGCTAACAAGAACAACTACTATATGGAGAGTTTTGCTTTGTTTTGAATTGTTTAATAACAATTATGTGCTAGTATGAGATAGTGATCATGTGATGTTTAGTGGTTTAACAGCATTACAACTGAGAATCCATTATTTGACTGAATTTTCACGTCTCTTTCATCAACAACTTTTTCAGATGTCTAATGAATGAGATCATATTATAATCATCATCAGCATTCATAAGCACTCACAAATGAATGCAACCATTCTAAAGACGAAGAATTAAAAATTATTATACAAACCAATGCATGAAATATATTACTATCAACATATACAGTATACAGGTCCTTTAGACTGTTTTTTTGAAATTTTCTGATGATGTCTTTTGAAAACTTTTAACATTTAGGTTTATATACTATTTTCAATCATATTCCTTTAATGAAGACAATCAATATTGCACCTTTTTAGAGTTCCTTTATGAAAATCGTAATAAAATAAATAGAGTCTGCCTTTCTAATAAAAACTATGCTCAAGTTCACCATAAAATACTGCTTTGGAAAGTCTATTAGTGTTCATTCATTTCATAGGCTCAATTCCATGAAGATGTCCATTTGCAATCGTAGATTCTGTAGTATCACATGGAGCATGCTGAAATATATATTAACTAGTTTTTGCTATTGTATTTTGATAATTTTACAAGTACCCTTAAATGAGATTTTATCAATGCCTTTAGTCCATATCTCATTTCTATGCAATAAAATAGCCAAAGTAAACCTCTATATCTAACTAATTTAGTTGATATAGTTATCTTAGTGTATAATATAATATATTATCTTTTAAACAGTTAAATGCAGCACCAACAGGCTGGAGTGATATAGCATCTCAATCAATATTCAAATCTGCTTTCTTAAACAAAATAGTTATAAACTTATTTAAAACGATTCACATTATCAGGTTGTTAACTATCCAAGCTAAAAAGTGAAGATTTTTCTTCCATTACTTACTAATAAGGTTTTTTTTTTTTTTTAAACATTTAATTATTAAATCAAATTTTTTATAAATGCATTGGTACTTTAATATTAGACCTGCTGTGATGAAACTCAATCTCAACCCTAACCCAGTATGGCTGTGATATTTCACAGCAGGTCCAATACTAAAGTACCATAGCGTTTAAAACATTAAAAATATTTGATAAAATACAATGTAAATTTAAAAGACAGAAAAAATAAAGTTCTCATATTGCTCTTAATCAGTTCAAATTAAAAAAGTTGACTATAAAACCAATATCACATATCGATGCTTATTTCAAGATCATTTATAAATTGTTCCAAAAATCAATTATAAAAATGGAAACAAAGTTGAAGCCGGTACATATTCAACACCAATTCTCATTTCAAAAGTCTCAGATTTCCCAACAGTGACAGAAACACTTCTTATTTCATCAAGTAGCTGAATAAATAAATTTTGGTAAACATAAGACTAATTTCAACACTAGTGTAATCTTTTTAATTAATTAAATAAAATATTTTGAAAAAATTGATAAAAACTATATATAAATCATATTATTCTTTAATATACTTTTCTTGCATTTATCTGGCAACAAAAAAATCATATCTCTAGACTTTTTGATCCTCTAAACTCATATTCAGTTTCTGCTAAGCATTTATCTATAATTGGAAACAAACTATTTAATAAAAATCTGAAAATACTTTTGTTGCATTGGATAACAATGATATGTCTTAATAATTATTTTTCTATTTTATCTTTTATAAAGTGGAAATATATAGAAGCATTCTTAAGATAACAATTTCTTCATGGTTTCTTATATTAATAAAAATTGCAATAATTTTGAAGCTATCACCAACACTTTTTAAAACTTCTCTAGATATCCCACAAGAACCTGCAGTCTTTTTATTTAAAGATTAAAGCTGTTTTAGTTCTATTAAGACAGATAACTTTATCTGTATCCAAATGAGTAGAATGGTTATATCATTCAAAATTTATTATCATTATTCAAAAGATGGTTGAAATATCAGCATTATCATATAAAATAGTATTAAGATTTCTGCAGGTCTATTTGCCACTTTGTCAAAAGCAGTTCCAAAGTAATCGATATCAAGCAATAAATATATTCCCTTTGCAGTATCTTACCAAACAGAATATTCAAATATCTTTTCAAACAAATCAGTTACAATACCACCATTTTCAATATCACTATGCTTATGAGCATGAAAATAGAAATCAATAATATTAATGTTTAATATCTATAGAAATTTAGCATGAATAGTTTATTCTAAAAAGTACTAATTTTTTAATATAACTATTATTTTAACTTTGAAGCATACTAATTTATAATCTGTTCAATAATCTATATATGCTCACGTAATACTAATGGCTCCTAACTTTTAACAACTTTATTGTTTAAATTTGATTTATCCAATCGTTACAGCATTTTTTCCTGTCTAAACAAGGTATTCTTGATAGTAAATCTGTACATAAGTTCAACAATAGTAGATTATTTGAGTTGACATAGTTAATACCATTATTTCCAAAATTTACTGTTCCTATTAACGGATGCATTGAAATAACAAAAAATAAAAATTTGGTCTTTTAATATGATCAAAATAAAGCAATTTCAAACTGGTTATTTGTGTTTCATGTAAAAATTCTATGTCAAATCTGTTGGTGTGTCAAGTAACTGATTATCCTTGATAACTATGGAAATTTCTAAAATTCTCATTAGCAAAACAATTTTTAAGCATTAATATTTTTCTACTCTTCTTCAATGTCGAACTTCGATACCAGTCTCAAAAAAAAAAAAGGGGGGTATTGGTTTAGCTACATACAATCAGCCCATTTCATGCCTATAAAAATATAATGCTTAATTTAATCACAATTCTTTAGTAATATGAATAATCAATTTAAATAAAAATACTTCAATGTGTTTCTTCGATATTGCATAGGACAAAATATGACTTTTTTTTAATTTGAATATGTTGCATAAACTACCAATATTTAAATTATAAATTGCAAAGAATGAAATAATTTGGAGACACGATTAGATATATCAAAGAGAGAATATACGAGCAGATCCCATAAGAGGTTGTAAAATTTGAGATATTACTTGCATAATAAATGGTCTATTAGTTTTCCAAAACCAAAGATAAAGAATTAGAAAAAATAAATATAAGACCAAATTGTTAAAACAGAAAACTGCCTCAGCAACAAAAAGAAGTGTAATGTCACAATTAATCTATTAAAAATACGAGCTCAGCTTAAATTAAAAAGTAGACTACAAATAACATGTGCAATGAAACTGAAATAATAACAATCATTAACTCTTAGAGATAAAAAAAAGTTTCAGCTGAAAATAAACAAATGCTTTTGAGTTCGGATATTTTCATATGGATTGTGCAATTCAATTTTAAGTCTGTTTGATATATAAAGAAAATCACTCCTTTAATTAAACAAATACACTTACGGAACTAAGCGTCCAAACATACTTTACCAGAAAAATATAATCGAAAACAATATCTATTTCTGTCTCTCTCTTTCTTCATATATATAATCGAATGCAATGTTTACGTTGAAAACTTTGTTTTAATAAAACACATACATATATTTTTACACAGTTATTTTAATAAATGTTCTTTAAGACAATGATTAACTTGTACGTAAAAATATTATAGAGGATTGTCTACACTCAACACTAGGTCTTTGGAAAGTTACGTTGAAATTTGTAAAATAAGGTAAATTTTATTTTTGTTATTTTAATGAATAAAATGGTGATTGTACGTTATGATTGATGGCTAGTATATAGGACCGCATAAACTATAATAATAGTAAGTTACTGTAATATACGATTTTTTTTAGTTTAACAAAAAGTTTTGTAATTCTAGTCTAAAACTTAATACCTATATTATTAGTTTATTTTTGCATCAATAAAACATCACATGATCACTACTGTACATTATGCTACTGTAGTTTATTGTTTTGAAACGATTTTTTTAGTATTAAATAATTATTACCGATTTCTATTAAGAAAAATTTTATATTTTTTTTATAGATTCGTTATTATATATATACGTTCGCAGCCACTTTTCTCTCCAATCTCTTTACTGATGAATATTTGTTTTTAAAAAATACAGTAATTTAAAAATTTTAATTAATCATATTTGCTTAATGTTAGTTGGTTTAATTTCACATCATCGCTGCTTTGAATTTTGTGTAGATTTATAGGAAGCTGCAAATTTCACTATATCTAACTACATGATTTCAATTAAATGTTATTCAAAGAAAAATATAAATAAACAAAAATGTAAATAAACGAACAACACCCCCCCCCCCATTAAAATTTGCAAAGTTTACAATATTTGGCAGGTATTTTTTCTTCTCTCAGCACTATCATTAAAAAAAAAAAAAGTGAAATTTGTAAATAGCTTTAAGTCCCTGAGCACCATACATGATTATTGTTAAAAGAAGATTGCCTTGACAACAGTTTGAGGATGTTGATTGTTATTGATATTGGGACTGTCTAAGTGTTGACTGGTATTAATGATAATTATATAAATAAAATTTATTCTGTCTATGTTGAAAGCACACACGTTTTATTCTTCATTTATTATCCTTTCTGAATTTGATGTGCATTATTTTGCATAATAAAATATTTTTTGAGCGTAATGTTAAAAGTTTTACTTAGAACATAATTAAAGTTATGAATGATTTAAAAACATTAAAATAATTAGAGAGATTGTAAAAATCTTGATAAAGAAATTATTCTATTATGTTTCTAAAAGAGAAAAATGTTATAGAAAAAAAGAGAATATCTCCCAAAGCATATTTAATAGATAAAAGTCAGACATTTTATTTATTTTAAATATAAAAATTATTATTATTGCTAAACACACACTTTATAAAATGTACATAAATGTGTTTCATCAATTTCTTTTTAGTAACTATATTATTATTTTGTAAAATTTTATTTATACTATAATTTTGATTTTATATGTGTACTATATATATAAAAAAGCAATTGTGTTGTGTGTGTGTTGAAAATTACTGTATACTTGTGCAGTTCAGTAAACAATATGTATTCTATTCTAGTCAATGTTTATCAACAAAATATGAATTATAATATACTACTATATATGTGTGTAGGGGGCTAAGAACAAAATATAACATAGTTAGCAGTTCAACTGTATCTCATGTATTCTATTAAGAACGATTATATAACTGGAACAAACAAAAAAAATTGCCTTAAATTTTCAACTAAGATAAGTCAATGTGAATGTGAGCAGAAAAGGTAGAATATGAAAATAATTAAACGTGACTTATTTTGAAGAACTGAATATTGATTTCTATAAAATGATACAGAAAAAATTAGTGATACTGCAGAAAAAAATTAATAATATAAGAAAATGTGTAATAACAAACCTGCAGTGTAGTCTAAGCTATACCACAGGATGGAGCCATTCCTGACTCTGAGAAAGGAGAAGCCATAATACATCACATCAGATACTTAAAATATCTTAGATTTTGCAGTGAAATGATTGCTTTTGCAAATAATATTTCAGATCTGGTGGAAATGTTATAAGAACTTTCAAATGATGATAAGAAAATAGAATTAAAAATAGTTAAAGATTAAAATAATAATTTTCAAGAAAGATAGTAAAATTTAATAGATGAAAAATATTTAGAAGAAAATTAATAATAAATATTTTGGCCACATTTATTAATACAAATGATAACATAATAGATCAAATCAATGGTAGAATTAATTTGGATTACTTTTGGGGAAAATAATTTAAAAAATATGCTTACAAATTTGATGGGGAACATTTTTATTAGTTATGCTTTACTGCTACTTATTTATGTGAGATTTGAATAATTATTAAGAGTAATACAGAGTCTGCAGGACATATAGTAAAATATAGAAAGGTATATTTTAGAATTAACGAAAAAAAATTAAAAGTGAAATACATGTATCAGACTTGGTTGTAATTATTTCTGAAGAATTATGGAACTAGGCTGAACATCTTGCTAGAAATAATATGGATGAATAACTAAAGTCTTAAATTGCGTCCTAAAAAATTGTAAAAGACAATATATGAAATGGATGAATGAGTTAAAAAATTTGTTTGGTATGTGGAAAAGGAAGCTATGTGTCAGAGAAATTGGATTAAACATAGAAGGATCTTTATTTTGAAGAAACCGAAGATGATGACATTCATGATAAAAACTGGACTTAATTATAATTTCTATCTGTCCAGAATATATATTCTTATTGATTAGTAAAGAAACTCCTGTGGTAATGATGCATATTATAGTTTTACATTTTAAAAAACAAACCAAATTAATATATAATGATGTGTATTACATTTTAAAATAAAATTTAATTCATATTAAATAAGATTTTAGTTATCCTAGGTTATAGTTAAAAGTATTTACATGTCATAACATATCTGTTGTAAGAGGTTTTTTGAAATGTGTATTTAGATCTTTGTATTATCATAGTTTACAAATCAGGAGTTATGTATTATGTAATCTTATTTCACAGTGAGTCATATAAATAATGATTTGGTTGTTTCTTTACACACACACACACACACACAAATACTGCAAGTTTCACTTCTTAGATGTAATACTTATAAAATTAGTATAAAAGATAATATTTGTAATGAAAATACATAGTAATTTATATTGATAATAGTTTTGTTGATAATGGTGTAAATACAAATAGGAAAACCATATATAATAATAATCTGCTATTAACAATGATACTAATAAATAGTAATTAATTAAAAAATTAAGCTCAAGAAAATCATGTACAGAGTCCTACAGTCATTTTGAAATATTTCTAATATACAATGATACCTCCACATTTACTGCACTTGTTTTCAAGATCATTATGAGATACAGTGAAATAATGGATAATAGCTCACTTCATTTACAATGCTTTATCTGCAATGCATATTGCTTACATAAATAAAAATACATATATCTTTGTGTATAATAATTATCTTAACATATATGTACTTCTACCTAGAGTACGTTTTAATTCAAAAATTAGACCTGTATATACATTCTTAATAATTAATAAAAATAGACAAACAATATATATCTCTGTCTACATATAATATATTTAACAAATCCATTTACTTCTGTTTCTAATCACGACTCAATCCTTTTCTTTTTTTTTTTGGCTATATAATATATTTACATTATTTTAAAATTGTTTTAATGTTTCAGTGAGATTCAAAACAAAAATCTGTCTGAAATATTCATTTTTATGTATTGCTTCAATGTTAAATTTTTTTTTCACTAAATCAAGGAAGAGTTAATAGTTGTTTTTTTAAAAAAAAATATTGTTATTGTAAACAATAGGTTATTAAAAATTAAAGAATAAATGCTAAAAGCAATATTTTTAAATTTTAATTTATGTAATAAATTTTTTTATCCCACTTTATCATTAATGATTGTGTAAGTAATTTTATTTGTGTTTATTAGGAGTTTTTTTTTTTTGGAGTAGTAAATTAATGAATAATGTTTCTGTGGATGTGACAGCTTCATTGTGCATGTAAAATTAATTTTTCAAACAAACAATTATACATTGTTATTATTTAGATAGTATATATTTACAATTTTATGCTTTTACAATCAGTTTTTGAAGTATGCATCTAGTTTTTTTTTTTTCTATTTCTTCTTTGTCTGAAATGGTGTATGATTTCTTCCAATTCCTAATCACAATGCCTTTTTGTCAATCCATAAGTGTTCATGCAAATTTTTCTCTCTAATTTCTCTATTTATTCATTCAACTCTTTTTTGGATACCTTCTTTTTTCTTTTCTATGATATCCAGTTTAATATTTATTTTGACAATCTTTCCTGAGCATCTATGCATTTCCATAACATTTTAATTATCATGGTATGATTTAATTTATCGTAGTTTGTTCAGTATTTATTATTTTTCAAATTTTTCTATTGCTTATGCATTTTTTTTCTTGATTTCCCTGCAGGTCTTCTTTAGTAATCCATTTACTATAATTTCTTTTTCATTCTTTTTTTTTTTTTTCAAATATTAAGTCTGTCTATGTGTAATTTCATTATTATATCATATATTTGTCATTTATTGACTTAAAGATATATTCTGATTCTATAATATTCCATTAATCATTGCTACAGGTTTTCTACCTAATATATTAGTTTATAGTTTTAACTGTTGTTTCCCTTTAGATGATCTTCATGTCTAAATATTTATATTTCTCACACTTACTAATCTATTGGCCATCTCTCAAGATTATATTTTGTTATGGTTCTCCAATATATATATTTTTCAAATTTGTTATATTTATTTGTAGGTTTCATTTTTTTTATTCCTTTACTAATTTTTGACCCATATAATTCAAACCATTCTGAATCAAAAAAAATGTTTTGGCTCACCGATCAAAAATACAAACAAATGTGTACCCTCATCTTCATCTTCAATCATTATTGATCCACTGAAGGAGTCTCCAAATTTAATCCACTTACTATGATCCTCATCATACCAGTAACATTCTTTATTTCATTCATCCATCTGACGTGGTCTTTTTCTAAGCCTTTTACAATCTTTTTAGATTTAATTTAAAACTTTATCATCTATTATCATCTGTTCTAGGAATATGTCCAATATACCACCATTTAAATTTAATTCTTTCAATGATGCCACTAATATCTGATTGTTTCTCATCTATACACTTCATTTCTGATATCTTCTTACTAGTCCTAACATAAATCTCACCATCTCTATATTGCTTTTCTGTTAAGTATTGGTCAAGTCTCTAATCCATAAATAAGAGTTTCTTTTTAATATTAAATTATTTCTATCCAAACCCCTCTATTCAAGTTTAATTCTATGATTTATTTAATCCATATTTGTAGTTATTAACCTTTTCTAATTCAAGATTATCAATCTTTATTTTCTTCAGAGAAAATTCATTGAACATTATTTTAATCCTTTTAGCATTTATCTTTAAGCATATTTTTTTATTTTCACTCCTGAAGCTCTGAAGTATTATTTCCAAAATCAATTACATCATCTGCAAAATTTTGATAACTTAAATAATTTCTATTTACTTTTACTCTCTTAGCTTGCTATTTTAATCCACAAAATACATCTTGAAAACTATTATAAAAAGTTTTGAAGATATGGATCCATCATCCTGTTATACACCCTTTTCAGTGTTAATCTTTTTAGTATCATCATGTAATCTAATCACTGCTTTTGGATATTGATAAATATTCTTCAGATTATAACAATATTCTCCATCTATCTCTTGATGATCCAAAGTTTTAATTACTATAGAAATACTTATAGAATCAAATAACTTTTCATAATCTACAAATCCAAAGCATAATGATAACTCATATTCATTGGTCCTTTCTATAATTTTTTCTCAATACTTGGATGAAATAACTTTTCAATTCAGTTATTCTTTTAGTAGGTTATAATCTAAAGTTCATTATAAATAAGTTGTAAAATTAACTTGATAAAGTTTCTTTATAGAATTGATAGAAGACTGATAAGTCTGTAATTTCTAATATCTTTGTTATCATCTTTTTTAAATATTAATATTACTACTGCATTCTTCCAGTCATTTGACACATCTTTATGATTTAAACATTTGATATATAGCTTTGTTAAAACATTTTCTATTTCTTCATTTGCTTTTTTAAAAAGATCTATAATAATTTTGTCATTTCTTGGAACTTTCCTTTTCTTTTTCCTTAGACAAGTTATTAAAACTAGCAGTTTTTTACCCATGCAATAGTACCTCTTAGTGTAAGCGCCATGAATTGATAGATGCTAGAAGGTTGTGCATCATAATCCCTATCCAGTGTCTTCCCATCCAATACCTCCAGACTAGTTTCTAGTTTATGGCTTTAATCAGTGAGGTGGTTTGGGGTCTGGAAGCGGTGCATCTGGATCTGCACCTGGAGCTTTGTATTAAATGCTGGAGGGATGCATTTGGTGCAAAGATCCAGATGCACTGCTCCCAGACCCCAAACCACCTCACTGATGAAAGCCATAAGTTAGAAACTAGTGTGGAGGCATTGGATGGGAAGGCACTGGATAAGGATTATGATGCACAACCTTGCATATATTGTTTATTGCTACTGTTTTAATAGCTTTTATAAGCAAAAAAAAAAAAAGATTATCATATGATGTTGCATTGATTTAATACCATTCCTAAAAAAGGATAAAAGTTATAGTTATTAAAAAAAAACCCAAAGATACCAAAATATATAGATACTGAGCTGGATTCAAATCTGAATAATTGTACAGGCAAATTAGCTTGGATTGACATTATTGTGTTTCACTTTGAGCTGATAGCTTTATAGTTAACCAAAAAATTGGGTTCTGAAGATGTGTATTTGATCCAAAGATTCAGGTATATGGCTTCCATATCCAAGTCTCTTCATTGATGAAATCCTTAAACTAGAAAGTATCTATTGATTACTGGAACTTATACTAGGTGGTACTATTGTGTGAAATTTTTTTGTTAGTTTCATTTAAAATACTTGGCAATTTAGAGAATGTAGTAATTATAGGGGAAATATATATATATTGCTTTTTTAATTTTTTTATTACTATATAATTGTTTATAGAACTCTTCCACACATTTCATGATGTCATCTGTCTTTTTTAATAGTAGTTCAATCATTTGTTTTTATTGCTGGAACAATTTTCCTTCAAATACCAAGATCTTTGTTTTACACTTTCGAGACTTATTCTCTTCTATAGTTTGCCTTGTCAATTCGCAGTTGTTTTCTTACATCATTATTAATTCTTTTATAAACCCTTTTACTAAATTCTAGGTATTCAATTCTTTTTAGTAGATTATTTTTAAATATGTTTGTATTTCTTCTTTTCTTCAAATATTATCATCTCAATAGAAAATTTACTGATAAATTGCTTTCTTTTTACTGTCTTTCTTGCATTTGTTAATAGAATATCAGTTATCTTCTTATTAACTTCAGTCAAGTCTGAACTATCTTCAAAGTATAGTAATATTTCAAAATGATTTGAAAAAAAATGCATATGGTTTTGTTGCTCAGGAGTTCATAAGAAGTGTGAGCGCTAGATGTGGGAGCACCAGAATTGATCTTGGGCAGTCCCGATCCTTACCAACTGCACCAAACCATGCAGGGTTTGAAATACATATTCTTTATTAATAGAAAATAATCCAGTTCTGCTGTATCTTCATTTGAATGTTTCCATATCCATTTTCATGTAGCATTTATTTCAAAGAAAAAACTCATAATATAATTTTTCTTTTTCTTTGAGTCCCAATAGTCTGTAACCTCTCTACTTTCTATCACAATAACCAAGATTATCCAAAGCATTTGCCCCTCTAGCGTTAAAGTCAATTTTAAAATGATGTTTGATCTTATCGAAAATAATTTGTATATCCATATAAAAATCATGTACTTTAGTACAATGAGAACTTGCTAAAGCATACACATGAATTATCTGCCTTTTGTATATTTCACTAATTTGAATAATTAATCTTGGCATTTTATCTACCAATCTCCGCAATGTTGTTGTTTTTTTTTATTGTAATAACATATATATCCATATCTTGTCACCTTTTTCTCATGGGATATTCTTTTACTTGAAAGTGATCTGCACTTGTAGGTCCTAAATAAAAAGTCATCTTCGAATAGCACTCTTTGCCTGATGACGCAGTTTTCTGGGAATAAGGATCATAATTTATTTTTGTCTGTTATGATTGCAAATATCTATAAAAAAAATCAATCATGCACACTTCATCTTCTAGTTAATAGATATTTATTTCACTTAAGAACTGTCAAGCAATTAAGATGAAAGATCATAGGTTTTTTTGATCTTAAAATCAGAGATAAAAAGAATGTAAACTTTCGGTGCTAAATGATGTATATTGGTGAGCAGCCTATTCATCTTGTTTAATATTTGAAATGCCCGCTAGCTTTGTTGTTTTAGCCAACTCTCCCTTGAAATACTCAAATTTTAGCATCCCATTGAAAAGGGAAATCTTTTCAGTGTCGACTGCAATGGTACTAATATATATTAAAATTCAAGCTAATTTAAATTAAATTTGTGAAACTAAGTAAGTAAAAATCTTATATTGTAAATAAACAAACATGTTTAATTTTAAACAAAGGCAAAACTCTCCATGTGATGTTTAATTTTAAATATATTTAGACTATACAATAGTCATTTTTATTCCTCAAACTCAAATATAAGAAATAGAACCAATGTGTAATACTAGCTGAAATCTATATAAAATATTTGAAATGCCCCATAGATATATTGTTTCTGCTACCCTTCTCTTTAAATAAAGAAAAGCTCAAATTTTAGCAGCCATTGAAAAGGAAATTCTCTTCGATGTTGAATGCAATGATCCAATATATATTAAAATTCAAGCTAATTTAAATGACAAAACTCACATAAAATAGCTTGAATTTTACTATATATTAGATCATTGCACGCTACATTGAAGAGATGTTTCAAATATTTTATATAGATTTCAGATAGTGTTATGTATCGATTCTATTTCTTACATTTGAGTTTCGTGAATAAAAATGACTATTGTGTAGTCTTTTTAAATATACTTAAAATTAAACGTGTTTGTTTATTTGCAATGTAAGATCTTTGCTTACTTAGTTTCACACTTCTCATTTAAATTAGTTTGAATTTTAATATATATTAGATTATTACAGTCAATAATGAAGAGAATTTTCTTTTCAATAGCTAAAATTCAAGCTTTTTTTTTATTTAAAGGAGGAGGGTGGTTGAAATAATATAGCTACAACTATGGGGTGTTTTAAATATTTTATATAGATTTCAGTTTAGTATTATGTATTGGCTTTATGTTTTTTAATATATAAATAATCACATAGAGTAGTAATAAGTGCAACAAGATATATGAATGGGATATTAGGAATTTATTCTTCTCAGTTTCTTTAAGATCTCAATTAGTAATCAAAGGGTCTACTTTCTGCCTCTTTTGCATGTTTAGAAATAGCATATTACTTTTTCTGAGGAGATAAGAAAATTAGTTTACTTTTTTTAATTGTTAAATAAATTGTGTTTTACATATTATTTTTATAGTTACAACATTTACAATATTGTATAAATTTATGTTATTATGTAAGGTAATTTAAATATAAATAGATAATAGTATATGCCATAGTAATTATTTATGTAGACTTGTTCTTCAAATGCAATGTTTTTTTAAATCTTAATGTATTATTTATTTAGTATGAACTAAGTAAAAAATAATAGAATGTTTTAATTCTATTTGAACTTTAAAAAATATGAAAATGATTAAAAATATACAATTGAAGAATTTTAATTTATTTGCTGGGCAAGTTATATGCGGTATTAGTTTTTCTCCATAGTCTCATAGTGATTAATTTATTTGCACATTAAGTTATACTTCTTTTCCCTTGTCTCCTGGGTCTCTATTCAATATCTGAGAAATTTGTCACTATTGTGAAAGTGGCATCTCACAAATTTATGATTTATCTATCAATTGTCAATGTAAGAAAGTAAAAAAATTCAATTTACATGAATAATAATGAAATGATTATGCTCAGCCCCTTGTATTTAAGCATTATTTAACCTTCCAAATAGTTCATCATACAATAAAATAATAAGTTCTCTAATAATTTTCTGGAAACAAAGATATGATTTTTTATTTTAAATATTTTACTATGAATTTGGGATAGTTTTAAACAATTTTTTTTTTTTAGATGATAGAAATTTTACTCTGATCATAAGCTCTTGTAGTTAAGTTAAAAAAGAATGATATATGGCTGGAAGTGGGAATTAGGTTAGTTATTTTTTTAATATTTTCTGCTTTTTTAAAAGTTTTTCTTCAACATTTTAAAAATTCTTTTTCTTATAATCAAAAATTTATTTAATTAATAAATGTATTAATATTCTAATTAACTAATACTTGTTATAACTTCTGAAGTGGAATTCTAGTTTTTAATTTGTTAAATTATTAATTGTTAATATAAGAACGTTCTATTTCATAAACCATTTATGCTAGTCTTAATTTATAATACAAATAATCATGCTATTTTTGCATATTCAAATAGTTATGTTTTTAATAAATAATTAAAATATATATTATAAATATGTGACTTTTTTCCCATGCCTTAGTGAAGCTATAATTATACTATAATGTGTAATAGGTCTGCTTAGCGCTTTCGAGATTTAATGTTCGAATCTCATACTCATAGCTTTGTGAATGAAGACTGTTGTGGTTTATTGTACACATATCTCTCTCCAAACAATGGACTAACTAATTAAAAATTCAAACTCATTTGCACAAGCCTTCTGGCATCCATTGATTACTCTGTTTGGCACAGGGTGGCACTACTGTATGGGGAGTTTTGCCTTTGTTTATTAATATGACATCTTTTGCTCAAGATTAGCATTTTTTTTTTTTAGTTTTGAAAAGAATTATTTAATAATAAATGGCAAAAATGAAATTACAATATTACCATATTGCTTAAAAAAAATTATTATTGAAGAATGATTAATTTAAAATTTATTGTTGTTTCTTTATGATATTTGTTAGACAGTTGATGAACAAGTATTGTATAATTTAAACAACTTAAATATTGAAACATTATTAATAAATGCACAGTTTTGCTAATTGTAGAGTAACAAACTTAAGAGCTGATGGTTTTGGAATTGAGATTCAAACTGGATCAATTATTTATTTAAAAATATAATAAATTTATTGCTTTCTGTATAGTCCTGTACAATATTAATTAAACTTAGATAAATAAATAATACTTCTGTTAATATATAACTATAAATATAATATAACAATTTGTCAATTATTAAAACAGAGAATCTTTAATATAAATTAAATTAGTTATTTTATTTTATTTATGTTAAAGATTCTCTGTTTTAACAATTGATAAATTGTTATATTATATTTAAACTTAGGTGAATGATAAATAATTAATGTTTTTTAAAAGTGATTGCTAAAATTAAAGAAAAAATTTTCAAGATTTATTCCTTTTTTATTTATTTTCATTTTATTAAATACTGTACTTTTTTACTTTCCCCTATTTTATACAGATAAAAAAAGAAATCAGCCTTGAAAATGATTATAGAGGATAGGTCAAACATTGTTAAAGATGTAGAATATTCATTCTGAAAAAAAAAAAATGGTTAAAAAATAAAACAAAATTCTCAACATAATTTTTTTTATAAAATTTATTTTATTTTATGAATCTTTTTTTTTTTTTTTCATATCCATGTACATCTCTAACAATGTTTGAACTATCTTCTTTAGTCATTTTCAAGACTTATTTCTAATAGTAGTATCATCTGCATTTAGATTCTTTTGAAAATGATGTTAATCTGTCCAGATGTTGACTATATTTTGAAGCTCATGAAAAACTTCTAAGACTATGACAGTAAACTTATGAAAATAATGTAATAAACAGCTGAGATTTTAATGTGACTGCAACATATTTTCATCAGAAAATTTAAGCTATGTAACCAGTAAAACAAGAAAAACATAATCATAATATGATAAACCTTGACTTCTGTTGAAAAAATTCTATCATAGGTTCTCATAGGTGTAGGTTTAGTGTTGTATATTTATACATATATATATATTGTAACCTAAAAAATAGAGATGAGGGGAGAAAAAGGAGGAGGGAAAGTGAAATGAAAGGAGAAGTAGAGATGAAATGAAATGATTTGATATGGATTAGATGATATGGATGATAGAAGAAGATTAGATGATATGGCTGAGATTATAAATAATGGATATAGATGAAAGAAGAAGAAGAAATGGAATACATGATTTAGAAATGGATGAGATGATAAATGAAATGTAAAAGAGAGATGATGAAAATTGTAACCGAAAAAAAAATAGAGGAGAGAATGGAGGGAAAGAAAATGAAAGAAAAGGAAAAGAAGAAGAGAGAACGAAAATGAGGGAGAGAAGAGAAAAGAATGGATAGAGATGGAAAGAGAAGAAAGAGAGATGATGACAATGATATGAAAAGAAAATGAAATGAAATAAGGTGAACGAAAATGTGAGAGAGAAGAAAAGATGAAAAGAAATGAAAGAAACAAGGGATGAAATGATATGTAATGGAAAGAGATGAAAGGAGAAGAAGAGATGAAATGAAATGATTTGAAATGGATTAGATAATATGGATGATAGAAGAGGATTAGATGTTATAGATGAGATGATAGAAGAAATGTAAAAGAGAGATGATGAAAAATGATATGAAAATAAATGAAATGAAATGGATGAGATGATAAACTGAAATGAAATGAGATGAAATGAGAGACTCTTAATGACTCGGCTCAGTGGGGTTATAATAAATTTAAAGAAAAGAAATGATGATCCAGAGATGTATAATCCAATAAAGATCAAATCCAATACTGATGAACTATAACTACTGCAGCATATTAATAATCTACTACTAAACCATACAAAAGATTATTTAAAATCACCAATCCATGATTACCATATTAGTCCTACCAATAGATCAGCCACTCTCTGAATAAGAATAATGATACTTTGATTAGAAAGATTTTCTTACTAAATTATATTTATTACCAAAATCACACTTTTCTTTATGTTTGCCGTAATATCATATAAATACAATTTATCCAAACTTCAAACACTTTTTAGCAAACTTTATTTGTACATACACCTACGTTTTGACTGACCTGCAGTCTTCTTCAGAGTAAGGTTATTTTATTTAGAAGATCAGAATAACCTTACTCTGAAGAAGACTGCAGGTCAGTCGAAACGTAGGTGTATGTACAAATAAAGTTTGCTAAAAAGTGTTTGAAGTTTGGATAAATTGTATTTAAATTATATTTATTAAAACAACAAGAGTAAATAACCTCAGGGATTTCTAAAACTAAACTCTTGTGTAAAATTAAAAGTTTAAGTTAAGTTGCCTATTAAAGAATTTCTGAGATTAATAAACAAATAAGTAATATCTTAGCTGATCACAAAATAACAACCTTATGGTGCAATCTTAAAATAACATACAAAACAAATATTAATTCATAAATTTAATGAATCAATTTAAATTTAATCTAGTAATGGCCTATTATCCAAGACATTACTCGAGCAAAGAAAAGAGCAAGGGTACTTTTTATGCCTTTCTCATACTCACAGGCAACCTACTAAAGACCTCAAATGCAGATGGATTAAATTCTTTAGACATACAAGATTTAAGATGATACAGATGATGTGCAATGAATATAAGATAATGTGCAGCTTTTAAAATAACAATAATTAAAAATATTCTTCTTAAGTACTTATATTCTTAATCTGATATTGCATAACCTTTAGTCTGAAAATACTGATAATTTAAAATAAACTTTTAACTAAAAATATAACTAAGTATCTGGTAAAATACAATTATCTATTATTGTGATTCAATATGAGAATCACTTGCTTTAACATAGCTTTCTAATTTTCAAGCCAATATCAAATATATTTAATTAACTTAGGATATACTTGTGAACTTCTGAATTGAAGATTCAATAAACTTTAGAAACTTAAGATTTTGTGAATTTGGAACCCAAGACAATAATATATTTTCATACAAAAGCAAAACAAACAAAACAAAACTTTTTGAAATAATAATAATTTGGTTTATTAAGAACAATAAGAAATTCTTACAAATTTAATGGAATACAAACATTGCCAATATCGCACTAGGACCTAATATAAGTATTTTGACTTTTAACAGTTTTATTTAGTTTACACTAGTATACATAATAACAGTCAAAGGCTACTCAATTTTAATCTCTTTTAACAATTAGAGATTTTACAATCTTTAACTTTAATTATAATGTCTGGATTTAATAAGCATACTTCTAATTTTTTTTTAAATTAAAATAATTCATAACATTATGGTGTCTTCTAGTAATCAGAATAACACACAAAACTAGGTTTGTATTTAAAACCCTAAATTAATTGCTAAGTTGAAATAAGCATATTCAGCATATTTTTGAAAAATATCATCACTAGTTACACTGACATAACTAATATTAAACTTAATGATATATTCTTAAATTAGACTAAGCTAATCTTAAAATAAAACTAAGATAAGTGTATAGGGCATTCATTCATCAGAGGTCAGTTATACTCTTTTAAATAAATTTAGTCCACATAAAATTATTCCCTCAATGTTTTAAAATTAATGACATAACAGACTTACAAATCCAGCAGCGAAACTCTAGATGAAAATATTAAACTTAATATGTGTGGATTGCCACTTATACCATATGCATATTTAACATACTTTAAAATAAATATAACTTATTGTTGGTTAGCTTGTGCATGATAAAACTATCATAACAACACAATTCAAACATTGATATACCTATGAGCCATAAATTAGCTGCGGTTACCTGAAGAAATAAATTTCCTCAAACAAGCATATCTTGTCATCACAAATCTAAAACAAATGCAACATCACCTACTGTGGTGGAATTAGCATTAAGTCATCATGAATGATAGGCAAAAAATATAAAAATACTAGGCTCCTCAGAGCTGGAAAAGAATATGGTGGCTTTCAAAAATACCTAACTTCGAGGCAAAAACTAAGATGTCTGGAACTCTTCTACAGTACATCTGGGAATAGGAAACGCACCAAGAAAGCACAATCCTCTCTCATGGGATTTTCAATGCTTATAAATGTGATTATCATAACTGAAAAATACAATATAATAACCCTCTTTTGGGGACAAGCACTATCAAATCATGGAAATACAATACAATAAGAATGGAGGATTTTATTTACTCCATAAGCATATTCAAAATTATTAACTAAGCCTAACTCTATGAGGCTAGCAAATACTAACTAATAGCAAGATATATAGTTCACCTGAATTAACTAAGTTATTCCTAAGAAGTTTGAAACTACAAAACATATTCAATGTTCGAACCAACAAAATACACTGTCAAGTGACTACTATGAGAAATACTTTAAAATTAAATGCATCTAAAATTCTAGGCAAGGCACAATGCACACATAGTAAAATATTACATACTAAAAATATATATATATATTAACTAGTGGACTTTTAAAATTGCAAATTAAATGCAAGAATATTTACTTCTCGATGTGTTATATCCGCACTTACGACTGTGCCAATGTTATAACTGCAAGTCATACTGTGCGGTCAGCAAATAACGTTATACAATTCCCACGCTGTTCTTTTCCAATGAATCGGTCTGCAACGAATCTCTCCAACGAATTGGTCTGAAATGAATGCTCTCCAACGAATTGGTCTGCAACGAAGGTCTCCCACGAATTGGTCTGCAACGAATGCTCTTCAACGAATTGGTCTGCCACAAAGCTCTCCAAACGAATTAGTCTGCAACGAAGCTCTCCAACGAATGCTCTCAATATCTCCGCCGCGGTCTCTTTCAGCTACACCCGTGAACTACATTTCCACTGGGCACTGATCATTAACCGCCAGCACTGACGCGAGATATCTTTACTTAAATACTGCTTACTCAATACTGCTTGACTGCTCTCTATGTTACACTGCTAGATGTTACCCAGTCTTTTTATCGCTCTCTGACAACTGCAACGATCAATCAATGCACTGACCAATAAGGTAACATCTCTTATCTAGAAACATTTGTAATTAGCAAATATTTCTAGGAATTGTCGATCGCCATTACGACAATGCACTAATTAAATTCCTCAGCTATCAGAGCGCGATCTAAAAACAGCCTTACGAATAAATTCTAGTTTTTTCTGGAGTGCACAAACATGTCTGCCATTTTACAAAACACTACACACCTCCCTCCACTCCAGAAAAACCCTTGTTGCTATTCCTACTTTCCTGTAATTTCACTAAGAAATGTACGATTTAACTCTGCTGCCGAAACTTTTTCGCCAGTAACCTTCAATGGTGACTGCGCAAGCATTTTATTTCCAAACTTTTCACTTCCATTGTTAACGTTACTAATTGGGATTGACATTTTCACCCGGTTTCTCCGTCTACGGCTAAACTTGTAGTTCAATGTATTCGCTACTCCCAGGTTCCAAACGCGACTGCGCCAATGTTATATCCGCACTTACGACTGTGCCAATATTATAACTGCAAGTCATACTGTGTGGTCAGCAAATAACGTTATACAATTCCCATGCTGTTCTTTTCCAACGAGTGCTCTCCAACGAATCGGTCTGCAACGAAACTCTCCAACGAATTGGTCTGCAATGAATGCTCTCCAACGAATTGGTCTTCAATGAAGCTCTCCCACGAATTGGTCTGCAATCTCTCCGCTGAATTGGTCTGCAACGAATGCTCTCCAATGAATTGGTCTGCCACGAAGCTCTCCAAATGAATTGGTCTGCAACGAAGCTCTCCAACGAATTGGTCTGCAATGAAGTTCTCCAACGAATGCTCTCAATATCTCCGCTGCGGTCTCTTTCAGCTACACCCGTGAACTACATTTCCACTGGGTGCTGATCATTAACCGCCAGCACTGACGCGAGATATCTCTACTTAAATACTGCTTACTCCATACTGCTTGACTGCTCTCTATGTTACACTGCTAGATGTTACCCAGTCTTTTTATCGCTCTCTGACAACTGCAACGATCAATCAATGCACTGACCAATAAGGTAACGTCTCTTATCTAGAAACATTTGTAATTAGCAAATATTTCTAGGAATTGTCGATCGCCATTACGTCAATGCACTAATTAAATTCCTCAGCTATCACAGTGCAATCTAAAAACAGCCTTACGAATAAATTCTAGTTTTTTCTGGAGTGCACAAGCATGTCTGCCATTTTACAAAACACTACATGATGCATATAAAAATATTTGTAGTTATTACTCTCTGATGAATTTCTTTGGTAAATTTAAAATAAAATTGAATAAAACATCCCATTTATACAACTAAGACTGTGATATTTACATTTTCTATAAATGAATTTTTTTTTTTTTTTTAAACAGAACCTAGCTTGTGAAATGCTTAATAAATAAAATAAATTCACTTGAGAATAGCAAAACATTTGCTCATTCTAATAGACATATTACGTTTTAAAATTATAACCCTAGTTTACCTGTATATTTATGCCAAAAGTGTTACACAAATATATAGCATAAATATTTTTTTATGGTGTCATTTTTTTAAAACCAATAAAACAAACAATAAAAAAAATAATAATACATTAACTTAAGGTCATATTTTAGCTCCGTAATGGTTTTTCCGTTTAAAAATATGTATTCAGGTCAATTCATCTATCCGGATTCGAAGTTTCAGTCAAATATTTATAAACATGGCAATGGTTTCCAAAACAAAAATATTCAGTAGTTCTTTATATAAACACTTTCACTTTTTTATCTTTAAAGATAATTTTAAATATTAAAATAATAAAATATCATAAGCATAAACATAAGTTGGCATTGGAAAATAAATTCTTCAGCTGAGTAGCATAAGTATAATAAGCATAAGTATAAGTAAAATAAGCCGGCATTGAAAAAAATAAATTCTTCAGCTGAGTACATTTTTTCTATATTTATAATCCTAGGTTCAAACGCTGAATAATTATAATATATATTTTTAGTTAACTTTCACTGTTCTTCTTTAGATAAACACATTTTTTTTAAATAGAGCTCTTTTTTTAAAACATTTCTTAATATTTCAAAATGTATTTTTTTAAACAAATTTCCTTTTATTTTTTTAAACATAAGAGTAGATTTCTTTTATAATTAAGACATTCCTCGGTTTATGAGCTAAAATCAATGGTCATAAAGTTACTTATAAGTACTGGCAACTATAACAAAACATTATGTATTTGACAGAGACAAGTTCATTAATAATATTTTTAAATTCTTTTAAAGTTTTACTTCCAAACAAATTCTTTTCATACTATTGGCATAAATGAGAATTAGTATTTTAAAATACATATTTTCCTCAGAAACATTATTCTGTTAAGAGCATATTTACATGTATATATCATGTATTAATAAGGCAGTATTAAATTTAACGTCAATTTTAATTTATAAAGACGCTGATGCATTTCCATTTTAATATTTTAAAATGTTTGAATGTTTTTTTTTTTAATTTCTTCTTCACTTGTATTTTTAATTTGATAGGAGATATACTATAGTTTAGTGCCATAAATTCTTTAGCCATAACAATACTTAATGATTTAAGTTTTACTTCTAAATAAAGAAAAATGAATAGATCAAAAGTAGATGAAATATGAGACGCTGCATTTTCTTCAAATATTTTACTGTAATTTTAATGTTTCAATTGTAATTTAATTATCAGAAAATGGATTACCTTTTTAAAATTTAGCACTTCATTTCTACAAGACGATTTTATATAGTTATTTTAAAAATCATACTTTTACTTTTAAAATAATAGTTTTATAAAATTACAACTTTTTATTATAGAAATTCTAGGATTCAACTACTTGGAGAATTAAAAATCAGATCAGCCCCTGAATGACACCTAGATCCCTGTTTTATATTATAATCTTTAATACCCCCCCCCCCTTTGATCAATTCCTTGGTTTAAACCAATGAAATTATTTTTTTAAACTCTAATATTCTTGACAATTCAACTGTAAAATCAATTTACTGACGTAATTAGTCTTATTATATCATACTACATGACTCCCAGCTGCAAAGTGAAAAATTCATTATTAATGAACGCTATGTATTATTTTTAATAATAATATTTCATTCTAATAATTCTACTCATTCATTTGTTTTATTTTTTTAATCAATATTGGAATTAAATCATTTTTTTATTCTTATGTTTACATATCATTCTTGCATGCACACATATTCTCACATACATGATATGAAGCACATTAATTGTTTAAAAGTTATTTTTAAAACTACAACAATAAAATGTTAATGAATATTTAATTCAAAATAATTTTATAAGTGGAATGCTACATTTACTTACTTCTAATAAGTAATATTATACTGTCTTAAAAAATAATTTACAGATTATTTTTAAATTTATTACTGAATATTATTTAAAATATTTATTTCCAATATCTAATTATTATAATTTAGACATTAAAATGAATTATACAGTAGTTATTTTAAAATACATTTAATATTATTTATGGATTCCGAACTATTTCTGATATTTCTTTTAATTCAAATTATTATCTAGCATCCCTTATCAAAGTAATACTATTGAAATATTTAGATTATCCTATTTTAATCATTAACTAAGTTAATTTCCATTTTTATCATCATTATTTTTATTTTAATCTGAAATTTTAAACAAAAGATTAAGCTAAGATAACCTTGATCACCTATTGGAACTAAATGAAACTTCAGTTAGGTACAATATATATGGGCACTAAATCAAGTTTACTACTTATCAATATTTGTTTCAGTCTAGTTTCTATAAAGACTCCATTTGTTTTCTACTAATATCAGTCAAAAAATGTTACAGCTTATTATTGCAATAACAAGGGAAATTTCATTTTCAGATTTTGCAGAATGTTAGGAAATGTTGTTTTCTCTCTCTCTCTAGAAGTTGCCCTCGTAGAAGGAATAGCACAAATATGAATAAAATTTGGTTTTTAAAACACTAATTTAAACAGTCAAATATATAGAATCATGTTATGTTTGTGTGACTTCATGATATGCAATGCAGTCAAACATGAAATAGCTAGCAATAAATACCTATTAATATTCTATGATTGGCTACTTTATGTTAGCCAATCAACAATTAATTCTTTAAGATTGCAGAATCTTTTAGGAGTATATAGGCATTGTCAATAAAATCGCATAAATGATTGATGAATGAGAGGTCCAGAGATCAAACTGGTGAATTATTTGCAGATATTGATAGGAAAATTGTTTAGCAGGTTAATATATATGATTGTAATCGTGTATTATTCTGATGGAAAATATCTAAATATGCAATAACACAATCTGTAAAATGTTCCATTGAAGTTTATGTTTACTAGGGGTTAGAGACTGTTTTAAATATTGACAGTTCATATCTAATAAAGAAGCAGTATTCAGCTTATAAATAGCATGTAATATTTGTATGGCAATGTCATTGTTCATTACTAGACAACATGCGGTCACTTCTGAGCATACTGTCATAGTATTTGTATTGCAACTCTGCTGATTCAAGTTTGATTGTCTCTTGCAGTCAGCGAAAGACAATGTAATGACTATGTGCTGAGTATTCCAGGGTATATGTATACTAGCAGAGTTGCAATTAAGTAAACAAACAACAACATCGAATAAATAAAATGTGAGTTAATTATACTCACAATAATATATATATAGGTAGGTGAAGCAATTATAAATCTTTAATTGAAACCGTCTCTGACATAATACAGTTTATATATTATTTCTGTATACACATTACTTGAGAATAAGAAAACATACATCTGATTTTTTAAACTTTTGCGCACACACTCTGTCTATTGCTGCTTTAGTGTATGTGTTCGGCATATATATATTTAATTTGCATAACTAATTTAAGTTCAGTCCATGCTAATTTCTTGTAAATTTTGTCAGAGTGAATAATTATGTAAATGTTGTGCAGTAATTATTTTCTGTAATAAAACTATTTATTTCAACAATATCACATATGAATATATACATGCACACTTGTTTATATATAACACCATATACATTTCAATTCTTTCTAGAAAATTATAATTTTTTTTACAAAAAAATAATCTTGCAGTCTTTTGGATTTTTTGCTTTCTGAACAGATCTAGACAAAAAAAAATTCTTTTCTCTCCTCTTGCTTGGCAACTTTCTCTTCTTCTTGTGAAGACTATTTTGAAGGGGATAAATCTACTTCTGGACAAATCCCTAATTCATTTAACAAATCATTTTTCTCAGATAAGAAATTCTCATTATTTAAAGTTAAGTCTACCAGTTCTTTTGTTATAACAGTACTTCCCTCTACTTTTAGAAAAGCAGTTTCATTTATCATTGAATTAGCACTAACACTTGGTTCTGCCAATTCCGGATAGCAAACTCTCAAATGATTTCGGTATTATCTCACCATTCTATCATTTGAAGTTTGCATTTCTCTTAATTGCCTTGAAATAATTCTGGTTTTTACTCCTGGAAACCATTTTCTCGTTAACATGTCCCATATCCATACAGCATCACCAGCTTTATAACTTACTTTACCTAAGTATGCATCAATGCACTATTATTAGGCATTAATACCGACAGATGAGTTCACTATTTTAGGTGCAAAAACATCTCAAACTGGTGTCATTTTTGTTGTCATACAAATAGTGAAATGTTGATAGAACATAGCATTGGTTATAGCTTCGTTAATGTCATATACAAAGTATTTTTAGCACCTGTTTCAAATGCTATACTGCTTACTCTGCCAGGCCATTAGAGTCTGAATTAAAGGAGGGGAGGGGGTTATTACATGGTAAATTCCCTTAGTTTTTAAAATGTCTTTAAACAAATCAGACGTGAAACCAATTCCATTATCTGAAACAATAATTCGGTATAACCATGATACGTGAAAATTTCATTTAAAGTTTTCACATCATTTCCCGCACTCATACTGTTTTGTACTTTATCATTTTTGAGTAAGTTTATCAGTATCCAGAATGTATTTCCATTAAATGGGCCAGCATGATCTATATGGAGTCTTTCCTGCAGCTTGCCTTCTTCCAAGGTTCTAGCTTCTTTGGAAACATTATAACAGGAAAGTGATGGTTTATACAACACTTGACAGTTTGCACAATCTGCCTATTCATGTTTTTACTGTCTCTTTTGCCAGCCCAGATTTCTCCCCATGATTTACAATACCATTGTAAATTGTCTGTATTTTTTTGCTTTACCCAAATTCCTAGTGGCCGAAACTGATTTCTTCTTAAGATTGGAATAAGATTTTTTTTACAATGTACTACCACAGTAATTTTATTTTGACCTTTAGTTTAACTGATACTATTATTTTACCTCGTATATCAATCTCATTTACGTACATGGCTATAACCTCTACTTTTTCTACGGTAACATTATTTCTCACCTTTGTCCAATCTTTTACAGAAATTAAGAGAATCTTGCACTGCTGTCAATTTCCACATTGTTTTTTTTTTGTCCAAGAATTTGTATGTTTAAATAAATGTGTTTATTATCTACTATGTTTATTGTGTTTACTTCAACTTTACTCTTTGAGTCCTCCTCCCCATGATTTGAAATTGTGCATAACTCACTTTTTCTAACTTTATCTCTTGTGTGACAAACACACTGTAAATGATAGGTTTTCTTATAAATGAGACATTTAATATTTTTAAATTTACAGGCATTCTTTAAGTGTCTCTTCTCACCACAACAATAGCATGCAAAAGACTTCATCCAGTTTCGTCAGCTTGGAGTCTGAATGTCAGCTTTATTTACCATCATTTTATATCATGCTACATCTTTATTATTTTGAAATTCTGCAGCGTCTTCCATGAGAAACTCTTGTGTTATACATTTATCCTTTATTGCTTATATGTCAAAGCTAATTCACCGAGGAAAGAATGTAATTTCTTGTCAATCATCCTCCATAACCACTGACCAAAGATTACGTCGTCCAATTCAACACTAAATTCACAGAGCTTTGCTAAATCTCACACTGCTATATCATATTGCTGATACCTCTCATTTGATGCTTGTTTTTCTTTTTTCTAAAACATAGACATGACACCCATTTAGACATCATCGGTTTGAAGCATGCACTTAATTTTTCTTTAAGCTCGAGGCACACTACTTCTTCTGGAGGCTTTGGTTCACGAAGTTTTTCTGCCATTTGCAGAATATCTTTGCCTATCAGCTGTATCGGCATCACTATCTTTAGGTTGTCATATTCTATTTTATTAATGAGCATATATTTCTCTATGTGCTTCACATGCAAACATGAATTTGCTGCATCGCGAACATCAAATTCCTTAACATTATTGTGAAATGCCATTTTCAGAGTTTAATTTATATAGAAACATAGAAGTTCTTTCATTTACAATATTGGCATGCTAATAACCCATAGTAAACTTATGTTGTTTGCACAAATTCTTCTGTTGACCGACGCTACTCTGCTGAACTTCAGGTCTCCCGTTATCTGCAGCCACTCTGCTAAAACTTGGTTATCTTGTTGACTATAGTCACCCTGCTGTACTTCAGATATTCTCTTGCTGGGGGATATGCATAACAGTTGGCTCACACTAAAATAAACAAACAACATAAATAAAAGAAAAATGAGTTTATTACACTCACAATAAATATATATATATATAAGTAGATAAACTAATTATAAATCTTTAATTGAAGCAGTCTCTAACTTAAACATTTTTTGTAATGTATATATTACTTCTGTGTATATACTACTTGAGAATAAGAAAATCTACATCTGATTTTTTAAGCTTTTGCACACACGTTTATTCTGTCTGCTGCTGTTTTTTTAGTGTTTGTGTTTTGCATATTTGTAGTTAATTTGCATAACTAAATTAAGTTCAGTCCATGCTAATTCTGTAAATTTTGTTAGAGTGAATAATTATGTAAATGTTGTGCGGTAATTATTTTCTGTAATTAACTTTATTTTAACAATATTGTCATCATCAACAACCATTATCAATCCACTGCAGGATGAAGGTCTCTCCAAGTTCAATCCATCTTCTCCGATATTTAGCTTCTCTTCTCCACATCACCCTTGCACACTTTCTTATTTCATCCATCCTTCTCACATGTGGTCTCTTTCTGGATCTTTTACAATCTCTTGTAATCCAGTTTAAGATTTCAATTGTCCATCTATTATCATCTCTTCTAGAAATATGTCCAACCCAACTCCACTTCAGTCTTTTAATTTTTTCAATGAGATCAGTGACACCTGTTTGTTCTCTTACCTATATATTGTGTCTTCGATCTCTTTTTGTTACGCCCAACATGCACCTCTCTATACTTCTTTGAGTGGTCTGAAGTCTCTGTCTTGCTCTTCTCTTAAGTATCCAAGTCTCAGATCCATAAGTAAGAACTGGTAAAACACATTTATTTAAAACCTTTCTTTTCAAACACATAGGCATATTTCTGTAAGGTCTTCGCCCCCAAGTTTTTCAGAGGGGTAGAAAAGAACATACAGTCCGATAAATAATATAAACGAGGACAAGAATTATAACTAAATATCTGGAACTCTGCTGAAACAATTCTTAAAACAGTTGTTCCCCAAATAGTTCTAACAGCTTGATACATATCCAACTTTTTTTGTTAAACAAAACTGTAACAAGTGCACGATGTTTCCCTCTCACAGTTTTTATATCCCCCTGGGTTCTTTTATTTAAGTCTTATCTGCAACATCTCTCAGTTTTGATTGTTCTTAACTTTAATTAGCTTGTTTTTAATTATAATTATTTTCATTATAATTATTGAACTTTCATTAATTATTTTTATTAAAATAAATCCCCACAGCTTGTTTTCAATTATAATTATTTCCATTATAATTATTTAACTTTAACCAGTTATTTTTATTTCAACTAAAATAAGTGAAAACTTCTGGAGTAAATTGTCTCTTGTAAACAACGAATACAACAATTTCCTTTTAATATCAAGTTATTTCTATCAAAAGCACTCCAAACAAGTTTAATTCTATGATTAATTTCATTCATTATGTTTCCATCTGTATTAATAATCTGACCAAGATATTTGTAACTGTTAACTTCTTCTAACTCATCATAATCAATCTTTATTTTCATATTTTGAGAAAATCCATTAAACATTACTTTAGACTTTTTAACATTTATCTTTAGTCCTACTTTCCTATTTTCATCTGATAATTCCTGCAACATTTCCTGCAGCTCTAAAGCATTATTTGCAAAAACAACTACATCATCTGCAAAATCTAAATGACTTAAATAATATTCATTTACTTTTACTCCTTTAGCTTCCCATTTTAATCTACAAATATTTCTTGCAGCACTGTTGTAAAAAGTTTTGGAGATATGGGGTCACCCTGAATTACAACCTTCTCAATTTTGACTTTCCCAGTATCATTATGTAATCTAATTGTTGCTGTTGTATTTTTATAAATATTCTTTAAAATATGACAATAGCCTGGATCTATACCTTGATGCTTTAATCACTGAAGAAATATTTATAGAATATCATATATACATCTACATCTTATTTATTTATAACGCTATACTCATTTTTCTATGTCTTTATTTAAGAAAAAAAAAACTTTCATAATTAATATTAACTCCAATTTATGGTAATTATGGCATTAAAATTCTACAAGCTGCAGTATATGTTACTATAATAATGTCACAATTCCCAGGAATGTTTTCAAAGCAAATTTGCAAGTAATGCCTTTTATCTTATATTATGGGTTTCTTAAAATTATTAGAATATATATAGGTATACACATATTTTGCAAATAATAAATAGAGGATGTCTTGAATTATAATATCTGAGTTTTAAAGTTGATACTTAAATTGTATTTTATATATTCTGCATTTCCATAAAATAATTGTTTTTACTTATCTTTTTTTAATAGGAATCCATTCTGTTATTTTTACATATGTAACATTTATTTTTTCTATTCACTTGAGAAATAATTGATTGATAGTTTAATGTGTTTAGAAAAAAAATTAAAATTATCATTATCTTCCTATTTACACTATTGTCATTTCTGATTTTATAATTATTTTTACTATTTTGCTGAATAATTCACTAATTATGGTGATCAAGACAGATTGTGTGATACAGAAAATATTTAGATAGTTTTTAAAGTCCTTCTACTTTTATCAGTTGTAAGGAATCTAAAAGTTATTTTACCTTGTTAAAACTTATGTTTCAAATCCATTTCAAAATTATTCATTGAGTTTGCCCCTATTGGAAGATCACAAAGACTCCCAATCTCTATCGTTGCGTTCTTAACACCGAAGACTTGTGCACTAAGAAAAAGAAAATTATATTGGAGTCAAAATTGTTGTGTGTGTATTTAAAGAATGGAAATGAGGTTGCATGGATATATGTCCTATTATCGCAGTTAATGCGTAGAGATAACTGATAGTGTGAGACGTTCATTAATATCTTATTCTGCTAGGCAACAAGAAGCCATTTCGGTCGGTACTTATTATTTACAGTTAATCATCATATCTAAACGTTATTCCATTATTCGCCACCTGTTAACCCAGTTAGTAATTTAGATATAACTTTCTCTAGTTAATAGAAATAAAGGATAAATCAAAAAAAAAAAAGGATAAATCTATTTTATTTAGAGAAATATGTGTGTATACGTGTGCGTTTTTAATTTTTAGTATTCGTTCAATTTCACCTTCACTTCAAAAAGATTTTTTTTTTTCCGAAGTCTTTATTATATCGGTATTTTTTTTTATAAACAAACAACCAGTTTTTATTTGACAATTCGTATTTAGTTTTATTTGTCGCTAGATGGTACTAGTATCTCACCCAGCAATCAGCTGTTTTGCTTTTTGAAATGCCATCTTGAAATTTTGCATTAAAAAATTATTCTAATAAATACATTCGGCGATTATTTTTATGATTAGATAAATATAATTTTATGAATAACAAGTAAGAATTTTATTAGTCTACAAATGTCTTACTTTTATAAAGTAATATTGAAGAATGTATGATGGGATCCATTAATAAAAGACAAAAGATTTAATGTAATTTTTGAAATCCCTGTATACTACTCTTGTTTCTATTTTTTAGTTCTATATCTTATTTTAACGTAAATTTATATTTTTCTGTAGAAGTATATTTTTATAAGTTATTTGAAATACAGTTTAAAATAAATTGTTATAGCATTAAAAATAATCGATAAATTGAATTAAAACATCAAATATAATGTTGTTCAATATTTCAAACTAGAAAAAACTCATTTTCGATTATACTTTCATATAAATCATTAATTTTCTTTATTAGCAGTTCAAGGTCGTTTCAGAAGGTTGCTTATTAGTTTGGTAGTTCACGTGTTTAGCTGCCTGCTTCCCATGGTGTCTGCCATCTGTATATACTAATTTTATCAGTTTTTTATGTGTGGCATTTTATTTTTTCAAACAATAAGTTTGAATTCGAGACGTTCGTTTTAATGTAATAGAGATTTTTACAAATGATATTCGAAAATAAATATAAATCAAATTATCTGTTCCACGGCTACTCCAAGTTTGACGCTAAGGTATGTTCAATATTATATTAATTATATTCTTTTGATCTCCTTGTTTTTTAATCGTTATAATTTTCTTTATAAATTGAAAAAATCGTGATTATTGTTTTAGTTTAAATTTTTTTTAAAATGGCATTTTTTCAGAATTAGTTACATAGGTAAAGCCTTTTATAAAATGTATTTATTTATTTCAGCTGTTGATTACTTTGTATAAAAGTTCATTTTAGTAGAAGTTGAAATTGTTCTAGCTGTATCGTCTTGTTGACGTTCGGCTTTATTCCAGTAATAAGTATTAATGCGACGCCATTATTTTATGGATTTGCATCGTTGGAGCAGTATGCTCCATTATCCCATTTGTTTTTCGTGGACAAGGCCATTATTGGATACCAATAGTTTGACTTATCGTTTGAATTTACATAATACTTTATTATTAAATAAGCCAAATAATTTGATTCCACAATCCCATCTTATACCTTTTTCCTTTCCTTCGTACCAGAATTTTCATCGGTCTCCAGTAAATGCCCTTGTGCGTTGTGAAGCCATACCACATATTGCCTTCAATCATGTATCACAGATTGCCAGTTATCATACAACACAAGTAGTAAAAGACGATGCTACTCAACAGTATTTTGCACAAGAACGAAATGTATCGTCGCAGGTTCAGAGAGATGTGAAGGAGACTTCTGAATTATCTGAGCAGTCCTTAAAAATGGACAATGATGATAATCAACTGAAGCCCGACACCCTCGGAACAGAACCGCCAAAAGGAATTTCTGGTAAAAGGCAAAGAGAAGAGACTGATGGCGATAAAGATCATCCTATTGTGAAGTCGCTGAAGCTGGAAAATGCTGATGATTGTGTTATTAGCGAAAAGTTGTTCAGAGAAGGTAAATATTTTTGCTTATTAATATTTTAACTTGCATGCACATAATTATATTATTAATGTTATATTTATTTTTATAAATAAAATTAAGACAGATAAATTGGTTTTGCAAATTATCACATTTAATCGCAAATTTTATAACTTAATTATAAGAACTAATTAAACTTTAAATAATATTAATTTTTAAGATAAGTATATTTTGTTTTTACATACTTTATAATCAAGACAAAACTTATAGAAATTATTATTTCAATCAAGAATATTTTGACACAGTGTTCATATTTTTATATAATTAAAAAAGAGACATTTGTAAATAAACAGTGTGAGGGTGCACACAAATATTGTTTTCTAAATAAAATAGTCATATATCACATGATCCAATTTTTTAAGCTTGTAAATAAAAATAATGAGAGGTGCTAATTGTTCTAATAAGCTTTATTGATAAATGCAGCAAAAGAAAGTATTTAAAAATCTCTATTATCCTCCAATCCTCAGACCATTGGTTTCATGCTTTAAAAAACCTCAGTGAGGCGCTAGGGTCTGAACTTATCCTAGCGCCTCATTAAAGGATTGCCAAAGCATGAAACCAGTGGTCTGGGGATTAGGGGATAATTTCTAGATAGAGATTTTTAAATGCTTTCTTTTGCTGCATTTATCAATAAAGCTTATTAAAGCAATTAACATCGCTCATTATATTGTTTTCTGGTTTCTTTATATATGTGTATTTAATTTTTTTATCTTGAATGCATTTTGAGTTGCTAGATAATAAAATACTATAATCAAACAATAATACTTGATCGTTATCAGGGATAGTTTGCCATTTTTTATTTTATTGTATCTCAATTTTAGAGCTGTATGATAAACATTAATGAACTTAATCCATTAAGATGTATATCCAGTTTTAAGATAAATGAAAAAATATATCTTTTCCATCTTTTATTTGGCATTATTATTTTATATGATTTTAATCTATTTTTTTCTCTTTTATAAAGCAAAATAAAGGACACACATTTCATGAAAAATTGTTTATTGTTATTTCAAGCTTTTAATGATGTTAACTAAAGATAGAAATTCAGGATGAAATACTACAATGACCAATTATATCAAACTCCCCTATTGGCATTTACACTATTGAGGCCATTATTAATAAGGGTAGTCTTTTCTTAGCGTGTTGAAACTGTGAGAGGGCATACTTTCTATGCAAACGCACAGAAATATGCCGCTAATGCGGTCCAATATTTCTGTGCTTTTGCACAGAAAGTTACAGCCTACAGAATAGTTCTGTTTATATTGGCCGTTGCAGGCATAGATGGCGTTGCACACCAATATTACGGCCTGCTGATGTGCTTTGTGACACTATGCAAATGCGCACACTTAACGGATCGCTACTATATATCGTGAGGGTGTTTGGAATTCAACTGGCCATAACTGTTGTAATATGCCTTCATAATAGTGATCTTACACCCTAACTGACGTACTAGTACATACTAATTATTGTAAGCCCATCCCCATGCTTCCCTACACATCACGGAATGTGAAAACTATTGCAAAAGAGTCTGGCCAAGCACCATTTCACACAAGTCATGTGAAAAGACACGTTTGCGCGAGAACAGCTACGAGTCAAATGAAAGGGCTGAGGTTGCACATTCTTTTGGAGTACTGCATCTTTTGGTCAGATTAAGAACAGATACAAGACAAATAAAATGGCTGAGGTTGCACATTGTTTTGCAAATCATAATATTGGTTTGATTCAGAGTACTGCATCTTTTGGCCGATCCTTCAGATCGGCAAAACCATCCCCCTCCCCCATGCACATTCCAGCACTACACACTGACTTGTGGAATGTAATTTAAAAAATTGTAATTCTTGTATTTTCGAAAATAATGTGTTTTACAAAATAATGTCGTTTCGTAAATTGTTTAAAAGTAGTTTGCAAAATGTCACAAGGTGCTAAAATGTCTAATGTAATTTAAAAACATAATTTAAAAAAAAGGCCGGGTAACGTTATATTTGTGTTTGTTTACATAAAAAGTACACCCTCTCACGGTTTTAAGAAGACTCTTATAATAAACAAAATTTTTAATTACATTTAGATTCTAGACTCTTTAACTGCACCAAATTATAATTAAATGGTTTTAATTAAATTTCTCTCTAATTATATAATAGATATTTAAACTAAGATATTTTCTGATTTATTCATTATTGTAAAGCAAAGACACATATTTGGTTGGTTTAATATTTATTTTTAATATTTTTTTTTTTAAATAAAATTAATATTGTGACGGTCAGATGATGTATGTTGGCTTAACCCAGTTCGAATACTAGGCGAAGGTACCTCGGGGCCACTCATACGCGAGATATTAAATCAAGAATACTATGACCCCTGCCCTCTTCGTATATTCTCGAGACTAACCCACGAACCAACAACACTATCTGAGACACGCATAGATATTTTCTTCCCGAGCCACAAGCTTAGCATCAGCGGGATACATGGACAAAACCACCTGCGGAGCTTAAATAGTTAAATTGCAAAAATACTTAGAAATATGTGTTCTGCGTGCCTGGATCATTTGAAAGTAAAACAAAGCATTAAAAGATAACTAGCAAACGCAAGCTTTTTAGTGAAATAAATGTCTTTAATAAATGACATTTGAAATATTATTAATAATTTAATGGCCTTCGCTATTCCCCGAAATTTCTGAATAACTAATGAGACAATGAAAACCCGATTAATATACTTGCGGTCTAAATCTTTCCTTCCCAGTTTTATTAAACATTGTCAACTCGAATCTGCTCGATAATGTGTAATAATAAAAATTTTCCGCAAAGCAGTTTCTAATTGCTTTGCACTAAAACAGAGTTTAAAACCATTTAAGATGTATATCGCTAAATCTGACATACGTAAGAAGCTAATGGCGAACAAAAGAAGCGTTATCGAGGAGATCAAATTGGCAAACAACAAAACAGAAAAAAAGAAACTTACTCGTACTAAATTTTACAAGTATGAATAAAACTGGAAAGGGATTTTTATATGAACAGTTAACTAATAAACTTAACCGCAATGAAATTAAAATATTTACACATGGGAGTAATGAAGAATAGCGAAGAAAAGGGGTTAAATATCTAAGTAGATGATCACATATACATATATCTAACTATTCTAATAAAAATAGTTACATTATAAATATCATTAAGCAAACATTTCATAAATATTCAAGAAAGCAATTATAAAAAGTATGGACAAAAAGGGTAGCATAATGAATAGTTCATGAGGAGAGATATGATTACCGTCCTTATTCCTTGGTCATGTTCCATCGACGGGCGTAGCTGGATCCGTCTGATGAGATGTGTTCAACCGGACAAGGAAAGTGGAAATCAGTAGCATGGTTTCACAAAAAGTCCTCCAGACATGGCACAGAGTTCAGATGACGATTGAGTAAATACTATGGCATTTTTCTGGTATTGAGGAACCCCGGCCGATAGGCAAAGCTATTTATTTGCCTAGCCGAGCATATTAGAATCCATCATACTTATACGATTTTTAGCTTGAGCAGGTTCAAACTTCTTCATGATTTGTAGACGATAATTGTAGACTTTTTGGAATAAAATCACAAACAAAATCTGACAGAGTTCTCCTAAGAGAAATCTGAATGCACCTTGCAATAGCAGATCTGACTGAAACTTGCAATAGCAAAATCTGAATGCCTTGCAATCGCAAAATCTGATATCACTCTTCCAATAGCAAAATCTGAATGAATCTCCTCTTTTGTTCTCTCCCTTTTATAACTTTTTTTCTTAGCTACCTTCTATTGTTTGTATGATCTGAGATCTTGATAAGCCTCCCCATGCTCCTTTGTTTCAAAGCAACATTTTCTAAAAATAACTTTTACTTTTTTACTCTAAATTTCTTTCTTTAAAGTTTGAATTCTATTAACTAAAAAGAAAGAAAGAGAAGGCCATCTTTAATTTGACTTGAATGGGCTTAACTAATTAAAATATACATTCTTTTAGAAATGTTGGTGGGCTTATCTCAAAATCAAATCATACTAAATATTTTAACAAAATTTTAACAACAATATATTATTATTTTTTTATAGTAGAATAAGCATTTTATTTCAGCAGAATTTTGCATTAACTCATATATATACGCTAGATGTATATATATGTTTGACTAATAGGTTAAGCAATTTTTATTAATAGAATGAAATTTATTTAAAACAAAATATTTAAATGTAAAACACATTTGATAAGCATAATTATTTTTAACTCTAATGCAAAACCCTGCTGATATTCAACTATAAACTTAATTCAGGTCTACAATACTAATTAAGTTTATAGGAAGATGTGAAGCATGGATCGGGCTTCAGATCCATTGCTTCAATATGTCTATTTACATTATATTTTTTCATCTTTCATCATTTTGAATGAGAGTTTTGTTGTTTTAATGATTTAACAGTAATATTTTGTAATATTTTCTTTTTTCCAGAATTGTATTTTAGATTGAGGTAATATCAAAGAACTAAATATTTTTTTACTTTTAAGCAATATTCCTAGGAATTTTCAATAATGAATTGCCTTTTTTTTTTTGCTAGTGCTAGACAATGTAGAATCTTTTTTAAAATAGAGTTCCTTATGGAACTCCTCTTCAAAAAAGATAAATTGGATAAGAAGTCTCATTAGGATAATGAGTTGTTTATATGAAAATATACAATGGTGAATGTAATGAAGTTTTGATTTAAAAAAAATATGGATTGAACATATTTACAAAATAAAAGAATAATTAAATGTTTAAAATAAGTTATGAAGAAATGAAAGAAAGAAAACATAATGGAATATTAATTCATTATGATAATTCATGAATCATTATAGTGCATTAAAATTTATGAGATTTTTTTTTTTTCTGAACAAATAACTCAAAATAATGTTGCTTTTTGATGAGCAAGAAATAATTTTTTTAGAAACAAATTAGAATTTTTAATTTTATACAAAAATATACACTAGAGAAGTAATTATTATTAAATATTTTAATAAAAAAATAATTCCAGGTTTTTTAAATTTTGTTAAGTTATATGATATTCAAGCTCAGGTCAAGGTGGGGTCAAGATTGAGGAAGGTCACCATTCTACCATTGAAAATTAAAATATTATTTTAGTCTTTCTCAATGCTAGTGTAATCTTATTTTAATAAATTATATGTTTTAATTAATCTGGTAATTTATTAAATAAACAACATAAATGTAAATAATGAAACCTTGATTTTTTATTATGTTCATAGTTTGTAAACATGATTATACCGCCCTCCCCTTATTAATAAGTTAAAATATTTCATGATTTTATTGACCTTATATGAATTGTATAGATAAGTCTAGTCAAAACTTTTAGAAATTTAAAATGAAAATTGAACTATTGCATTCTTTATGTGATAGACTTTACTGTTATTTTTTTATTTTAATCTTTAAATGTTTCATTCAGTGAAATAATTTATTTAAACAAACAGTAGCATAAGTTTGAAGAATGAAACTTTGATCTGTTATTAATATATTCAATGTAAACAACATTTTTTTTTGTTTCTTTATCTAAATATTGAGATTTTAGATTTATAGTAGTAACTTCCATCAGTGACAATGAAGTTTATGTGTTAGCTTACAGCACCCTATTGTTCTGATTATTTTAATTTAATTTGCCTTCATACAAGAATGTGTGGGAGTTTAAATATGTAATGTATCTATTAAAAAACTATTAAATGTATGCATATATTTGCATATGTATGCATGTTTCTTTCCGAGACAGCCATAACATTAGTAAATACTAGTAAATCTTGACATAAATATCTTTACTACAAATAATGGCATCTGAAGTAGTAAGTTGTCGCACAAATTTATAATCTGGATCTCAGATGCATCTACAGTGGCATTTATATAAATAGTGATGCCTTGGTTCGAAAACCAGTCTGCGACATTTTTTAAAGGGATGAGTGTATTGATTATCTTGACTACTTGTTTTTCCTGTTAACATTCCAAGATTAGGACATGAAAACCATCAAATCTTGCAACCATTTAATTGATTTGTATAATTTGATTATTTAATGGTCTTAGGGATGAAGTACTAGAATAGTATTATACCTGATTAATTAAATGATGTGTGATTTACAGTGTCATTTTGCGTGGGATAATTCTGTACTCAAATCTATAATGATAGCATTGCTTGAGCAGGATATTTTCTCACTGCGTCCAGTGGACCAATCAACAAATAAGGCAGTTCTGTTCATGGTCTTTTTTACCTTATCTTAATCAAGTTTTTTCAAAATACATTAAAGAAAATGCAAATTATGTAGATAGATTAAAAATGGCAATATTTTGGAAATGTTACATTAATTAAAATTTTAAATATAGTTGTTTTTTTTTTTTCATCGTAGATAGATGTGATTTTTAGAGTTAATTCTTACTTATTCAATTCTGAAATTTATGCATTATGTCATTATTTTTGTAGTTATATAAAATAGACTATTCTAAGCTGAAACTATTCACCTATGGTCTATTGAAATAATTGATTCTGTCATGTAATGGCCAATTTATTGCTGTGATTTTATAGGAAATGTAAAAGTAGCATAATGATAAGCATAGTAGTTTAAACTGAATAGTAGAGATATATTTAGATAGAAAACATGTATTAGCCAATATATTGAGTGAAAGAAAAATTAATTAATAAAAATAAAATATCTGTATTTATTGTTGAATTTCCGCTACAAAAATATACTAAATAAAATTGAGGAAATATAATTTGCAATAAAAATATGGTAATAGTTTATTAGAATGTTTATGTATTATAGTTTTGGCATAACAATGGCGCCATCAGGCGGTGTCTTTGTCTAGTAAACTATTACCAAAAATAATTATTTACCAAAAAAAAAAAAAAACATTGTTGACCAAATACAATGTTTGCATTTCTCCACATTTATTTTTTAATTTACTAATACTAATATGAAATAAGTAAAACGAAGAAAATAATATATTTTACAATTAAAAAAATGTGTATTACATAAAAGAAAGCAAAATAATAAATATTTCAACTATTCACAAGAATGCAATTTTTATTAATAATAAATTTCAATAGATTTCTTAAATTTTCCTAAAACATTTGTTGTCAATAATTCATAATTTTGTTTCCAGCCACAATGTGCTTATTGATTTTATTTGTATTGGTATTGTGTTATTAGTCAATATTTTATCAAATAAAAATATATGTATATTAAAAACCACAAGTAATTGTTAAGAAATTTATAATAATAAAATTATGTGAAGAATTTGCAAAAATGAATTATTTTTTTAGTTACATAGATATATAATAAAATAATATTCTTAAATATTTTTTTGCAAGACTATGCTTCTCTCCACAAATATCAAGAAATAGAAGTAGTCATTACTTAATAGACTAGTTACTTGTTTAATAATAAAAAAAACATTATTTTAACTGACAAGTATCAGTTTTACACAATTATTTTATAGTTAGATATGTTAGGAATTGGTTCCTGAAAAATTTTAAGCTCTATTTCAAACTTGAACTCCAGATTATAAGAATGGCACACATACAATAATCACTAAAACTCGCAACCAAAAAATAAATAAAAAAATTAAAGTACTTCAAATATTGTATAGGAAAGTAATGAGGTGCAGCTTAAATCACGAATTAAAATTTTGGGGACAGAAAAAGTTTTTTGTCAGATTTTTTTCTTACTAATATTTGCTTCCAATGTATTTCAGCTATCATCGTTGTCTTTTAATCATTATTGATCCACTACAGAAAGCTTTCTTTTATTTTAATTTTTCTGATTCTGAGCTTCTTCATCTCATCCATCCATCTTACATCTGTTCTATAATTCCATGAATTAAAGTTTAGGATTTTAGTTGTCTATTTTTTATTATCTCTTATTTTAATATATCTATCCCAGCTGTATTTTAATCCTTTTTTTTTTTTTAATAATATGATAGCTATTCTCTTATACTGTTAATTCAGTATATATACCCATAATTTGTGTGCTCTACAGTTTCTGTGTTTATTCTTGTAGTAAAATCTCAAGTTTTATAACCATAAGCTTTCTTTTTAGGACTAGAATATTTTCTTTTAATATTATTTTTACCAAAAGTTCTCTATCAGGTATAAGTTTCTACTTAATTATGTTTTCATCATATTAATAATTTGACTAAAGACTTTTTAGTTTTGTTAATCTTCTAATTTATTACTATCAATCTTTATTTTATTCTTATCTGAGAAGCAATTGATTGTTACTTTAATCTTTTTTAGTATTTATTTTTCATTATTTTTTTACTTCTTTTACATGATGGCTCTTGAAAATTTTATGTAGTCCTAAATAATTATTTTGCCAAAACAGTCACATTATCTGAAATAATCTATTTACTTCCTATTTTAATTCACAAATTTTTTTTGGTAAATTGTTGTAAAATTGGTTTTGGGAGAGATGGAATTGTCTTGCTAAATATTGTTGCCTATGATAATTTTTTTAGTTTTACCAGGTAGCTTGATTATTTCTGTTACTTAGCAAAGTTTTATTATTTCTATTCTTAAGCCATCTAGTGTAAATACTGGATAAGGATTTATTAAGTACTATCATCTGGCATCCATAGATTACTAAAGCTTATACTAGATACCATAAGATTAGAGTAAATAAAAGTGTTTGCTAATGAATAGCAAGTAATATATAATTTGTTATGTGATCCTGGGTTTGTCCCAATGTTCCAAAATTTTTAATCCTCACAGAAATTCTTTTAGACTCAAATGGTTTTTGATAATTTAAAAATTGAGAGTAAAAGGGTAACTTATACTCATTGGTTTTTTTTCTATAATTTTTCTTACTGCTTGAAATTGGTCTACTATTAATTGTTTTTAATTTATGTTGATGCATAATATCTTTATATATTGCAATGAGTAAAAGTTATAAATTTATTTCTAATATAAATTAGTAATGATAGAGTACTATCATTGGTTGTATAAAATTTATTTTAAACTATACGTATATAAAAATATATGTTTCCATTCATTTTTCATATATTATTTAATTTAAAATGCAAGAAAAAAAAATGCAATCTTGTTATTATTATATCTGAACAATTAAATAAATTAAGTCATTTTATTTTATAACTATTTGATATTTAGCCTTTCTTCAGAAAGTTGTGATATAGTTACTATCTCAGAAAGTTATATTCAATAATTATAATAATAAATTAAGTTGTAAATGATTAATGTCATGTTCTCAAGTTTATTGTTTGGAAGATGGCATGCTAGTACTGAATTTTTTTTTTTTTGGTCTAAAATTATACATTAGTTAAGTTGTAATAGTCATATCTTGATTTATGTTTATATTTTGCATGATTTGGTGCGTGATTGATGGCTGACCCTGGATCTCAAGATTTATAGATTAGATTATAGTTCAGCTCCATTACTACTGATACTCAAATTTTTTATGAACTGAGCAATAAATTATTTATATATTTATTATGTGTGATCATGATTATGAAAGAATAAGAATGGCAGTTGGGCAATTATAGTAAGGATTGAAGGGTATATGGCATGTATCAGAGAAATTATGATACAGTTCTAAAATTGAGATGCTAAAATAAATTATAACAAAAAGATAATGAGCAGTGGTAAATTTATCATTGGCAGTGATCTAGTAATATCACTTTATCATATTTATTCTATTTATTATCAGAGAACATGTGTTAACAGTTTGAATTGGGATAATAAAGTATATATATAAATAAAATGGTTAACACATCAAATATATGCAGTAATCTAACCAATCAATTCTGATAATAATCAAAATAACTAGCACTGAAGATTAAGCATAATTTTTCCAAAGTATTCTTAATTTCTTTTTTTTTAACATGCAATTTAAAATTAATTTTTAGGTGTCAAACTTTCTAAATAAAAAGTTAACTTCTGGTTATCTTAATATCACTCATCGTCGTTGATCTTACCCTTGCATGTTTCCCAGTGGATTGCATGGCTTCTCACAGTTAGTGTTATATTTATGATATATCTTCAGAATGAATTTGAAAAGCAACAATAAACTAAATTGGTTACTAAAAAATAATTTATTTACAATAAATAAATAAAATACAAAGTTATTGTTTATATATTCACAATACAAAGTTATTGTTTATATATTCACAATTACTATAATTTTAAGAAAGCATAAATAAATAAAATTACAAAATATTGGATTGAATAAACAAATATTATATAATTTTAGGTCTATAATTGAATATAAAAAAAGGTTTTATCAGATAATAAAATGTTTTAAAACTGGTTTTTGTAGAGAAGATAAATTCATTATATATGTGCACATCTTAAACAGTAGTCTTTATCAATCCAATCCTGTTTGTGGTTATCTTCTTCAGATATAAATGACAGTAGACACTGGAGATGAGTACCACTAAAGAACAATATGGTAGATTTTACAGCAGAATCCATTTCTTTCCTTACACCATGGTTTTTTTAAAGCAGGTTAATGATGCATTCTAAGCAGCTTCAATGTTCATATCTGGATATCACTGAATATAGTTTGAGGTCTTTTGATCTGCAGGTCTGGTTGTATTAGCCACATATGAATAGTCTGCTAGCTAATCTTATTGTAATTGCTGTGGTGAATGGAATATTGAAAAATACTTTAAAACAGTCAGCTAGGTACAACTATCTGAAACTGTTTTGAGGAAAACTTTTTTTTTTAACAGATACTTATTGGCATTTTTTATTCTCTTTGTGGAATCAATCTGCACTACTTTCTTTTTGAGTAAAGATTAGACTACTGCCATTTTTTTTTAGATCTATTTGTATTTTATATCCTCATAACATGTTTTTAACACTTGACCTATAATTCAGTTTGTATTAATTTTTATCACTATGCTTTTAAAAAAAAAACATTTTTATCTAGATTATAATGACCGGATTTAGTACCATTTTACCTAACATGGTTTTTTTTTTAATATTTTTTTTACATTTATTTAATTATTTTATAACTGATTATTAAAACAAAAAAATAGTTTTTTCCTTATGGTAACATTTGAAAGAAAGAAAGACCATATCTGAACTTTGAAGTTTGTTCCATATCTTTCTCACTTTTACTACTTTATAATTTTCATTAATGTATTCAGATTTTCTATCTAGTTTATTACAAGAAAAGGTAAATTATTTCTTTAAGCTCCTTCTAGCAGCAAATTTGAAAGGGTTGTAAAATATGGTATATATTCTTAAATTATGCAATTCACATATTTTGCATGTTATAAAACAACTAAATTAATTCATTTATCTTTCTTTTCTTACATTATATTGGTTATCATTTTATTAATTATAATTTTACAAAGTTCTTTTATTATACATAGAGGCTAAATGGTGATCATGTGATACTTTTTTTGTACTATGTATTTGTTACTATCGTTAATTTTTGTAGACCAATTTTTTTTTTATTAAACATTTAATAATAGTATTAACTTTGTAAGCTATTTTTTCTTTAATTTCTTACGTTGATATAATTATGTTACGCACGTATTATACCTAATATGCATACGTATACACATAACAATCTATAAATTTACTAATCTATCAGCATTTTTTTAAGCTTTCTTGAACATGCAGCTTTATAATACAACTAATTTGAGCTGCATTCGAATTTGTTCTGCTACAATATATTGAAGTAAGAATTAAGAAACAAATATTTTGTTTAAAATTTAATTTCATATGACAATTATAAAAAAGAGAGAAAGAAAAATCAGAGATTGGCAGTGTTGAAATCTTGAAAAGAATAAATAAAATTATTTATTGAGAAAATTATTAAGTGGAAGACAGAATTGGATTGGATGTATATACACACCTAGAAGAATAATGAACATTGTGCTGGAAGAATATTTGAAAGATAAAAAGAAAAAAGTTGAAAGAAGAAATAAATTGATTGATTTAGTAAAGAAAAAATTAGACATGTGTTTGAAAACTAGATTAAAGGACTAGAGAGATTTGATGGTTGATATTTTGGAAAGCCTTTCAGCAAATAATTAATGATAATGATGAATTGAATTAATAATCTTTAGAAGTACTTTTAATGTTAATATCTTATATATGAGCAAATATACCTAAATAGTATTGACAAACTATATACCAATAAAGAATTGAGATTATAGTATTTAATTTTCTTGTTCTACTTATAAACAGCAGCTGATACATATTTCATTAAGATACATATTTCATTAAAATATGAATCATTATTGTGTTATTTATAAATTTATATATGTAAAATAAATAAAAAATACTTTTCTGGTTAAGGATTTTTTTTTCAATCTGCACATTAGCAAATTATCTTACACATTTTTATGAAATGTTTTATGGATATATGTTTTTCATTAACACCGATATTGTATATTTATTGTAAGCAGTGAAATGTGTAGTTAATTTTAAACAAATTTTTGCAGCAAAAAAAAAATTTTTATTATATTTCGAAAATGTAATAGTTTCTATTTCCTATATTTATCTATTTTAGGCCTTTCTATTTCCTATATTTATCTATTTTAGGCCACAGACTTTTCACTCATGTTTCTTCTTTACGTCAGTGGGAATACACGGATTTTGGTTTAGAGCATATTAAGAATCGTCATCATGGTGTTGAATTATCTATCATGTCTTACAATGTACTATCTCAAAGTCTTTTAAAAGATAATTATTATTTATATAATCATTGTAATTCTGATGTCTTGCCATGGGATTATCGAAAACTTAATCTTTTATATGAAATCAAAATGCTGAATGCTGATGTAAGTGTTCTATTTTATTTATAATTATTTTACTATACTTACGAGTTACATAGCAAATAATTTGCAATTGTCATGAATTTGTCTTAATAATGTGTGCGTGTTGTTTAGAGCAAGTAAATCTCTTAGTTATACAAGAAATATTTGAAAGATTTATGTTTAATGCATGTCTCTTCATTAGATATTGTATTTTTAAATTTTATGAGTCTTTAAATTATCATATTATATAATAATACTTTATGCTAATATACAGAAGAATATGAATTATATGCATTTGGATATAGTGAAATAGCAGTTTATATTTACTACCATTTTAGTTATAGCTTTCGAGGCAATATTTAAACCCCATAATCATAGCTAATTAACCGATGATATATTATAAATAACACTTTTTTTAATAGCGTATACATGTCCACATAAAATATTCAAATTTCTAAACATTCCATGCCTTGGAGAGAGTAAAGTAAGTCTCTCTTTTGTTGATGGCGCTGTAGTTAATAATGTAATTTCAGACATTAAATATTGATCATTTTATTAAACAATGCTTTTTAAGAATAAAATTTCTAGTTCTCAGCACTATTTATCTACAGTTATATTAGTTACAAATAATAATAAATAATAAAAAAATCATTATAGTCATTTTAATGGATCATAAAAAGATGGATATATAGGATGCTATTTTTATTATCAAAAAATTAACTCTCAAGGTAGTGATATCATATTGTAAAGAATTTCTCACAGTGTGAGTTAAATTAAATTAATTACTAGTTAGTAAGGTTATTAATATTTTAATTCAATCATAAAGTCTTTTTACAAATTTACTTGCCAGATAATTAAATTTTCAGTTACATGGGCGCTACTAAAAATAAAGATAAATCAGTTGAATTTTATATCAAATTTCACATTTATATTCTCAGAGTAAATTTATAACTAATGTTAGTTCAAGTAAAAGCAATCTGCATGATCAATTCATTAAAAAAAAAAACATTTTTTACTTAATAGTGCTTGACTAACTTGATTCAATCACTGGATTCCATACGCAATGCAGTCTTTCATATCCAGATTCTGACTAATTCTTCAAGCACAGTATTTTGTTGCATCATTATAATACCATCTGCTTGTAAAGGACAATCAAAATTTGATACAAAATTCTGCAAAAGCATATAATATTACTCACTGTTTATATAGATTAGGGATAAAGAAATCACTAACTTTTGAAAAATAAAATGAGCCAGATGATGTTCGTTTGTTGTGTATATACCATTTTCTTAGCAAAAGCTAAAAGAACTTTTGCTTTATCTTTAAAAGTCATAATGGAATTGAACAGGGCAAATTCTGAAAACCAATTTACATGTTGTTTTTATTGTAACTTCTTTTAGCTGCTAGCATGGTAAGTTTATTGCTTTTAATCCTTGAATTTCAGACCAATACATATGTGTTTGAATGATCTTTCTTTCCTATATTTACAATCGATTACAGACAAAAATTATATTATGATTCTCATACACAGGGGGCTGTAAAGCCATTAATTGAAAACTGTGAATATTTAGAATACTTTGATTATAAACTTAGGCTATTATCTGATGAACTTTTTTTTTTAAAAAAAAATATTTATCTTATTGTAAATCATTTTCAAATGAAGAAAGATTGTATGAATTGGAAGAATTGTCTAATAGTAAATCCAACTATTGGATTTTGTGAAGTTAAAGTAAAAAAAGATGAAAAGACATTTGATTGAAAAGTAGACATGTAAAGTGTGGCAAATATTAGAAACATAAATGGAGTGGTCTTTATTATAAGTAAAAAATATTGTGAAGGTTGATGTTATATGAGAAAGAGTGGTCAAATATGGAAAATTCTGGTTCGTGCTCCTGATTCTGATGAAGTAGAGGGCCTTTATTTAAATGTACAGCATTCTTTTCATCAAAATAATGAATTAAAATTATAACTGATTTTAAATATTGCCAATCTTTGATGATAACTCAAATTTTGTTGCATTTAATAAGAGAATAGCTGATACTCTATTATAACTGCTATACAAATATTAATATAAAAAAAGCAGCAATTCGTCAGTAAATTTTCAACTGAGATGATGCAATATATTGGGGGGGAGGGGTGAAAATATTCCATTTAAAAGAACAGAATACTGTATATTAAAAATAATCAGTTTAGGAAAGTAGAATATCTGGAATTTTGTAAGATGTTAGAAAAAAAGATTAATGATTATATAAGGAAATATAATTGAATTGGCAGTGATCTTAATAAAATTCTTATACAGAACTGTTAAATCTGCAATTTTTAATCCTATCATTTAGACCAGGAGTGGCAACTTTTTTGAAAGCATGTGCACAATGAAAAATTTTAATAGGGATTGCAGGCACAAGGAAGAAGACCTATGTCATTAAAATATACGATGACATGATATGACATCTTTTTTTTTCTAGATTCGACTTACAAAAAAATATGTACTCACCTTTGGAAAGATGATTGGGTCCATGGTTCGAATCCCACAGAATCATTTTTTTTTTCAATTTAAAAAATGAATTAAAAATATTGTTTTAATAATTATTTACTCTATTAAGGTTGAATTTTGCAATATTTTCTATAAAATCATAATTCTAAAATTTAATTTTTGAACACAAACTCCTTAAAACCCTGTTCACATCATTTTTTTATAAATTTGTGTTTCATATTTTTTAAACCAAAATATCTCTACCCCCCCCCCCTCAAATATTATCATTTATTATAATATTTTTGCACATATTAAAACATCATTGTAGGAGTCCAAAGACTAAATGTCTGTCAATGAAATTTGGATCTCTCTTCATCAACTATTTTATTTTTATAAAATAAAAAGCGTTTTCTTATTTCTTTTTTTCATTATATTTCTTAAGAATTTTTCCTACCATTTCTTTTTATATAAAAAATATCAATTAATAGACAATTCCAATCCCTTAATTTATTAAAATTAATACCATCAGTTCTTGGATTCATTACAATCATGAATATAATTATTAAAAACAGTTTTATTTGTGTTTTGTATAATTTCAATTAAGAGAATGGGATGTAAAAATAATTTTGTGCTTTGAATCGAGATTATGAAAAAATATTTGAGTCAACAAACATTTTCTGAAAATATTAAGCTTTACAATGTTAAGATATGAACTCAAGATACTTGCAAATTCTGAAAAATATTTATCAAAATTCAACAGTAGTGAATATGATCAAGATAATTTGTTTTTTAATTTGTTAAAATAGTTATGTGGATTACAATGGAATGATAAGAGAATAAAAGTAAACAATTATCTAGATTTTGTAGGAGATATATTTGTTTTTAAACATAATAAATCAGATCTTCGGAAAATGTTATAAGAATTCTCAGATGAAAGCAAGAAAATAGGATTAAAATACATGTTAAAAAGATAAATATGATGTTCAGTGTTTTTTCACTTAAGGAGAAAAAGATTGATAACTACAAATGCACTATTCAAATAAGAACAATGGATAAAATTAGTCATTGATTTAAATCTGAAATAGGTTTGGTAGAACTAACCTAATATTAAAAAGAAAATTTTTCTATGTGTTTAAAATGGAAGATTTTTAATAGATGCATTTCTGAAATTTGTATATGTGAATCTAAACCAGTGATTACCAACATGGAGCACAAAGCTTCACATGAAGGCAATTTGATGGCAGGGATTCGAGAATGAGTTATTAATAGTGATTTTTTTTTTTTAGTTATTAACAGAAATTTGAAAGCCTGCTAATTGTTCTTATATGTTATTCATAAATTAAGCTAAAAATGTTTTTTTTAATTTTTCTATTTCCAGCAATGGCCTTTTAGGCTTCCTCTATGTGAGTAGGGTTTACTTATTGAATAATAAGATTTATAGATTACGGGGAGTAAGGGCATCAGAGTTTTAGAGATGCTTAGGTGGGGCATAGCAAACAAAGATTGGGAACCACTGAATTCTAAACTGACAATAACAGAAGAGCAATTCAGATATAGTAAAGGCTGGAATTGAAACACATAGTTGAGAGAACAAATGATTATTACTGATGTAGTTTAAAAAATTTAAATAGAGTTTGGGTTGAACTTGTGATAAAATAGATGGTTATAAATGGACAGCTGAAGTCTGGTAAATGAATGAAATAAGGAGCGCATAAGAAAAGCTATGGATTGCAGAAATTGGATGCAATTTAGAGATTTTCATCCATAGAATGGTTAAAAATGAAAATGATTATAATCTATAAAAAAATCATCATTATTGAACTATATATATAGATAATATAAAATGGTAAAATAATCTGAATATATGTAGAATAAAAGCTACAATCTCTTAGAGGGAACAGTGAAGAAAAATTGCTTTATGTTATGGATTTGTTTTTCATCATTGTTTTAACCTTTTACAGTCAATATTGGATATTTAATTGTGAACTGACTACATATTTTAGAATCTGAAAACATTTTCAAGTTTACCCAGTTTAGAGCAGATGCACTACTTTCTACAACACCAAGCCCTACTTTTTATATATAAGGTATTTGATAAATAATAAAAATATATAATTTTTATTGGAAATTCAGGAAGGAAGTGTGAATATAAATTTTAATAATGACAAATTATATATAATTTTTTTTTTAAAAATCAAAATTTATTTTTATTTTTAGGTGATTTGCTTGCAAGAGGTGGAAGAGACTCATTACCATGATTTTTTCAAAATTGAACTAAGCAACCTTGGTAAATTTATAATAAATTTTTATAAATATAATTTTAAAAATAAAATGTTGCAATTAAAAAATTGTTTAAATACTTTTATTTTATTTGTAATTATTATTATTATTTAATGCAATATCACTAACAAATAGTATGTTTTATATATTGATAAAAATCAGTGTCATAAAGATCTTTTAATTAACTCTTTCAATTCTTAAATAATTAAACAAATCCATCTTTCATTATTATTATTATAATCATTAAAATCAGACAACGCTTAAAACAATCCCAATAACAATCACGGTCTGTTGTCAAGGCAACCTTTTAACAATAAAGGTGAAATCCCTATAAGAATGCTTATCTAAGCATGTGAAATGGTATTCATGGTATGTGTTAGTAGTTTAATCTCAATCCTGCCCATAAGACGCTGGTGACTGATTATTAATAAACCAAAGACACCAAAATGCATAGATACTGAACTGGGTGCGGATCTGTATGACTAAGTGAATTATCTCGGATTGAAAACATTATTGTATTTTCATTTTAGGCTCCTAGCTTTATAGTTAACTAAATAGGTAAAAGATGCGCTGCTGGAAGGTTGCATTAGACCCAAAGTTCTAGGTGCAGTGCTCTCAGATTCAAGAATCCTCACTGATGAAAGTCACAGGCTAGAAACTAGTCTGGAGATATTGGATGAGTAGGCATTAGATTGTGATTTTATACAGAAACCTTCTAATATCTCTTGATTACTATGGCTTGCACTGAGTGGCATTACTGTATGGAGAGTTTGCTATTGTGGAGGTTTTCGATCAGATAGGCGTATAGGAGATAGTTTATTTGTAATTATGCAACTTGTAGATATGAATAGAAATATAGGTAGACAGATATATGTTTATTGATATACAGAAGGCATATGATAGAGTAAATAGAAATAGACTATATGTAAGTTTACTAAATTTTCGAATGGATGGAGTTTTAGTGGATATTATTAAGAGATTATATAAAAACAATTATTATACATATCAATTAGGGAATACAGAATGTTAAGTTAAAAATGGGATGGAGTTAAGTTAAGGATGCCTTATGTCATCTATTTTGTTTTTGTTGTATGTGAGAGAAATGGAGAGAGCAATAGAAAGACTAGGAAGAGGAGTAGAGATACCATTAATAGGTGGCAAGGGAGTATATATGTTATTTGGTCTTTTATTTGCAGATGATGTCTTCTTATATATAGAAAGAAGGGAAGATATGGAAGTTATGCTGAGAACATGTGCAAGGGTGGGTAAAGAGATGGGGAAAGAGAAGACAATATAAAGTCAAGTGTGGTGAATAGGTATAACTATTTGGGAATCGTCATAAATAATCAGAGAAATTGCTTGGATGAATTGGAGAAAAAATTGATTAATAAAGAAAAGAAAGGTACTGATAAAGAAATTAACAGTGTTTTCTTATAATAAATATGATGTAACTAGAAGTGTATGGAAGGATTTGGCAGTAGCAGGATTAACATACGGTAACAATACGTTATGTGTTAGTAAAGAGGTGTTAGATTACTTAGAAAAAGTACAAAGAGAAATAGGAAGATATGCATTTGATGCAGATGTGTGAATGGCAAAGGAGGCAATTTAAGGACTAATGGGATGGTCAAGTTTCTATATGAGAGATGCAAAATGAAAATGTTCAATAGATTGCAGTTTATGGATAATAAGAGAATAGCCAAAATAGTATTTAATTGGGTTATGAGTAAAGGACAGGCAACAAGATGGATGAAAAAGATAGTATGGTATGTAGAAGATTTGGATAAAGAATTTATGTCAGTCTGCTTATACAAAAAGTGAGATGATTGTGTTAGTAGAATTGTTGAGTGTTATAGTGGTGAGAAACAGGATAGACTAAGAATAGATGCACTAATAAAGAATATAGTGATTGAGAGTAAAAAGAGTTTAAATATACATAGAAGTAAACAGAATATTGGGTGCGAGCTAATTTATGATAATAGCAATGAAAATAGTTTACTGTTTAAGGCTCGAATAGGATCTTTAGCAACATGGGAATATACACATAAATGAAAAATGTAAGTGATTTAATCTGCAAGTTGTGTAAGGAATGCATAGAAAATATTAGCCGTTTGTTAATTGAATGCAGAAAGGGTTCAAATAATGAAGTTGTGGAAGAATAAATATAAGCAAAGTGATTATACATAAAATAGGTTGTTGGTTTTTATGCTGGGTTTGGGAAAAGACAAGGGTGATTTAGATATAAAGGCCATGGAGTTGACAAAGATTATGTTGTGGAAATGGAATGGAGCAGGATAGAGAAGAATATAGGAAAAACTTTGGGCGGGGAATGGAAAGGGAAGAAGATAATGTGGCTAACAGGTTTCTCTGGGCATAATGGCAGAGAGTATTCCTGACTCCATATAAGAGTTAAATCACAGTGCATTACGTATTATCTTAATAGTTTGTGTAAGCATAGAAAATGGTGATCATATGATGTTTTACTGATTTTATAAAAGAGAGAGAAAATATATATATTTTTATAAATAATATTAAACATATTAAGTAGAGATTTAAGTTTAAAAACTGTGCTAATACAAATATGATTAAAATAGGAAAAGAAAAAAACAAGTTATAGAAAACATAAAAAGAGAGAGCTACTATGTAATATAAAAGAAGCAAATTAAAAGTTAAATATTAACATCTACTGAGGTGGTCGGATTAAATTTTAATATAAATTAAATAGAATTCAAAAAATATAAGTGTAAAATTGGTAGAATATTAAATTTAAGAGTTAAAGAATTAAATTTTATATATTAATATCAGCTAAAGTTAATAGAAATTTAATAACCAAAAATAATATTTAAATACAAGTATATTATATATACTTTTATTAAAGGAGATTTGAACCCAAAGTTTCAATCTTTAATTATTCACTCCATCTTATACAATCAATACACATGACCATATACATGTGAAAAAGATAAATGATCTCCCAATATATGAATTCGTTCTGAACCAGCACTCGTCAGTTGGTCCAGATCATCTCCCACACATATATATATAATCAGTGCTCGGTTTATATTAAGATAGCAAATCTTTAAACTTTAATGGACAGACTTCAATCTTCTCCACCTGCCAACTCTTAATTTAATAAAGAATTATCTGTTAAGTTAGGTATATTGTTATTACTTAGTATGCGAATAATAAATTATATAAATTGATTAAGATTTACTGACTTTAAAATGTTAATGATATAAAATGTAATATATGAGGACATGTATGTAACTGTAAATATAATAGATATATAAAAAGAATTCATTGTATAATTATTTATAATGTTCATATTGTTTAGGTACTGTATGTTTTTATATTCATGCATCCATATATTTTAGCTCTGAAGAAGATTGTTAATGTAATGAAAGGAGGATTTATTTACTAATTTTACTTGTTCTGATAATGTTATCTTAAGTTTAGATAAATTAAAAGGGCATTATATTTGACTTATGATAAATAATCAAATTTCCAGTAGTCTATTGACTGATTTATTTTAGCTTACCATTCTGCTTTAGTGCCAATGATTTTTTTATATTTCCAGCAATATAGCAATTCTTAATAAATATATTTATTGTATTTTCTAAGAAAACAGATTATATGAGTATTTTAAAAAATATATTTACTGCATTTATTATTATATATAAAATATTATTTCCGTAATTCTGAGATTTTAGATTGGTAACTATCTGAAATTCTTAAGATTAAATTGTGATCAATATAATTTTCAGCTTGAAAATTCACTCTAAATTTTTTAATCTTTTTTAAGAAGGAAGAACAATCATCATCGTGATAAATTTTTTCTCCTTTAAAATATGATGCAAAAACTAAGTTAAATCTTAATTGATATTTCTATTTGTAAAAGTTGCATTCAACACAAAAATGCATGAAATTGTTATTCTAAAATTCACAATTATGTCTGTGTCTTCTTTTTTTTGTAACAATTATTCTTAGTCTTAATTTAAGACAAAATAGATATATTAAAGAGAAAGAGTAGAATAAATATTTTAATATATATATATTTGAATAAAAAGTATAAAATATTTCTGACATGAGATTTATTAATATAGTTTACAAAATTTTCTACATCAGTAACTTAAAAAATTGTTTAAGTGCATAGCAAATTATTCTTTAATTATTATTATAATCGATTTGAAGGTATCAAGTGATATTCATTTAACTAGAGTAAGATATATATATATTTTTTTTTACTATGTTTTATCAGAAATGAATTTTAAGATTTTTTTGGCCAGTTATGTTTATATTATGCTAACTCTTCAGGGCTATTCCATTTTTGTTATCAGCCAATATTATATGATTGTAAAATTATATATATATATATATTTTTATTAAAATATTTTTTTTAAATAAGAGAATGAATGTAACAATTACTAATAAAATGTAATTTTGTTTGAAAACATTTTGTTTTCTTTTTTAGGATATGATGGAGTGTATAAAAAACGGACTGGCGATAAACCTGATGGCTGTGCTATATTTTATCGTATAGAAAAATTTATATTAAATTCTTGCAAAACAATTGAATATTTTAAGCCTGGAATTAAAATTCTTGATCGGGATAATGTTGGAATCATAGTTTTATTAACTCCCAGGTATTCTTCTGCCAAAAGAAAACTTTGTATTGCCAATACCCATCTATTATTCAATCCTCGTCGTGGAGACATTAAACTTGCGCAGATCAGTCTTCTTTTAGCTGAAATTGATCGAATTGCTTGTAAACCTAAGAAAAATTCTAAAATATCATATCATCCTATTATTTTGTGTGGAGACTTTAATTGTGAACCATTTTGTAAATTATATAACTTTTTAGGGGAAGGAAAATTAAATTATAGTGGACTTTTAGCTGGAGCTATATCTGGTCAAAGAGATGGTTTGCGTGGTCCTTGTAATGTCTTGCCTAAAGAACTGCTGCCTCCATCTCTTGGAATATCAGAAAAATGTCAATTTATTGATAAGGAAGAATTGAAACTTGAGAAATCTTTTTGTGGTAATAATTCTACAACATCTCTTAAAAAGCCAAGCTTAACTGAGAATAGTAGTTCTTCATTATCTGACATAGCATGTACTTCTGGCTATCTGATTCATAAACTGAAGTTATTTTCAGTATATAAACATTTTTTACAGAGAGCTCATGGAACAGAAGAAGTAACCACATACCACTCAAAAGTTGATGCTACTGTGGACTATATTTTTTATTCAGTTAAAAAAAAAAAAAGCAAAAATAAAGACAGTCATCAGAATAACTCGTCTCTAAAAGAGGGTAAACTCCATTTATTAGCTCGTTATGGTCTGTTGAGCAGTGAAGAGCTAGAGAGTTTTGGTGGTTTGCCAAATTCTGGACTTTCTTCTGATCACTTGAGCCTTATGTGTAAATTTCTTCTAAGTTAGTTGTAAATATAAATAATTGAAATGGAAATGTTAATAAAAGTAAATATTATTTTTATACTTATGATTTATTTATTTTACGCAAATTTTAGATCTATATAAAAAAAAAAGTAGACTATGTTCTATATTCATTATTAGATGATTATCCATACTGACAACTTAATAAAATAAATAGAAAGGTTCTAGTAAACTATTAACTGTGCAGCCTTTGGTGGGCTGTTTCTAGTTAAAAACAGAGCGTTATAACATTACCGGGCCGCTAGATTTTTTTTATCTAATATATTGTTGTTGTTTGTTTTGGACATAATTATTTTTTTTAATATTTAATATATTGTTGTTGTTTGTTTTGGACATAATTATTTTTTTTGTTTTCATTTGATAAATTGAAAACTATAAAGGAGACTTTGACCTTTTTTTTGGATCTCAAAAGTACATAATTTTTGGCATACGCCTTTATTTGGGGGAGGTTTCCATTCTAAATCTACTGTTTCTTTTTTACATACATCTTTTATTTTTTGGTTTTGGATTCGATACATTTCAAAGTAATAAGGGACAGTTTTAACTTTTTCAATAAAACGTCCGGTATTTTTATTCTTTTTTAACAACAAAAATTAAACTCTGGTTCATTTTTAAAATCTACTTAACGTGCTGTTTATTGATTTAAAACAACAACAACAAAAAATCTCTTTTTGCTTCTAAACGGAACGAATAGGTATGTCAAAAGAAGAAGTATTTTTTTTTTAAAAAAAAAATCAATCAAGAGATGTCCAACAAACTACGCTGCCCCTTTTTAACACTGTCATTCTGGGTGTTAATTACATGATTTACAGATAAAAATAATCGCAAACAATACACAAATTCTTTCCAGAAAATAAATTTATTAACCACATATGACTGAACTAAATCAACTGTAACGAATGGCAGGATGTTTTGGGCTTGAAAAAATGCAACTGCCTCACTTTCTCTGTTTGGGACGTCCCACAAATATAATAACGTGGTAGACATTTTGTTCTTCTTTTTCAACTCTCGTCCGAGTCACGACAGAAATGGTGTTTTTCCGCAAACAACTCCATTCGTCTGCCAGAGAGCTTGAGAAATTTTGCTTTGTCTTAGCCAAAAAAAAAATTTTTGACAAATATCAATAATACGCTGAAAATTACTAGTACGCAAAAATCTTTCAGTTGGGAAATACAGAAAATCATAAACATCAACAAATAAACACTTGAAAAAGAAGACAATGCTCACACTCTTATCTTAAATTCTAGCGACGATACAAATTCTGTCAATATGCATAGGAATTCAACCCGCAATGAAATCAACGGCAAACTATACAATCATAGTATTGTTAGTAGACGTAGTGTTATTGATACGCGGAAGTAATTGGCCGCGTATTATAACCACTACACATGATCTACTCGTATATTAATGATCACTCGTTTATTAGCCGTAGGTTCGGCCGCGAAAGCGGTTTAATTCTGTGTTTTTACACAGAAACAGCGCCAACACAGGCTGCACAGTGAATAGTTTACTAGTACCATAAGAAATAACCTAATCATTCAAGTACTTCATATGTAAATTAAATTGCTACACATAAATTTATTTTTTTGTACATTTTAAATATTTTCTGATATTCTGTTGGTTGGTGTTTGATTTTTAAACACAGTATTATATCGTGGTAGCAATTTTTCACTTTTTTTTTCTTATTGATATGAGGAAAAAAATCAATTTTTCAAAAACCATAATGAATGCACCCTTTTTCTTCAGTACATATACAATATAATGGTTGTTTTAATATGTGTTATCTATTATGACTTATTTGAAAATAATATATGTCAAAACAAAGTAAACTTGTCAAGCATTGGTGGTCGAGAGGTCAGCGACAGCAGATTTACAAGTAGTTGTCCCGGGTCAGCGGGTTCGCTTCTCAGCTGATGCTATGACACATGAGAAGAAAAAAAAAAGTAAACTTTATTTTTGTAGAAAGTTATATATAAGTTTATTATATATAAAATCATTAAAGTGCTCAAAATTTGCTTTTATGAATTGTACTGAATAATTTTAATATTTCTTACTCTAATTGTTTAAAATATAAGAATATTAATATTCGTGTTATTAAATACTGGTATATATATACTGGATATTATGATTAATTGAATTTTCATTTTATTCCTCATTTAATAAAGTATAAAATTTTGACAATGATATGAAGATGCTTTTAGATATTCAAATTGAAAGCATTTCCCTGTGAATCATATCCGAATTATATTTAGAAAGATAAAGTAATCTAAACATTCATTGAGATTTTAAAAATCTTATAAAAGTTTAATATAACTTTAAATCATTGTCATTATAGATATCACATATTGTTTTGATGGAAGTTTCTAAGTTACAATATAATCCTACAATTAATTAATGAAATTGCTGATTTTCTAAGCAAATATATTTTTTTCACTTACTGCTGCTTATAAAACAAACTCAAATCAGATTTTATATAGGAGACAAAATATTTTTATATGTTTTTTAGTCAGATTGATTATGCTAGTATATACTTTTGAAAAGTCAAATGCTATTCTTCATTTGGATTTCTATATATGAACAAAGTGAAAAAAGTGTAATTTAGTAAAATCAATAGATTAAAAAAAAACTAACTTGAATTATTATTTTATAAATAAAGAATTAATTCATTATAAAATTTTTATCATTTCTGTAGTATATCCTTTTCCTGGTGTGAAATGATTCATAATAGCATATGATTATTGCATAAGTAAGCTTCATTTATTTTAAATATATGGTAAAACATGCTAAAATTGTAAACTTGGCTAAAATGAAAATTTTCAAATATAAAATATTTTTTAGATTCTTGAAAAGGAATTTTTTTATATGTGGATGGTATTTCTTTAAAAAGCATCAAAGTCACAAAAAAATTGATATATATATAGAACAGAATTAAACTTTAGTTTTTCTTTTTTTTAATCTCTTTTATTCTTTATGTATGCTAAGAATACGTTTACTAAAATTGGAATGCTAAAGAAAACATTTTAAATGACATCATAATTTATTATTAGATAGGAAGAATATGATTAAATATTGATTAATGAAATTTCTTATATATTGGGATCAGTAACATGGGAGGAGAGAGCTACCTTTAAATATGTCTAATCCATATAACTTGAGTTATATAAATTAGATAAGAATGGAGATAATTGAACCTAAAGCATTATATTTCCCTATCAACACTGATGATTCAAAATAGGTTTGCCACTCGGAAGTAATTTGATTTAAATAAAGAAGCATACATTTTCAGCCTTTAGTAGGGTGCCATGTTGAATGGATCCATTTCAAATTTTATCCGTCGATTCACGATAACATTTGCTCAGTGGTTAAACATTCTATTTTTTTAAAAAAAAAAACATGAACTTATAACTGCTAATTTGAATATTTGAAATGTAAGCTCTATATAAAATGGCACTGATAATTTGAATTTTGGAAATTAATAACCATTTATTGCACACACACAAAGTTAAAAATAATTATTTTAGAATCCATTCATACACTAGTTAAGGATATAAAAAAATAAATATATAAAAGTAATTTAGCAACTTATACGTATGAAATAAATTCTAATAAAGTAATCAAATTTTACTGACTTAAGGCCTTTTCTATTTTTTTTTAGTTTCAACATGGTATGTATATATTTAGAACTTCCTTTACTGATCAGCATGAGTGAAAACTTATGATGTTTCTTTTCCAGTTTATTTAAGTTAAATGTTCTGTTTTTAATATAATGATAGAGCAAACACATTCTTCATTAACATTTTAGTTGATCCAGGGTTATGGCATTAAATTCGAGCTCACTTTTCGGAAGATGGCTACGGAATTATGATGAGTTAGCACACTTTAATTAACAATACATTTTTTATGACTTAACAAATAATTATCCATAAAGCAAATGTTCCATTTTTATTAAGGACGATTTATATTTAATCAATCACAGCAACATAATTTTACAAATATATTTTTCAGCTATGTTAAGAGTTCAAGTAGCTCTTTTCAATAATTAGAGTTATACTGATTTTTTTTTTTAATCTCTAGTTTAGTGATTAAAGAAAGAATATGACCCTTTTAATCTCTTTTATGAATTCCTTTATTTTTTTTTAAAAATAAAAATATACAATCGACTGATAATTAAAAGTACATAATAAATTAGAGATTTCATATCTTTTCATTCTAATACCAGATTTGTAGATTCATTTTTTGTTATCTACAAATCTAATCAAATTAAATTCTTTTTTTTAAATATATATTATAACAGGGCTGGGTTCAAACCCTGTTCTAAGGCATAGGATGATACCAGCGAGCATATATATATACTCAATCAAAAGTAATATTAAGTTAAATTATTTTTTTCGTTGTTATTTTGTATGCGTGTGTGTATATATTTTAAACGGGTAAATAAAAATAGATTGAAACATAAGAGGGAGGGGGGTTATATGGTTTGTGCTCTTGTATTTTGTTTAGAGGCGCGTGTATTTATATTGCGGCATGGGTGAATAAATGTAATAGATTCGTAAAAATAAGAAAATTTACATGGCCAAGCTTTAATTCCAAGATGGACGACTAAGGAAAGAATTTACAAAAAATAAGTTAATTGCAAAGAAAGAAGTAGAAAAGTTATAGGTTGTTATCTTAAGGAATAAAGCTATTTTAATTGAAAAGAAATTGTTTTCAAGATGGACGCCGAAAGACACAAAATCTAAAAGATATGTTAATTGAAAATAAAGAATTCAAAAATATGTAGATCGCTATCTCGAGACAAAGCCATGTTAATTAGAAAAGAAAATGTTATAAATAAAAGACAATGAATGTGGATCTCTAGGTATAATTGAAATTCCTGAACGTATAAAAAAAGAAAAGTTATTGAAAGGTTTTTTATTGGCAAACCACATGGTTTCATGAAAAAGAAGATAGGGAACAATAGCATTATTAATTAGAGTTTGAAAGCTGAACCTTGAAGAGGGATTCTAGAACTGTTAATGCCACGAGTAGGATCGAAGAAAAATTAGTTTAAAAAAAATTATATATCTTGGTCAACCATGAACAGGCTGGGGTAAAGGACAAGAACGGACCGGGCTCTGCCATCTGTCCTGTGGAGGTATTGTGGTTGCTGTCCATGTCGGAGCGAAGCCCTTCCTAAATTGCAGAGAGAACAAAATTCACCGAACGCCATTGATTGTGCTTTATGGAATCCACGGAGGACTACAAAAAAGGAAAGAAATCACTTATTCACTACATCACAGCACGAAGCCAGTGAACATTACCATTCATTTACACCTGGGTGTGATAAAGTAAGGTAACTCAAATATTTTCGTAAATACCAGTCACCTCTTGAATAAGAACATTTCAGAAAATAATAATGTGTAAGGGCTAAAAGAAAATGAAGAGATATCTGAAATAACACCCTATATAACTATATGAATGAATAGAGCAGATAATGACTGATTGCATTCACTTTATATGCTATGATATATATGTTTTTTTTTTTATATTTATGAACTTCTGCGGGGTGTGTATTTGCATGCGTATCATTCAAGTATTCAAGCACAAACCAATACCCAATTACGGGATTCTATTTTGTTTTTGTTATATATATATATTTTTTTATTAATAAATATTAAGCTAGTGTTTTAATTATAATTGTGTGTGTTAAATATTAATTTCTTTAAAAGCCTAGATCACATAGTACCATTAGAGAGAAATATTAAGGGTAAAAGTAAAAAAAATAAAACGAATCGTTTATACATTCCGTGTGTTTATACATTCTGTTCTCCCACCTCTTTCCCACGGTCAACGACCACTACCCCTGAGTGAGCTAGCCAGAGGTATAAGCTCTATTAGAAATTGATACTCGTTCTCTCCCAGCATAATTCTTATTTATTCGTAAATAAGATTGGCACTTGGAGTCAAATTGACGTCCATAAATATGCTGGGCAAGTGATAAGAGTATAGTGCAGAATTAACTATATATGTATGTTCGCATCATAATTTTCGTTTAAACAAAAAAAAAAGAAACTTAGATTTTAAATATATAATAAACGTATACCACCTATATACATGTTATGCACAGGTAGCACCGTTACAATATATATTTCAAGCTCTTTTGCTTTAATTTTAAAACATCTTACATGGATTAACTTCTATTAAAATTTATTTAATAAATGTTATAAGTTTTATTTATCTTTATTTTCTTATTGAATCCAAACATATCACACACATGCATTCACATTCAAAAAAAATTATACTTTAAAAGAAATTTAATCACCCAACATGCTTACTATATCAACTATGTGTTGCTGGATGTTCACTGTAATATATATATAATTACTATTTTATTTGAGCTTAGGTATAGGTATATACCATTGTTTTCTCCTTTTCATTAATCACCATTAAATTGTCAGCAAATATGTTTTTAATGTATCTACTATTTAAGTGAAAATGGATCATTTCATGTAAGTTGGCTGTTAGAAAATTTTCAGAAGGTAAATCAATAAATTGCATTATTCTTATAAGCTTTATGGAAACATTTCGGGTAAATCATTCAAAAATGTTGGTCTTCAATAGATAAAGATCATTTTTATAAATAATAAAAATCATTGCATTATTGTTATAAACATTTTTAAATTTTGCCCTTTTTAATGTAATCTTTTAATATTAAGCTTTTTTGAAATGTGTTGCATCTTTTTTATCAAAAAAAATTCAGAATATGTAACGGATGGTCAAATATACCAGGATGTGCCGGTCCGAAAATACATTTGAACACTGAGATCAACTTCATCAATCAGCTGGTTCTCCACAACATATCAACTTACATCAAATCTAAAAGTGATGATATACCTATCTTACATATCTTTAAGTTGATAGTGCCGATCCATCCATGTATATAGAATAAAGAAAGCAAGCTCGCATTTAACTACTGTCGGACCTAAGGTCTTTATGTAGGATGCTAGAGATAACACGGAAATACCTGACTCATGATTACACCTATCTTTAAAAGACTAGCCTAAGCATTATCCATCAAATCTACATGTAATTTAAATCAGTTCATCTAACATCTCACCACTCCTTTTTCAAAACCGTTGCCTCAGATATTCGAACTCAGGAAGAATTCGCGTTCAACTCTTAGCAGGGATGTATCTATGCAAACTGTTATCAACAACTAAAATATCATCCTATCAGAAAGAAATAATCTTTATTTAACATTTTCTCACATACCTATCAAACAATAATGTGGGTGTGTGCATATATAAAATATTGGTTATAAGATGGAATGTAAATGCTGGATCAACAAAATTACAGAGACCTTGTCAATTAACAAAACTTCATAATATTTATTTACAAAACAATAAAATATATTCAAACAAAATAAATTCTCAATCAATGTATAAAAGAAAAATTTCAAAAAAGAAAAATATTTACAAATGCCCATAAATTATTTGGATATATCCCTATGTACTTAGTTTTATGTCTGATGTGTATCTATCATTTCTTTACTTAAACAATTTAAAACTAATCACCCTTACTTCCCATGATAGACATCCATAATATAGACATCTATATATCCAAAATAATAATAAAAATTATTAATTAAAAGTGAGATTGCTAACTCAATGAAAATTTAAATGCAACCTCAGATATAGTATGCAATATCTAGTGTGGAAAAGTATAATAATAAAACAACACAGAATATGATAGAACAAAATTATAAAGAATATTAATTTTAAAAAAAACTAATCATTCATTATAAAAACCTTAAGAATACTGTTAATAACATATAACTACAAGTAAGTCATGTCATGTAGCATTGATTATTTCAGTGACTTAAAAGCAAAACTCTTACCATTTAAGTATTCTGTTAAGGCACTTAACTTTATGCTCCTAGTTGAAGTTCAAATATTTTGGGCAGGGGTAGCCTAGATTTTATTAAAAACAAAGAAAATAGACTTCAACCTTCCCTCTCCCCTACTCTCTTGATATTTTCTTATGTTGGACTGTTCCCTGTTGAATTAGAAATAGTACTTTCCCAAATATAAGATTGAGATAATAAATAAAAATACAGATTTATACAACAAAAAATAAAACATAATTTTACAATCTTTTATGAACCGATATGTTCAGTCATCACTATTTTTCAGAGTCCTCTTTACACAAACAGTTCTTACGGTTTATGCATTTTTTATTATAGATCTTGAAGAACTGATTAATTTTATATAGCACATTCTGAATTTATTTAAGTTGGCAGTAGGTAGTTTTATGTTACTCCTCACATAGATTTTCATCTTGTGTGAATTCAACTTCTCCGGCACTTAAATTGTAGACAGTTAAATACTAATATTCATATAACCATAGTGGATAAAAGAAAATGCTCCACCTCAATGACAATCCTTCTAGCCAATGTATCTCATATTTTAACTATATATACAAGTTTATATAAATATATATGCAGTGAAACAGGAACCTCCTAATCCCTTGCCATTTCATCATCAATCTAGTAGCCCACTTGTCTGTGTTAGATTCGAACCTCATTTAAACTATAATATGTAAAATAAAGCTACAATTTGCTGTCATGGCTGTCTGAACAGCATTATATATTTATATGAAGGAACGCTATAATTAGATAGGCTTGATAGAATTATAACGTATTATTATCACGTTTATTTTAATAAAATACTTTTATTATGTTAAATAATGATAGGATTCAATTTATTAATAAATTTATTATTTTAATTCGTATATGGATATATAATCCAACCTATATATGTATTGTAATGTATATAGGGGTGGCGTGATTTAAAACATTAAAATGTATTATATATTTAAAATGTTAAAAGATGAAAATATTTTAAAATGTTTATTTAAAAATGTTAAAAAGGTTTTCTTTCAAATGTGCTGAGAAGTCTTCTTTAAAATTAAGTGTTATTATTTCTTAGACTTGAAAGTTGGTTAGAAACAGATTTTGTCGTAAACAAGTATGTAATTAATGACTGCACCTACCTTTGGTTGAGTTAAAAAGTCATTTTAAAATCTGGCTAATTGAAATTGCATCAGATATAAAAATTTAAGTTATTTTTGGATTTAACTAATTAAAATTGTTTATGGCAAAATAGTTTTACAAAATAACCATAAAAGTTATAACTGAAATACTTTAATAGTTTATCAAATATTTAAGATCAAAATTACATGTTTTTAGAATTTAATTAAAACGGAATTAAGGAAAAGTTATAACACCTCAGAAACTTATCAGCATATTTGAGATCAGATTGTATGTTAACAAAATTAATTAAAAATGTAATCATTGGGCAAAGAAAAATTCTTAAAGATGTTAAGCTGATAAGAAAAAGATATAAATGGGCCATATTTTGAGCAGGAAGGTAGACAGAGATCTATAGACTGAAAGATACTTGAGAGATATATAGACAGAGAGAAAAGACTCCATTTTGAATCGCATTTGTATCTAAAAACAAATTTAGTTTTGAACTGAGATGTCTGGCTAGTGTGGCCATCTTAGCTGTCACTCCGTAAGGAGGCAACGGGTTCGTTTCCATCTGACACCGTTATAACCAAGAATGCCGCTGTAACATCTACAACCTAACTGAAAAAGAAGAAGAATGCCGCTATAATATCTACAATCTAACTGAAAAAGAAGAAGAATGCTGCTATAATATCTACAGACCACCCATAAAAGAAGAGCAAGCCACCCAGAAAACTCACCAAGCTCCAGCTCAAGCACCTACTAATACCGGTAAATCACTTTAAACTGCAGAGCTCTGTATATTTTCTGTACATTTTCTTTATAATTTCATACTACTTTTAAACTCAAGTTAGCTAACTAACCACTCAATATATTTTTAATGTTAAAGCTTTTTTTTTCCTATTGTTTTAAAATCTGTAAATGGTCCACTTGCTTTTTAAAATTTCCTTCCTTAAGAAATTAATTAATGTTTCACTTTAAACTATCACTGCAGTCATGTCTCTAGTTATAATTTTTTATCACATAGTTTTTAATATTTGTTGTATTATATTTATTTTATGATATGCTGACGCTTCGAAACAGTGAATACTAAATTTTAATATTTCCAGAAGAGATTAATTAAAACCTCTTCATGTAATTATTTATAATTTTGTTTCTGTGCGCTGTTTCGAAACCCTCTTATGAAAATAGTAATGACTCGCTCGTTATTATTTAATATTTTTTTTGATAATTGTTTGATTGTAAATTTTGCAATGTGGCTTGTTTTAGTGAGGTATTAATTTTTAAATACTAAGAAATAGACTAACCTTGATAAATATTTATAAGTATATTTGCTATTTAAGTTATTTATTAAACCCCTTCAAATATACTTCCCCTCCTTTTAAATACTAGTCATTTGATCAATAACAAATTAGATTGAGCTGGAACAGCAAAGATTATCAGTAATTATTCCCATCTATAGCATATATTTTATTATGCTACCTAAGAGTTGGCTTCTATTTGATTAAGCTAATAAGCTATTGTTCTTGCCTATAGAATATTAAATTTTATAAAATTCTTTGCTTGGCGGATGTGATTCATTCACTTAAATATTTTTCTCGTTTTGCTGCCACGTATATTTACGTATTTAAGATGGAGCCTCGGTTAAGCCAGCACATCTTCCTCTCATAGGGTAGAGCAGTTGCGAAGCCTGAGTTTAAGGCCAGGTTAGCACGTAAGTCCCCCGCCTTTCTGAACTATTTGTTCCTTTTCATGCAGCTTAACGATCGGTTTTCAGGGTACCGGCGTTGGTCGCAAAAACCCTTGATATACCAATCCATCCACAGAGTGACTTTATTATTGTATTGCTGGTGCTATAGTGCATTAGTACATCCAGAGCAGCCAACTCTACCTCCCTATTTTAGTTCTTTCAGCAATTGTCTGAGATATTCTTAAAAGCCCGGTCAATCTAAGTTATTGTAGCCCATTTTAGGCTAAATAAATAAATATAAACAGACGAGAAACATCTACCGTAAGTGTTGACCAAGGTTTAATTTAATTACTAGTATTGAGCCACACATTAAGAGGAGTCAGCATACGTTCCACTATAGACATGACGTAGTGATAAGCTATTTATTTAAATGCCTGCATGCATTTATTATATATATAAATCCGTAAAATAATTGCATTCAAATTGTAACACATTAAAAGCAATCTATGGCTTTCATGAATTCATAAGATGAATAATTGTTGCATTCATCTTACTTAAATGTAAATTTATTTATTAATATCTTATAAAAAAATCTGTCCAAAGAGCATACCTAAAAACTCTTCAGCCATTAAATGCCTGTGTGCATTTTCCATGTTATGTAATTTGTGATATATATTTTAAATAAAACTTATTATTGGAGAAATTAAAACTTTTAGTAAATTAATCTAATCCACTCTCAGTTTCATTATTCAATCCAATTCTCATTATTGATATTATGTTATAGAATATGCATTATTAAAGGTCTCCATTAAGTTAGCTATTTTGTTAGTTTCGATCAATTAGTAATTTAATTATGAGTCTCATTGTTTCTCCCTGACCTATGTCGGCCGCGAATAAAGGAGTATGCTACGTGTAATTTCAAGGTGGTCATTTGTAGGGTCTTGAGTCTTGGAGTACTGGCTTACGAGTTGAAGTGTGGTCGGACTCGGGGTGTCACAATCCTAGTCTGGTCAGCTTCGGTCTCTTTTGCTTGGACTCTGAATTCTGTTACGCAAATGTACAAACTTGACCATTACAGCGGTTTGCATTTAATAAGAATATATTTAAAGAGTACAGCTATTTATCATTTGTAATATTGGCTATATAAACTTTAAATTAAATAAACTTTGATTTCTTTTTCAGTTTCTTTTAAACAAAAAAAATTTTTTTTTTTAAATTTAAATTGATAAATTACTTTAACTTATCTGCTTAATAAATTAGAATGTTCCATTCATTTCTTTACTCCTTTTCCGGCTGGCGAATTAACTAGAAAAAACATTAATATTTGTTGAGACGCTACTATAAAAAAATGTCCATTTTGCAGAAAAATAAGTTCTAATAAAACTTGACTTTTCAGGTGAAATGCAGAACAAGAAAAGAAAAATGATTTTAAATTGTTTTCTTTTTATGCCAGCGTTATTTCTATTGTTTAAAAACTAGCGTTCCAAGCGTTGCATCTTTTAAAATATTTTTTTATGTCGATTCATTTAAAAAAAAACAAATTATAAAATAAATTTGCAATATTATTTTATTATTCTCTCTCTTATATTCAGATATTACGATACTTGATTTATTTTTTATTGCTATGATGATTTTTTATTTAAGTCATTGTCTGTTTATTATCAACATATATATAAATTAGTATGATTTTTTTTTATCAAGGTTGATATTTTTTTAATAATAAAATTTTATTACTAATATATATGTGTGTTTTCTACCGTAAATTACCCATCATTCACAGTACTTAGTATGTAGTTATTACACTGTTAAAAAATATCAAAACATTTATTTTCTTAAAAGTGTTTTAGCAAAACTTATTTTTATTTAATTTTTACATGCTAATTAAATAAAAAAAACATTCCATTATTTCAGATGGCTAAGGTTTGTTGTGGTAGCGATTTTGAAATAGTTATTTTCAGAACAAGTTTAAAAGTGAATATATTATAAACATAGGAATGAATCTAAATCTTCTACATGTAATAAACACTAAAAAATTTGTTTTACTATTAAAATAATATTCAAATGCTACTATTATAAGAGTAAATTTTGTATGCAGTGCATATATATATTTTTTATCTTATAATATTTTAATAATGTTTCTAGTTCCCCTCTAAAATCTTTACTAACCATATATTTATTTTTATAAACTAATAATGTTTTCAATTAAATTTGTTATATAAAAGATTGTAATTTGTGTATATGTGTGTGAATCTGTTTGCTTCAATAAGTTTCTATTTTATATACTTTGTATATGCATATGATTTTATAAATACGTTTAAAAACTTAAGCTATAGTGCAAAAATTTAATTATTGCATATTTTCTCAGGTTCCAATTAAAGTTTAATTTAATTATCTCATAATTGCAAATCAATAGCAAAGAGAAATCGAATGACAGGTATGATTATAATTCCTGAGTCCATCACTGAAACACTATATTATGCTAAGATATGATATGTTGGACTATTTCCATCATTTATGAGTGAATGTTGAATGTATCAAAAATTTTAAATTTTATTTAAACTTTCCAAATACATCAACTTGTTAGTAATAACACACAAATAGACAATACAGGTTGGTAATTACACAACGTTTCAAACAGTATTATTCTCCACTCTTCTTCAGGTGTTGCTGGCCTATATGCACAGTGACAATATTTGCTTAGAAGTTGAACTCGCACCTTTAGATTTTTGAATATTGAATTTAAGGCAAATGCTCTACCAACTGAGCTATTCTGTCAAAGGCAACATATAGTAGAAATTTGATATATAGTATAATGGAATTATTAACATTCTCTGTAACAACATACTTTCAATGTAATTCTGAATTCTTCCAACAAAATCAAGGAGTGACCATAGGATCATCTCTCACCCTTGCTCAGCAATATTTACATGGAAGAACTTGAGACCACAGCCATAAATACTACTCCATTTCCACCTAAAGTGTGGCTTCGATATGTTGATGATACATTTGTGGAATGGCCACATGGCAATGTAAAATTACAGTCATTCTGGATGCACATTAACAACATCTACAATTAAATTCATGATGGAATCAAAACAAGAACAAAAATTGGCATTCTTGGATGTTCTTGTGACAAGACTCCTCAGGGCAAAGTAAAAACAACAGTGTATAGGAAACCAACACATACTGGCAAATACTTGGCATATACATCCAATCATACAAGAAGCACTAAACAAGGAATTGTACTATCACTATGGAACAGAGCAAAGGAGATTTGTTCAGAAACCAGTGATTTGGAAAAAGAAAAGATTCACATAGAACAAATGTTTATGAAGAATGGTTATCCATCAGCAGTCATCAGAAAAACCTTCAATAGACAACACAAAGAGACACCAAAAGAGAAAACAGTTATTGGTATGGTAGTGTATCCATACATACCAGGAATGGCAGACAAGTTAAAGAAAATCTGCAGTCAATATAACATTAGAACTGCTTTCCAAAGCCATACCACACTTTGAGGAATGCTTACTTCTACTAAGCCTAAACTGGAAATGCTGAAGAACAAAAACTGCATCTATGAGATACCATGTGAATGTGGAAGGAAATACATTGGTGAGACCTGTCGCCCTGTTGAACAGCAATTGAAGGAGCACAAACTAATGGTTAAAAGAGAAAAAACAGATGTGTCTACCATAGCAGCTCATGTATGTACTAATGACCATATGCTTAAGTGGGAAAGTACAAAGATATTGGATAAAGAGGAAAAAATGCATAGAAGAAAATTCAAGGAAGCTGCTCATATAACAATAGTAAATAATCCTATAAGTCAACCCAGTGTGGCAATACACAATGTATGGAAGCCTTCTAATTAGTCTTGCTCTTAGGAAAAAATAATAATAATAAGAGGAAAAAAAATTGGAGGACCCAGGAGGATTTGAAGCACCCTCATATATAAATATATCAAATTTCTACTATATGTTGCCTTTGACAGAATAGCTCAGTTGGTAGAATGTTTGCCTTAAATTCAATATTCAAGAATCTAAAGGTGGGAGTTCAACTTCTAAGCGAATATTGTCACTATGCATATAGGCCAGCAACACCTGAAGAAGAGTGGACTTCTAAGCGAATATTGTCACTGTGCATATAGGCCAGCAACAGCTGAAGAAGAGTGGAGAATAATACTACTCGAAACGTTGTGTAATTACTAACCTGTATTGTCTATTTGTGTGTTATTACTAACAAGTTGATGTATTTGGAAAGTTTAAAATTTTCGATACATTCAACATTCACTCATAAATGATGAAAATAGTCCAACATATATCTTCAGACATATACTATATTATGCTTTAGAGCAACCAATTTTCAATTTTAAAATCTTTTTTTTTTCAGGAATAACTTTAGAAGATTGCTGAGGTTAAGTGTATAGTACATTAATTGCCATGCCCATGACTTGGGGTCTAAGTCCAGAGTAGAAATGGATGATTTTTCAAATGGTTGATATTTTCTGGAGCAAGTTCATGTAATTTATGCTTAGCTAATCCAGCTAGTCATCACATATAGATTGGAAAGTGGTTACATGGTTACTCTAGCTGAGATTAGGTAAATCCCAATACGGTACAGCTGGAACAATGAAGGTTGATATACCGATTATAAAGCAAAACCATGACATGAAATAAGGTACAGTCATTTGCCATACATGGTTTAGTGCAGTAATAAAAGTATCAGATTCTGGAGCATAAATTCTTCTGATTGATTCCAGTTCTGACTCTTTCAGCACTCCATTTTTTTTATGAACTCCTGAGCAATAAAATCATTTGATTATTTATTTTTAGGTAGCTTTTCACCCTTGAAAAGGAAGCATCACATGTAAATAGTGCAAAATATTTGTCTTTTGTTTTTAAATATGATTAAAGGTTTCATTTTTAATTCCAAAGTTTCTATAGCTTATAACGGATTGATCTATTTTTTATAATGATAAAACAAGCTTAGTAACGATGATATTATACAATTACTAATTATGTTTAAAACAAACAAAAATTAATATAAATATCACCGAAATTAGAAAAGAATAAATGTCTTTAGCCTGTTCATTAAAGTATGAAGATTGGCTATCTTAATATATATCTGAGCACTTATAGCATATATGTGTAAAGATGGTAATCTGGACCAACTGATGATTGCTGGTTTAGCATGAAATACGTATATTGTTGATTATATATCTTTTCAACATATATGTGTTCGGATGTATCAGTGTTATGAGATAGAGTGGAGAGTGGTGGGTGGTGTGAAAGTCTGTGCTCATATACCTATATATTACATATATAGACACAAGTATATAGTAAGCCTGTGTTTCAGTTATTACATAATAGAGATGTCTGCCCATCCCTTGTATATGTACTGAATGGATTATGTCCTGTACATGAGGGGTCAGACTGACTTATGGTCAACATGGGTGTGACAAGAATCTTGGCTTCAGGGTGGCCTTTGATCATTCCATCATCAGATTTTCAATTGGATGGACAGTTGAAGAGTTGGAGTGTGGAGTAGATTGAAGCCTGTTCATTAAAGTATGAAGATTGGCTATTTTAATATATATCTGAGCACTTATAGCATATATGTGTAGAGATGGTAATCTGGACCAACTGATGATTGCTGGTTTAGCATGAAATAGGTATATTAATGATTATTTATCTTTTCAACATATATTGGTGATTATTTATTTTTTCAACATATATGTGTTCGGGTGTATCAGTGTTATGAGATAGAGTGGAGAGTGGTGGATGGTGTGAAAGTCTGTGCTCATATACCCTATATATTACATATAAAGACACAGGTATATAATAAGCCTGTGTTTCAGTTATTATATTATTTCATGATAAGTGTGGAAAAGGAAAAAATAAATGAATCTGCTCAAATTTATTATTTCTAGCTCAAAAATGTAAATCTAAATAAGAAATTATTTAAGTAAAAAGAATATAACATTTGTTTTACCAAAAAGTGTCAGTAAGTTTATCTTTTGATTAGATTTTCTTTTGATTGCTTTTCCATAAATTAACCGATAATGTGTTAACCAAAAGATATGGTTTAAGATAAGAAAAGTTGTCAAAATTGACAAGTAAGAAATAGTTCAATTGTTCATTCTGAGATGGAATCTTGATTAAGATTTGAGAGGAACCACCTGGAGAAGGAAGGGTTAACAGATGTTTTATCTTCCCCATCCTTGTGAATATAAAAGGGGGGGAGAGAGTGAATCAGGGGACTTTTACTGATTCAGAATCAACTGGCTAAATAAAATAATTTATCTCTAAAGATTTCTCTGAGATTTTTTTTTAATTTTCTTTCTCAGAGTTTAATAATATGTTTAAGTTTACAGTATAACCAAAATATGAATTTCTAATTCATATATAAGTGGTGCACATTTTTTCTTCCTCAAGTCAATTTATGAAGAAATCAACTTTTAATAAGATATTCTATGCTGAATGTCACAATTCGTCTATTTGGCTTATTAAAAATTCATGTAAGGAGAGAACTATCAAACTTTTGTATGATATTGAAAGACCAATTCATATTGCGATGATTATTTGGCTAGTTAAAATTCATTTGAAGAAACCGCAGCAAACCTCTGTATGATGTTTAAGAGCTAATTTGTGTTTGATAATCTGAATCTACTTGTTGTCTATATTTTGAGCCTTAAAATGGAAAAGAAGAAGAAAGGGGAAACAAATGAATTCAAACCCAGGAAGAAACTCATCAAAGTGGAAGGTAATCAATAGAACTCTTTTAAAATTTATTAATTATCCTGTAGCTACATTTTGATTTAAAATAACTGTCTACATTTTTATCTATTCTGATTCAAATAACTGTCTGTGCATTTTTATATACATTTGAGTAAAAATAACTATCTGTGCTATGCTTCTATATAGCCATATCCAAATAAACTGAACTGAATACAGTAATTAATTGATGGTCAATCGAAGGAAAAGACATTGGAAAGAGACTATCGTAATGTTTGATATTTATTCTTTATTTCATTTGAGTAAAAATAACTATCTGTGCTATGCTTCTATATAGCCATATCCAAATAAACTGAACTGAATACAGTAATTAATTGATGGTCAATCGAAGGAAAAGACATTGGAAAGAGACTATCGTAATGTTTGATATTTATTCTTTATTTCATTTTGTTTATATATATGTCGCATGTTTAGCCACTAGATTATATTAAACCATTAAGCATCACATGATCACATTTCCTATACTAGCACATTAATTGTTGATAAACAGAGCAAAACTCTCCATACAGTATTGCCACCTGTGCTAAACAGAGTAATCAATGGATGCCAGAAGGCTTGTGCATAAAATCCCTATCTAATGCCTACTCATCCAATATCCCCAGACTAGTTTCTGGCTTGTGGCCTTCGTCAGTGAGGAGCTTTGGATCTGAGAGCACTGCATCTAGATCTTAGGATCTAATGCAACCCTCTAGCAACCACCTTTTATCTCTACTTAACTACTAAACCATGAGAATGAAATTGAAAACAAAAAATATTTTCAATCTAAGCTCAATAGCTTAAATAGTCATATGGGTCTGAACTCAGTTCAGCACCCATACATTTTGGTGTCTTTGGCTCTTTTACAACCATAGACACCACTATCCTATTAGGCAGGATTGGTGTTAAACCATTAAGCATCACATGATCACATTTCCTATACTAGCACATTAATTGTTGATAAACAGAGCAAAACTCTCCATACAGTATTGCCACCTGTGCTAAACAGAGTAATCAATGGATGCCAGAAGGCTTGTGCATAAAATCCCTATCTAATGCCTACTCAGATCCATATGACTATTTAAGCTATTGAGCTTAGATTGAAAATATTTTTTGTGTTTTCAATTTCATTCTCATGGTTTAGTAGTTAAGTAGAGATAAAAGGTGGTTGCTAGAGGGTTGCATTAGATCCTAAGATCTAGATGCAGTGCTCTCAGATCCAAAGCTCCTCACTGACGAAGGCCACAAGCCAGAAACTAGTCTGGGGATATTGGATGAGTAGGCATTAGATAGGGATTTTATGCACAAGCCTTCTGGCATCCATTGATTACTCTGTTTAGCACAGGTGGCAATACTGTATGGAGAGTTTTGCTCTGTTTATCAACAATTAATGTGCTAGTATAGAAAATGTGATCATGTGATGCTTAATGGTTTAACACCAATCCTGCCTAATAGGATAGTGGTGTCTATGGTTGTAAAAGAGCCAAAGACATCAAAATGTATGGGTGCTGAACTGAGTTCAGACCCATATGACTATTTAAGCTATTGAGCTTAGATTGAAAATATTTTTTGTGTTTTCAATTTCATTCTCATGGTTTAGTAGTTAAGTAGAGATAAAAGGTGGTTGCTAGAGGGTTGCATTAGATCCTAAGATCTAGATGCAGTGCTCTCAGATCCAAAGCTCCTCATTGACGAAGGCCACAAGCCAGAAACTAGTTTGGGGATATTGGATGAGTAGGCATTAGATAGGGATTTTATGCACAAGCCTTCTGGCATCCATTGATTACTCTGTTTAGCACAGGTGGCAATACTGTATGGAGAGTTTTGCTCTGTTTATCAACAATTAATGTGCTAGTATAGGAAATGTGATCATGTGGTGCTTAATGGTTTAACACCAATCCTGCCTAATAGGATAGTGGTGTCTATGATTGTAAAAGAGCCAAAGACACCAAAATGTATGGGTGCTGAACTGAGTTCAGACCCATATGACTATTTAAGCTATTGAGCTTAGATTGAAAATATTTTTTGTGTTTTCAATTTCATTCTCATGGTTTAGTAGTTAAGTAGAGATAAAAGGTGGTTGCTAGAGGGTTGCATTAGATCCTAAGATCTAGATGCAGTGCTTTCAGATCCAAAGCTCCTTACTGACGAAGGCCACAAGCCAGAAACTAGTCTGGGGATATTGGATGAGTAGGCATTAGATAGGGATTTTATGCACAAGCCTTCTGGCATCCATTGATTACTCTGTTTAGCACAGGTGGCAATACTGTATGGAGAGTTTTGCTCTGTTTAGATTATATTAATTTAATTTTTTTTATTTATGTTCTTTAAAATATTTAAAGGAAAGAAGGGAAAATGATTTTGATCCCATTGAAGGATAAATGCTTACGTAAATTTAAAAAAGAAAAGAGAGAAATGATATTAAAAAAAAAAATTTATTCTTAACAAATTTTTTTATTTGTGCTTAATATTAGATATGAAGAACGATTGGTTGGTTGTGTAAAAAACCATAATTATGCTATAAGTGTTGATGATCTGTTATTAATAGAAATATTAGGTGTATGTTGTTAGCTTGACTGTTTAAAATTGAAAATTCATATATGTTTTGTTTCAGGATCTGGTTGGTCTTTGTCATTTATCTAGACTGTAATCGATGTATGTGTGGGCATATATAAAGCTATAAATGCTTGTCATTACTGAGGTGAAGTTATCCTACCACCTCATAGATGGAAAATGGCTGTCTCATGATTTATTTACCATGGCAGTAGGAAATGACTGAGTTTCACTCCATTTATTTTGTTAAGATAGGGAATTATTAATAGAATTATTGTTCAAATTGTAGAAAATGTTGTGCATGCCTATATTGAATAAGTGTATAGACAAGAGTTCTTAACATGATTCTAAGTCTTAGAGGAGATCTCTCTCTTTCTCTCTGGCTAAAGCAAACATTTGAAGTTCGTTGTTGTTGTTTTTTAATTTCTTTTACCAAGATGCTGATGTGTGCGCATATAAAATACTGCATAGTGGTGTGGAGTATGAAGAGTTGTTTTTCTTATGTGAGACAGAATAAAAGTTGCCCTGAACGGATGAGAATTCAGTCAGATGAATATGTATTGATGGGGAATGACAAAGATTTTAATTTAGAAGCTAACCGATCTGTGGTCAATTTTGTGAAAAAAAAGGTTAAATGAGGGTCGTCAAGCTAGGGCAACATGCTGACCTATCAAGATATGTATGGTTGAAAAACGTAAAGATCTGACAGGCATGAATGTAAAAGTGTGGGTTTTTGAATTTAAACCCATCTGCAAGATCAGTAGGGGATTTTTCATGGCATATCATCCTTCTTCGTAAGAAATGTAAAAATTATTGCTTGTTGAAATGATTTAGAAATTGATGATTATTTATCATTGCTGGTTAGAATAATTGAAACGAATAAATTATTTTGGAATAGTCCAATGGATAATGTTTACCATAAAAAGGGGGGGAGTAGGAATTTATAGAAACAGTGAATAAGTCATTCAGAAAATTAGTTAATTTAAACATGTATTCGAACCATAGTCTTTATTAGATCTGAATCATATATTTGAGTGTAACAATATTATATTTAAGTGGTTTTATTTTTATTTTCATCATTATTGTTAATGTAATAAAATTTATTATTGTTATAAAATTACATTGCATCTTGTGTTTTGATGTTTCAAAGATCTCCAGAATCTACATCCAGCACCTATAGTTAAAGTAATATTAGTTTATATTTAAATTTAATTACTCATTTTATATTGATAATTTATTTCCATGCTTGATTTACAGTATTGGTTTTTATATTGATTATTTCCATATCCGATTCATATAATTCATTTTTTTTATATAATTCATTTTCACATAATTTATTTTCATAGTTAATTTGCATAATCTAATTTTATGATTTATTTCCATATTTTACTTTCATAAGTAATGTTTGATTGATTTATATGATTAATGTCCATGTTTTACTTCCATAGTTTACTTTGGCAAATATGATAGATTTAAAATTATTAATTAAAATTTGGTCAATAGATTAGATATAATAGAATAAAATGATAAGGAATAGTTAAGTTTAATAAATTTAATCTTTTGGTTCGTTGTAATGTTGTGAATATTGAGAGCAGACATAAAATCCCTTTTCTGCTCTCAGTGTTTAGAGTGATTCCCACTAGTAAACTCGTATTAAAATTTATTTTAACATATTTGGGATCATATCCATTACAATGTAATCGCTTATAAGGGCACCTCTTGACAGATCTAGACCTTGAGAAAGAGCAGTTCGATTATTAGTCTAAGAGCTAGTTTGTAAGTCAAGAAGCATATTATAATAAAATTATTATACTATTATTAAAATAGGGATCATGAATTGATAGTTGATCGAAAGATATATGTGTGTTTAGTGGAATAAGATTAGGGATTCTCAGATTAGAGAACATAACACAGACATTCTGTGTTATATAATTGTAGCTATTAAAAGTGATAGATGCTGAGAACGAAAAATAAAGTAATGGAATTAAATGGGGAGGATTTATTTATGATAATTTTTATCTTGTATTAAATTAAATAAGAATTTTATATTATGAGCATAAATTATGAGTTCTCTGCATCGATTACTGATTTGTTTCCAGTCATATATAAATGAGAAATGTATATAACATTTTCCGTAGCGAGATCAGATATTTATATGAAAGTTAGGGAAGAAGGTTGTCTCAGTATTATAAATTTAGTAATAAATTTTATCATAAAATAATTGCATGACTAATGCTAGGTTTGAAATTAAGACCACATAGATTGAATGGTCTTATCAACATTATATTTTTTGGGGAGACAATTTAGTGACTTCATCCATTATCTTCTATAGTCCTAAACATGGCTAATGATGATGATCTCTGGTAGTCATTACGATTTATAGTTGTAATTTGGCGCCCGGATATACTTGATCTTATTGTTAATATTAATAGATAAACACACTCGCAATCCCTTGTTTGATCCTAAAACTTAATATTAAATTCAATTGACTAGCTACTTGAAATAAATGAGAGTTTGTTGAGGTTAAATAAGTTAAAGATTGCACTGAGGAAAGTTGAGGTTACAATATATAGATATAGATATATGTGTGTGTGTAAAATATATTAATTGTTTGATTATATATTTATTAATTATAGTGCTGATAATGACTGCAGGACATTTGAAACTGTAAGAATAAAGTTTTGATAAAAAAAATAATATTGAAGTGTATACGAAAGTTGGAAATGGTATGATATGCAAATATAGAAATCAATACATAAGAAAAGGAAGAAAATTATAGGTATGGTGAGACTAAGGAATTAACTTGTAGCTATTTCTGTTAGTCGGGAATAAATAATGATGTTGAGAATTTCTTTTAAAATGTATTGTTAATTATTGGCAAGATTAAAAACTATGAAGCATAATCAAAATGTATAAACCATGACAATGCATTCGTAGATAAATGACAGTTCTTAATATTAATGGGCGCCTATTCTTAGTTATTGTAGATTTTTTCTGGATGAGTTGAATCCTGATTTATTAATAATATTGCATTAAAAAGACTCACAAAGTTATCCCAAATGTTTTTGCACCATGGTCTTCCAGAAACTTTAGTTTCCAATAATGAATTACTTTTACATCAATTAAATTTGTAACAATCATTAAGGAATCACCCTCTACACATGCGCTGTGTAGATTTTAAACATACCAGGAATACTCTCATTTCTAAACACAACATAGTCTTTTAAAAAGATAAAATGAATCCATCTTAACTTTTTAACCTAAGCATATATGTATAGGCAAATCTTAAGTATTCAGAAATGAGAGTATGAAGATCTTAATTAATCACTTTCAATTCCATACACTATGTCTTAATAATTGATGTTTAATGAAATTTTACATCAAGTACTAACATGCAGTAATTTGTAAAACATTTTGCAAATGTCAATTATTAAAATATAGTGAATAGAATTTCATGCTCTCATTTCTAAATGCTTAAGATTTGCCTATAAATATATGCTTAGGTTAAAAAGTTAAGGTGGATTCATCTTATATTTTCAAAAGATTTTGTCTTGTGTTTAGAGGGGAGAGTATTCATGAAGTGTTTAAAATTTATGCAGCACATGTATAGAGAGTGAATCCTGAATGATTCGTACAGAGTAAAAACACAGTCCTAGATAAATAAATAAATCATTATATCAATTAAATTTTAAAAAATTATTTAAAAGGTATAAATAACATTTGTATACCTGCTTATTATCCACATTTCAGCAGCTAAAAAAATTAAAGCCAAATTAACAAGGAGATGTTAGCAATATATTTATTTAGAGATTTCAAATTTGCATGAAACACTGCCCTTCACTGGAATTTTTAATACCAAGAAAAAAATTCAGGAACATGTAACACATGCTACATTGGATAAATATTTTGGTAGGCTATAACTATGAATTAGTTTATAAATCAGGAAAATAAATTGGACATGTTGATGCTCTATCTCAGTTATCTGATAATAAGGAGCCTTAAGGAATATGTTGTTAATTTCATTAACTACATAAACATTTTAAACTGCATAACTTTTAATAGTTTAATTATAGCTGAATGGACTAAGTAAGACAAAGGATACATCCAATTCATGAAATGGATTATATTTGGTTGACCTAAAATACATCCATTGGAACTAGTAAAACTGATCTGGAATGTACATGGTCTTTCAGTCTGCAATGGATGCATGAAGTTGCAGATTGTATATTCATTCCCACCAACAGCAGTGGAGATATATTGAAACTTCTGCATCAATGTCATCCAGGAATTGTAAAAATTAAAGCATGGCCTGATCATATGTATGGTGGCTAAATTGAACTGGTGATATTGAGAAGATTGTTAAAAATACATTAACTGTCAACAAACTGCAAAAATTCCATCTAAACAAATGGAAATATAGTAAAAGTCTATGACCCTTTGGACCTGTATCTATTTGGATTATACATATCTTTAAATGAATATATAATATTAATACTAGTGAATTCATTCTTCCAATAGTGAATAGAAATTAGTAAAAAGCATGAGCGTGGAATGCACAATAACAGTGCTGAAGGAAATATTTGCTTCGCATGGTTATCCAGAGATATTAGTGACTGATAATTACTTCTCAGAAGTTTAAAGATTACTTGCAGAATAAAGGGATTAAACATACCCTTACTCCATCTTATCACCTTGAAAGTAAAGATATTGTGAAGAAAGCAATTCAATATTTAAGGAATGTGTTGGAAAAAAAAAAACTAGGAAAAAAAATGTATCAAAGGATTAACGGATATTAAATATGACCAGCATTTTATTCCCAGTACAGTAACAAATAAGACTCCAGCAGAATTATTATTAATGTGTCATCTGACATAACTATTATTACCTACTAGTAAAAAAGAGAAAAATCCAAACTGGCTCATTCTGTTTAGGAAAATGCATATGGATGCCTGGTATAATAGAAAAATTGTTATCAAAACAAATAAGAATTGTCAAATTAGAAAATGGGAGGGAAATGATGAGAGACATCAATCACCTTTACACTCACTTTGTGGATACTTTGCCAGACATTTAGGGAAATAATTTGTTAATAAATGAAGTAGAAAAAAGATATTGTATTGGATGATTTGAATCAAGATCAATTAACTGCTAACCAAGAGAAGTTTCTACACGAAGAAAAACAGAGTGTAGCAACTTCAAAGGAGAGTTATACCCAAAATTCCATGTACACATAGACTACCTATTAAATTTAGAGAGTTCATATGCAATTATTAATGTCTATGCATTTAAAGCATATGTATAAATAATGATAGTTTACTTTGCATACGGTTTTTTCACTTAGAAAACATTTCCTTTGTTTAAAAACTACTCTGGAAAATCCACTAAAACATCGCCCAATAGCAAATTTAATAGAATAAAATTTGTATTTAAATGAAGATGTTTACATAAAAATTAGTTGAGTATCAATAAGCTTCCCAGCAGTCAAACGATGGCTTGTGAAAAGAAGTATTTTTTTTTTCTCATGTGTCATAGCATCGGCCGGGAAGCGAATCCGCTAACCCGGGACAACTGCTTGTAAGGCAGCTGTGCTGACCACTTGACCACCAATGCTTGACTGAAAAGAAGTATTTGTTGTCAATTAAAATGGGTACCAAAGAAAAGATTAATTAACAAAAGTTAACCAAACTGCAAGTAAAAAAGTAATTAGTGGAGTAATAGTTAAGTAAATGTATAAATTGTGTGTGCCATTAAAGCTCTTAAATTGTGAACTTTAAGGCGTTTACTTTTAAATAGAAATAATATATTATCAGTTAAAGATATTTAAATTGCTGAATGTTAATTATTATTGAAAGGACTATATGTATTTGCTAATATATATATGTATGTGCAAGAAACTTTTAAATTGGAAAACACGTACGTGAAATTGATTTAATCCTTATATAAGCAATATATATTTCCATTCGAAGATAAATTATAGCTTATTAAATTTGAATTATTATATTCCTAACATTTTTTATCTCATTATTATTATTGTCGACTAAATATTGTTATATATAAATTTCTGTGAATATTGTCATTGTTATTATTATTACAGCCTGACTGGTCTTTTAGAGACTCTCAGAACATAGCAAAGAAAAAGAAGGAAAGTAAAAAAACATACATAATTTCCATGGTTTATCTAAAAATTATGAAAACCAAAGAATTGTTTTTCTATTAAATCTTGCAGAAAAATATGTAAATTTAAAGAAGAATAACATTTTAATTCTGAATATGGTTAGAGATTAAGACAAAACATTTTATATTCTTGTATTAAAAAAGAATAAATCTTTACATATATATATTAAATCTCAGTAGTTAAGGCTAAATTAAAGGTGATTTGTTTACAAGTACTGCAACACTTGTGCTTTTTAAATATAAATATATGATTATTGATAGTCAAGCATTGGTGGTCGAGAGGTCAGTGACAGCTGCTTTACAAGCAGTTGTCCTGGGTTAGTGAGTTCGCTTCCCGGTTGATGCTATGACACATGAGGAAAAAAAAATAAGATCATTGATATTTTGAAGAATAAAGGAACACAATGAATATTTTTTATTAATAGGTCCCATATGTAATAAATGTATCCTATATTTTTAATAATAAATGAATATAAACATAAAATAATTTTCAATTTTGAAATTTAATCATAGACATAAATTATAGCCAATAATGCTATTTGATTGTCGACTATGATTATGAGAATCACAACAATGTGCAATTTTTTTTTTTTTGTTATTTGCAGGATATGTCCATATTTCTGTCAAGTAAATTGTAACAATATTAAATCAGTACAAAACATTCAACAGTATAATTGATGTCTGTTATATCTTTAACTTCCAGTGATAAAATTAATGCCTTGTTAGTGTTTGCCATATGCACATTTTAGAAGTGATCAAATAAGTCATAAAGAAATGTGATGCCAAAGATATCTAATTAATAATTGATTGTAGTGAGAATGTTACTGCAAAAACTGTTATTTTAGAATTCATCCTATGAAATAAATGACAGAATTATGTCAACATAGAACATTCAGCAATGTAATTAATAAAGTGTAGTGCTACCCATAACAATTGATGAATAGTAGGTTTGTGCATAAAATCCCTATCTAGTGCCTACTCCTTCAGTATCCCTGGATTATTTTCTGACTTGTGGGATATTTTGGAGACTTCGGCATTAGATAGGGATTTCATGCACAAACATTGTTGCATCCATTGATTGCTATTAATTGCACTAGTCTGTATAGACAATTTGCTATTGTTTTAACAGCTTGTGTTAAGCATAAGAAATAATGATCATATGATGTTTTAGTAGTTTAAAACCAATCCTGCCCATGGAATTATGGTAATGATGGTTATTAAAAAACAGGCAAAATTTTTCATGCAGTATTGCCACTCAGTGCAAGTTAGTCAATGGATACCAGAAGGCTTGTGCATAAAATCTCAATCTAGTGCCTACTCACTTCCATTGATTACTCTGACTTGCTCTGAGTGGTATGGAAAGTTTTTCCTGTTTTAATAACAGTTATAAGCAAGCATAGGAAATGGTGGTCATGTGCTATTAAAAAACCAGACACCAAAATGTATAGATACTGAACTGGGTTCAGATCTGTATGACTACAAGCAAATTAGTTTGGATTGAAAACATTAGTGTTTTCATTTTAGGCTCATAGCTTCATAATTCTCCAAATAGGTAAAAGGTAGCTAATGGAGAGTTGCATTAGATCCAATAATCTAGATGCAGTGATTTCAGATCCAAAGCTCTTCACTGATGAAAGCCACAAGGTAGAAAGTCTGGGAATATTGGAATAATAGGCAGTAGATAGGGATTTTATGCACAAACCTTCTAATATTCACTGATTGCTATGGCTTGCACTAGGTGGCAGTATAGTATGAAGAGTTTGCTATACAGAAAGTGAATTATTGGTTTTTATGTTGGGTTTGGGAAAAGATAAGGGGGATTTAGATATAAAGGTTATAGAGTTGACAAAGATTATGTTGTGGAAATGGAATAGAGCAGATTATGGGTAAATTTAGAGTGGGGAATGTAAAATAAAATGGCTAACAAGTTTATCTGGGCATAATTGCTGAGATATTCTTGACTTCGTTTAAGGAGAAGCCATAATACATCACATCACATTACTGTTTAACAGCTTAGGTAAGTATAGGAAACTGCGACCATATCATGTATTAATGTAATTAATGTCTCAAAAAAATCTTAAGAAATCAAACAGATTTAAAAGTCTAATTTTTATTTTACTTCATTTAACACCCAACAAAATTTTTAAAAATGCAATTTTCAGACAACATTAAAAAATAAATTAATTTTGTCAATTTTTCTCAAAAATTTAAAAATGTTTTATTGTCCTAATTATGTTTAAAACATTTTATCAGGGAGAAAAAGTTAAGAATATTTAATAAATATTATTATTAAAAATATTTTTATGATAAAACAGATTTTGTAAACAGGTTTTTGTTTTGCTTATATTAATAAAATCCTTTCTAGTGTTAAATTGAAGTAGAAAAATCTACAGACTTTAATAATGGTAATCTAATTAATCTTATTTTATGCAAGAAACCACCCATCAAGTATTGCTATTAATTGTGCCAACAAAAATTTCGTAATTGGAATGCACAACGTATGAAAAATAGGTTATTGTTTCTATGTTTACGAAATTAAACTTTGAATAAATAAATTTATATACCGTATAATAACTTTGAATAAATAAAAATAGTCAAAATAAGAGTCATAGATCACATGACCCTATTCTCTTGAGCTTGTAAGTTATAAACACTGAGGATTGCCAATTCTTCAACAAACTTTGTGATAAATGCTTAGATAATTCTTCTTTTGGCTGTTTACACTTCGTAATTCAATGTTTAATCTTTTTTTTCTCTCTTTACAATTTCTACATCGTTTAATTTATTTTTGACAGAATCTATTATTACGATGCAGACTATATTTAAGAAATGTAATGGAATACACAATATTTTTTTTTTAAAAAGATAATAAATAGCAATCATTCTTTAAAAAAATTGTATTTTTATTACTAGGCATTAAAAAATGCATGAAATTTCAGAGTAAAAGTATGTGTATTTACAAATATATGCACACTTAAGTGATTAAGTCGATTATCAATTGACCTTAAACTTTCTTAGTTGTGAAAATAATCTTAATTATTTGAAGTAATGTTTATCAAACATAAACAAGTTATAGCAATCTTTCAATCAATAAGATAAGAATTATAATTTTATTTAACACCCTAGCAATGAAATAATGAAAATGTTAATCTTCTTTCAACAAGTAAAAAATGAAGAAAGAATTTTATTTTTAAGCAAAATAGTAATTTTCTGTCACTTTTGTGTATTTTTGTTTTATTATTATCATCATCATCATCATATTTCAAAGAAACTTCATTTATTCATTAAAATATTGAATACATTTGTTTATAGTTTTTTTTCTTTTGCTCTCATGTAATCTCCAAGGCTAAATACAAAAAAATATCCAATTGTTGCACAAGAATCAGAAATATTATGAACAAGACCAAAGATCACATGTGGGTTACAGCTTAAATATATATATTTACATAAGTTCTTTTCAGATAAATAATAATAATCTGAAGTAGGTTTGTCACGTTATAGCTTTGATGACTGAAGAAGAATTGACAAGGTTTCAATGTATACTTTGTATTCCACAACTTTTTTATTCCTTTCTCTAAATATATTTGGATATCTTCTGAGATTATTATTGGATATAAATAGGTATTTTATATACCAAATTGCATACAGAATAAATATATGACATTGTTATGTGAAAAAAGACCTTTACCAAAGGTTTCAAAGAGATATTTAATATCTATATATATTTTTTTTAAATATAGTTAATATCTCGGCTCTGACCTTATCAAAACTAGGGAAAGTAAGAAAAATGTGAGATTATATATCTGAGTTTTAGATACAATGGTCTTTGGCTATCTAAAATGTCTTCTATATTTGTAAAAATGGGTGGTAGACAATGCCTCTAAATTTAATTTTAAAAGGAAATCAAAACATAGGTTTGACTGACCAGTATTTAAATTTGTGGCATAGTTGTTTATTTTTCAAAATAAGAATGAAATTTTCATTAAAATGTATAGTTGGGTATATTTCAAATGAGTCTCTGAAACATTTCAAATAACGAGTAATTGTTGGTTTGTCTGTTGAAATTATTTTAAATGCTGTTTTAAGATAAAGAAATGTTGCACATGCTGAGATAGTGTTAAGTGATTTATGAATTCTAAATATGTCTATTAAATGAAACACAAGACTATTATTTGATAATGGTTGTAAAAGTTAGTTAATTGAGATTGCCACTATTATTATTTTTTGAAGTTTTTTAACTAGTATATGGATATTATTAATAATTCTTGTCCTAATTTGGATATTATATAAAGAGTCCATTGAATAGGGAGAGAGATAGACTTTTGAGAATAAGTTAATGTTCTGTATTTTATTAGTAAGGTTATTCTATATTTTTGTTATCCTTTGTGCATGACTAAGGTGGAACTTAAAGCCTAGAAAAAGACTTGTTGTTCCCTTAAATTGTTCTTTACTATTGGATCCTGTATATTTTTTCCAAGCACATAGTTTTTCCACACTGAAGGTAAGTTTATATTTATTTGTCTAGTCTTGACGTAATTCTATTACAAGCGGGGTTTGTTTTCTGGATAAAGAAAAATGAATTTCCACTTGTTATCCTATTTTGCATTGATTTATATATTAAATAAAATATCGTATACATCTTAAATGAATACTTTTTGATGCAATTTAATATAATAGAATTTATTTCTCTTTGCTTACAAATGTAGAAAAATATATATTAAAATGAAAACAAATTATGAAAAAGGAAATCAGTTAAGATTAAGAATAAGATAAAAAATAATATTAATTAAAAATGAATAAGGATATATCATTATAAGGATCATTGAAAAATTATATTTAAAATTCATAACATAGAATATTGTTTATAGTGTTTATATTGTTTATAAATATGTATGCATAGATAAATATTTATGGTTATATATGTTTGAATATTGTAGCTCTGATAATGACTCCTGGACAGAATTATATTAAACTGCATTGAAAAGTGTTCACTTAAGATGTGCATGTATTTTATTTATAAAAAAAAATTACAATATCATCTATAAAGGCAGTACATTTAATACAAGTTTTAGAACTTGATATATATATATATTGTAACGGGATGGGGGTATTGGATGGTATTAAAATATGTTTGAACTGAGTGATGGAAAAACAATCATCAACCCCAGTCAATTTAATATGAAATATCAATAATTACAAAAGTATATATATAAGTAAATATTTTAAGATATAAGAGTATGAGATTAAAGAATCTCTGAGATCATTGAGATATCAGCCAGCTAACTCAAAAGAGTAACTAAAAGCATAATTATTTATCAACCAGCATTATAAAGTAAATATCAGTAAATATGAAGAGAACCATCCATCATCATGAATGATCAATAATTAAAATAAATCAGAATAAAATCAACAGTCCATCTTTTGGCTGGATTTGAACAATAAAAATATAAATGAACAGTCAACCTTGTGACTGGCTTGGAAATGGGTCTTCTGTAGACCAGGCTAACTATTGAGTCTTTGCCAGCTTGGGCAATTATTTAAACATAACTTGGATGCACCATTTAAGTGCCCATCCATTAAAATACACAAGAATCAAACAATAATGCTGGGACATTAAAACATGCTGATCATCATCAATGCTCAGGCCACTTGTACTGGCCAACTATAAACTTAAATTTTTAATAAGACTAAAGTAAAATAAAAAATAATAGTGCATGGGCTTTAAAGAGTATCCTCTTTTGCGCCAACCAGGATGATGATTGGTCATCTCTGGATGCCCAAAGCACTAAACACATCCCCATTTATCCGTGTCCGAAATCTAGCTCAGAGAACATGGGCTCTATTACTGTATGTGAACAAGAGATGATGGAATACAATTTTAACAATTAAATAAAAGTTTATTAATAACAAAAAAAATGAATAAGGTCTTATAAAGTTCTGATTATGAAAAGTACACAATAATACAGTCATCACTCTGTAATTTATAAGATTACTACAAAATTCAAGTTTTCACATTAATTTACATAATTTCTATTCAGAATTTAAATTGTTACATTGATTTACAAAATTAAAATTTACAATCCAAGTTATTACTATGGTTTCCATATATAGGCGCACAGACACGCGATTTATAATATACAATTAATCTATTTCAATTGACATTCAATAACAACAAAAAATGATTAAAATTTACATATGTGTCATAATTGATAACATACGCACATATACATGTGTGTGCGTGTGTGAAATAATCTATTTGACTTGCTGCAAAATAATTATCCAAATCTTAAATTATATATAAATATAATAAATGATTAAAGTTTCAGTTAAATGAAATACATTTACATAGTAGGTTTACTGAAACGCATATATATATATCTAATTTGCACAGACGTGCGATATATTAATTTATCTACATAACCTTAGTATTTATTACAATAAAATTATTACAGATTATTCTCGTAATTTTATTCTCTTTGCTGAATAGTCTTTTTCTTGAAACAAGTACTATCAAATTTTTGACAGATGATTGTTGATTGATTTAAAATGTCTTTTTTTTTTTAATAAACGAAATATACAATCGTTTTATAGAATTAAGAAAATATAAATTTCTAAATGTCTTTCTGCTTGATTAGTTAATGCTGATGAAATAGGCAAGGTGAGAGAGGAAAAGTGAATACGTGAAGTGCAGCTCTTCATACCATGATAAGTAGATAGTCAAGCATGGACCAAGTACACAATGCCCCATGATGTCACGAGAAAATACCTCATTTTTAAGCACTGGCTCTCTAAGTACCTAGACAGATCATCCACAAGAAATAGTATCCAGAAAAAAAATATCAGGCACTGAGCCAGCCCTGCTCATCTCTTGTGAGTCTTAGGGGCTTTAGAAAAGGTCTATTCATGAGACCAAGGCCTATTCCTAAGGCCTACATATACACTGCTGGACTACCCTGGGAGATCAGTATCTAGGTCTAGACAGTGCCAAGCATATACTTTGGAGCACCATAAACACATTGCATCCACACATCCCTGCTCAACCATATATCCACCATAAACATAAAAAGTACAAATTCATGCATCACTTTCAAAATGTAATTTTACTAAAGAAATTATTTAAAAGTTTGTCATCATATGTAACTTTACTCACCACAGCTGTATATATTTTTATCTGTTCTTCTCTGCCTTTAGATAGTCAGCATCTATATAATTATTTATTTAGCAAGCTGGTTCTTTTGGTCCCTTAAAAAATATAATCCATGTTTGTTGTCACTATCAGGTAAAGGTACATAATTCATGTACAATCTTGGTCTGTAGTTGGTCTCCTTCTGTCTAGGATTTTTTTCCAGGCAAGCAGCTGTCTTGGTTTGATGGATTTCAGGCAATCAATCATCCTCTGCATGTTTAAGGCTATGAATTTCAGCACAAAGACGTGGGTCATTTTCTCCATGTGAATTTCAAACTCCTGCGAAGGAAATATTGGCAGCTCCCCAATCTAATGTTCTGCCAACTATATGGTCAGCTAAAACCAACTGCTGCCCTTCATCAAGTTGCAACAAAATATTGTAACCAACTCTGCAGCTGACCTGTTCTCTTCAAAAATCACTAACCAGACTAACTGATATATTTTTAATCAGTCTTTTATAAACTTGGATAAGTCAGGTGACAAAAACACAGTGGCTGTTTTCAATTAACTTTAATCCATTTGAAAACAAGCTGGAAATTTCTATCAAAGTGTGATTTTCATGTTTTTACTTTAATCTTTGGAATTTGACCAAAGGTGTGATAATCCTTTTGAAAACATATACGTTTTCATTTAGACAATAAAAATTTACAAATTAATTAAAGATTTCAAAAATAGACATTTTTTTCAAAATTATCAAAAAAACAAGCTTATATTTAAATTTCAAAATCAGAATTACAAATAATATTTATCAGACCTTTTAAAAGTTTAATTTATAAAACAATTTTTATTTTAAATCAGAGCTATTATTTAACCCTTTACATATTATGATTTTATTTTAGGAAATATAAAAAAAAAAAATCTACAAAAATTTATTCTGTGTTTATTTCTACTTTTCCTTTATTTTACGTATATATTTATGCACACACACTATATTAGTGTATGCTATGTAAGCCAACTGGTTACAATATATATATATATATATATAATGTAATTATATTCCAAATAATGGTAAATAAAATAAATTCCAATATAAACTTTAATTTACAGTTATACTTTCAATTATATTCATAATCATTTTCAACTAAACTGACTTAATTTCATTTTATGGTTCATATAATTTGAATAAATAATTCTAAGGATAAATTATCTAAGAATGGAGTAATATAGTTAATCAAATTTGTGTGAATGTAATGCTTCATATCTTGGGGAATCAAGGTGTAATATTAAAAAAAGAGTTAAAGAACATAAGTTGTTATATAAAAGAGTATCAAAGATAATTCAAAGAAATAAAAAGAATAAAAGTGACTCATTTACAGAATCAGTATTTTATGGTTATGATAGAAATTGTAAATTTGATTTTGATATGAAAAGAATTAAGATTTTAAATCAAGAAAGAAATAATGAAAAAAGAAAAATTAAAGAGGCAATTTTTAATCGTTATAAAAATATGATAATAAACAGACAATCAGCGAATATTAAGATTAGTTAATTATGGAATATGTAAATCGATATTTGTTTTCCGGTTGATGCTATTTTACTCCAATTTGAAATTAAGTCAGTTTAGTTGAAAATGATTATGAATAATATTGAAAGTACTATTGTTGATTAAAGTTTATATTGGAATTTTGTTATTTATCATTATTTGGAATATAATTACATTTTATTACAATATTTTTATTAGCGGACATTTATTGTATTATTGTGTTACATATACATATGCCCACCAATTATTTTCAATTATTCTTAACAGAGGGTTAATGTATATTGCGAAAAGTAGACCAATTACTGTATGTTGCAAAAAGATCAATTACTGGGGAGCTTTGGTTGGGGATGATTGGGCTAGGGGAAGGATTCATCGTCTGCTCCAGAACAGACTTGTCAAAATGCAATGGTATGGTCTAAGGGTAGTGGTGTTAACAAGGTTGTTAATCAGATTTTCCACAGGAACATTTCAAATACAGATTTGATAACCAATTGAGTGATTCACTGACTATTTTTTTTCTTTTCCAATTGAATTGACAATAGTTTTAAATATAAAAGCTGTATGACTACTGGATAAATTTTACTTTGCAAATTGAAATAACATTGATAAGAGATAGGGCTCCACTTTGTGTTTTAAGATCATCTCTAGCATTTTTATAACTAATGATTTTCTAAGATTGAGAACATTTTCTTTTTCTTCATGAAGATTATTCAGGATATTGGATATATACCTTGAATTATATATATATATTGAGAGAAAACTGGCTAAATTTGTAGAAATAAAATAATTCAGATGTTAGTAAACAAAGCATGAACTGCCATGATGGATTTGGTTATTGATTATAAATTATTTGAAAAAACAATAGGGCTGAATTTATCTTTATCATTGGGTTCTCCAAACAGTTTATTTGAGGGTTATAAAGATCACCAGTTTGAAACTTATCTTTCTAGTATAAGTATGCTGACTTTAACACATATTCTTCACTAACTGTTTCAGTTTGTATTTGAATTACCTGATGTAATTTTTTAGCCATGTATGTGAATGATTGAGAAATATTCTCTTTTTTTAATGCCAAGTATTATTTGAAAGATGCTCTTGATGCATTATATAAATTTTTTAGGGTTAGCAATGTAGGCAATTCACTTTCTGTAGAAGAATTTTGAGTAAATCTTTTATGAATTTTACCCATGAGGTTTAATAAGCCTGTAGGAGATGATATGGCTTTTATAATGGGTTGTATTGTGTTTGATAAAATGCTTACATAGATGATCCATGCTTACATAAACGATCCATGCTTGCACTGAATTCATTTCAATATTTCATAGTTTATTTATAAATATTTATTTCTCAAAATAAAAAATTTGGATGTCTAGGATGGGAGTAATACCTAAATAGTTCAATCTGTTGAAATTATTATTTTTTTAATTGAAATTCAAGTTCAATATAAGTAATAAGTGCTGCATGGTCAGACAATGGTACATTTATTAGCTCAAGATTAATAAGAAGGTGTAGTGGGGGGAATACAACATTAGGTCTATTAGAGAATTGGGCCTTCCATTATTAAAGGAAATAAATCCTTTGGTAAGAAACCCCTCATTCATAAATGAAAAAGACTATAGATGGATTCATTTTTTAACAAATTTATCATAAGAAATGAAGTCTCCAATAAGAATTCTAGGATAGAAGGAAGTGGCAAACATAGTTTAATACTTTTTTTATAATTATGAATTGGGAGGGGGGGGTACAAATATTACATTTAGTATTATTACTTTATGATGCAGTATAATAATGAAAAAATGTGTGTCAATGTAAAGAATTTTAAAGGAGTAAAATGGGTTGAACTTATTAATAGTGAACCCTATATTGGCCAATGGGGAATCAGAAGACTTGGAGGCTGCAAACCTATTTTTTTACAAGGGAAGCAGAAAGTTCAATAAGGGAACCATTATATATTTTGGATTCCAGAAGGCTTATTAAATGTGGTTGAATAATATTATACCATTGTTAACACAGACACAAAACTCTCCATACAGTAGTGCAAGTGTAGGAAATGATCATATGATTATACCATTGATTACGGAGAAAGATTTTATTAACTGAGTTTAGATTCCTAATGATAAATGGTGTAATTTTGATTTTCTTTAATTAAACTATCAATGTAAAGAAATAAAAAAAATTACCACTATATTTAGTTTTAGAGGAGAAATACATGAGAAAATAAGTCTGAAATATATAGTATGTAACTAATTAGTTACTGAAATCGGGAATAATATTACACTAACTGAAAGAATATTACTAGTTATTAACGAATGATTTAAGTATTTGGGGTGCTTAAACATGACACACTTATCTCCTCCATAGGATTAATATCTTCTGCTATGGAAAGTATGGAATTGTAATCTTCATTATTTACAGTTTTGATTTTTTTAACATAGTCTGTTAAACATATAACTTGTCTCCACTTTCTAGTTTTAGCCTTTTATGCCCTTTCTTTTGATATAATGGGCAGCCAGACTTTCATTTAACTAAGAAATTTGCATTCTCAACCACTAGCAAACATTACACAAGAACATTGACTAGCATTTTAGATTTTTCTGATTTGCCATTTATAAATTATGGTGATTGATTATCTTTTCCAATAACTTTTTTTTTATTCTGAAGATTTTTCTGATCATTTTGTTTTGGATCATTTCATTGTTTATTTTCATACATGTGTGCATTGAAATCTTGGACAAGCACTGATAAGATGCCCATTAATATCATTGAAACTTTATTCCTTTAATCATTATGTATAATATTGTTTTTTGATTCATTATTTGTAGAGGTATATCGTTAATCTCAACTTTTTAATGTAGCTTGACATTGAATGCGTAACTGTTTCCCTATATAGTTATAAATGTTTGATAATAGTATTACTTGAAAGTTTACAACAACACCAAATGTTTCCATTAATTTGTTAAAGTTTTTGATTATGTAGTTCATATAAGAATTCTTTTAAGTTTCATTTATATTATTTTTATGTGGATTATCGATCCAATGTTTTGACACCCTTTTAAAGTTATCTCACTGTTCTTCAAATTTTAAATTACAGAATAATGTATTTGGGTGATCTATACAGACTTTCAAATTCCTTAAGTTTTTAGCTGTGAATAAATCAGACATTAATTCTTTTAAAAAATTTACATACGCTACAGAATTCATCTATAATTGCAATGATTAATGATTTGTCTATAAAAAACTTAAATGTACTAAATAATTCCTTTGGAATCATAGAGTTAAAAATGTTCGGTAATTTTTTATTAAACAATTCAGTAATTTTTTATAAACTTTTTTGCTCTATGCTTTAGCTGATTCTGGTATTACAATGTCCAATGTGGATGTAAATAGATCAAACTTTATCAGATCATTTACTATCACTCAATGAAGTCTTGGAATGGAATTAATTTTGTTTTTGTTATTGGTTTAGTTCCCACTATTATTTTTTAATTTTCTTTATCACATGCACATGTGGATAACTTCCAGTATAAATGTTTTACTCCATGGTGGACATATTAAATTTGCTGTTCATCATAATCATTTTTATTATTATTTATGGCTTTTAATTCTAGCCGTTTAACTTTAAAAATCATGACTTGTCGTTAAGTTGGACATCTACAATTAAACTTATTTTGTAACTTCAATGACATATTGAATTTACTGTTCATCATCATCATTTTTATTATTATTTATGGCTTGCAATTCTAGCCATTTAACTTTAAAAATCATGAATTGTCGTTAAGTTGGACCTCTACAATTAAACTTATTTTGTAACTTCAATCTTTTAAAAACTTTTCTCAGAAAAATTAAACTTATTACACATTTTGAATAAGCTGACCATCATGAAGCTAGTGATTTTGATTTCTTCAGGTATATTACAACATTAAAGATTATATAAAGACAAACTCTGAGATCTTTCAATATAAACAATATTCATTGTAAATTTATCAAATTTTACAGAAAGAAAATGACTTTTTTTTCTGCTAGCCCAGGATATTATATAGGAAATTAATTCAAATCACAATATCATATAATATTCAATTGACCAAACACTTTACTATTTTTACAATGCTTTGTTATCGACCCTTTCCTGCAGTTTACAGTTTCGATTACCCCAGCAACCTCCTTCAGAATGCTATATCTCCTAATCTCAACTAAAGAAGATTTCTGGGGCAATCAAAACTGTAAACTGCAGGAAAGGGTGGATAATAAAGCATTGTAAAAGTAGTAAAGTGTTTGGTCAATTGAATATTATATGATATACATTTGGCAATGCCTAAAGAATTCAATATGAAATTAGCCATAATATTTCAAAGCAAATTTATGTAAGTTGGGCTCAGGAACTTGCAAGTACAGGGTACCATATAGCATAGAATCATTTCATCTACCCATAGAGGAAATATTTAAGATTAAAAAGATGCTATATATGAAACAAAATGTGAAATATCACAAATTACTGTCACTTTTTATTCCAACTAAAATAAGTCACTGGGCTATAGTTTTTAGAGATCCTCATTTTCTTATTAGTAATGCTAAGCCCATCTCTTTTTATTCAATTCAAAATTCAGATGTTCTATATCGATAAAATAAATATCTTATTATTTCAGGGTTTGAAAAATGTTAATCTCAACTATTTGAGATAATGTTTATCATTCATTTTAACGTTTTTATTAGTCAAACAAAATTTATACTTTTATTTAATGTCTTGTCAATAATCAAAGTTTAATAATATATAATATACTACCCAATATATAACAAAATATTATTTATTGTTAGAAGCTTAATGATTTTAATTTGTGATCTATACAGACACACCCATATATATAAGTAGTTTTGGTTAGACTGTGTGTTATTTTTGCCTACTTCCAGTGTTTCAATGAAATAGTATCCGCCATTGTCAAGGTTAACTTTTCAAAGAAAAATCATTAGATCTCAAATAGTAATGAGTTTGAGTGTGAGTATGAAATAATTGAGCATCCAGAATATATGAATTAATATAACATGTTGTTTAGCACTTTATATTAATATTAACAATGACAGAGTACTAATATATATATATATTAGTACACAGATACCAATAATTTCAGATAAATATATTGATGATTATTAATGAAATAGAAGTAAACTAAATTCCAACATTCTTTTGACATAAAAAAAAACCCCCCATTAAGAATAGATTTGGATCCATTCTTCCTAAAGCACCAGACAAAAATACTTCATTATTTCATTTTATTATGTTTTATTATTACTTATTAATGATTATTACTAATAATCTATTAAATAAGAGATTACCATTAGTCGAGCTTATAAATTTTAGATCTCAATTAAAGATCAATATATCCACTTTTTATTAACTATAAATATAAGTTATAACTCAGCTTCACTCTTTTTCTACGCTTATCTTTTTTTAGATATAGTTATACTTCAATTCCGCAAAACATTTTTGAAACATATGAATAAAAACATCCTAAATAACCTACCACAGGATAAATATTTATTCAATAGTCCTTCAAAACAGAACAGTGAAGGGAAAAAGTTTCACTTTTGCTTGGCAAATATTGGATAGTGAGTCAAGGGTTGGTGGCCTTGTGGTTAGCATAGCTGCCTTCCAAGCAGCTGGCCTGGGTTCGCTTCCCAGTCAATGCTTTGACACATGGAAAAAAAAAATTGGGTAGTGAGATCTGTTTTCTCATGCTTTTCTTTCTAGATAAGAATAGCTAGTTAACTATTTATTAAATAATTTTGAATAGCTGAAAGAAAAATCCTATACTTGTTTGAAATTTTAAAAAATTTCCGAATCTTGCCTAACCCAGATTCAAAGCTGGGTTGTGGGTTTGGTAAACAAAATGCTTTGTCCTTCACTGTAAATCATTTATATGTGTATGTGTGAGAAAAAACAACAACTTCCCTTTAGTTTTTTTTTCTTTTACTATCAATATTGATTGTCATACAGTAAGTGCTAATGAGAAGGGAATGAAAGTTTAAGTTTTAATATTGGCTTGATTAGCTTCTTCAGAGTTCAACTTTCGTATATCTTCTGATTCTGGATGAGACCTAGAATACAAAACATTAGGTAAATTTATTATTATTATTTTTTTAATAAAATGGTTGTATTACTTATTTTTTAATTTTTAAATGTTCTATTTTCATGAAATTTAATCCTGGTTGCTAAGCATATTTAGTATAAAAGAGATTTCAAAACATAAATTCATCATTCTCATATTAAAGCTAAGTATTATTAATTGCATTAAGTTCCAACATTTATAAAATTATTTTCATTAGTTAAAATTAATCCTCATTTATCATAAAAGTCAGTTAATTACAACGTCAAATGACATTTAACGATGAAATAGAATAAATCAGTTCATTTTAACTGGACAGACCAAGATTCTTTCTCCTTAATCAGGAATTGATCCAAGAACCTTTAGCTCACCAGTTTGAAACTTTTGTGATTGAGCCAACTTTTCAGGGCAATATATATATATAGCAGACGCAGATGCACATCGAGAACTAAATCTTAAAATTAAATGAACTATTATACTATCCAATGCCTGCTTTCTCTAATTGTTTATTAAGGAAACAAATATTTTCATAATTCAAAAATAATTATCTGAAACATTAAAAATTTTTCATTAATAGTAAAAATTATAGCCTTTTAAATTGATAGCTATATTTATTAATTAAATCAATACTATTGCAATTTATATTATCCCAATATTATGTAAGAATATAAATCCCTACGTCTTATTCCTAAGTCATCAATACGTATTTAAATAGATGTTAGTACAGTATTTGAAATATTTATCAGAACATGTGACTAACTTTTGATATTTTCTTAGTGTAAATTTTAATTAATGAATAACTAATAATTTATTGAGGATTCAGTTTAAACAGAGGAAAACATTTATGAAAATTAGTAACAACGAATGAGAAATGACACCATAAAAGCGGTGCAAAAATTTACTGATATCAAACTCCATATATTACTTTCTAAATATTTTACCTTTTTTCATCTTTTGTAGGTAAACAGTTTCCGCTTTTACCACGGAGATAGGATGTATAGAGCAGTCCTTGACGAATCTAAAAATAAATATACATTTTTTTTGTTGTTGAAAGAATGCAATATATCTACATAATACCAATATTTAACCTTTATTTCATATTTTAAAATTTTTTAAATGTTAAAAATGAAATTTTATCAACAAATAATTTGAATACTAACTCAGTATTTTGAATTTACAACTCAATGACTATACTTTTGATATCTTGTAAAAAATATAAAAAAAATTTGATTGATTCATCATCTTAATTATTTTCAACCACTAGTGATCCACTGCTGGATGAAAATCTCTTCAAATTTTTATTCATGTCTCTTTCTACGTTTTATACAATTTATTGAGATCCCATTTAGAATTTCAATTATTCATCTTATTACCTCTTTTAGCAATATATCCAATCCAGTTCTATTTCAGTCTCTTAATTCTTTCAATAATGACAATAATACCTGTTTGTTCTCTTACCCAAATATTTCATTTAACAAAGCAAAACTCTCCATATAGTAGCGCCATCTTGTGCTAACAAGAGCAATCAATGGATGCCAGAAAGCTTGTGCATAAAATCCCTATCTAGTGCCTACTCATTCAATATCCCCAGATAGTTTCTGGCTTGTGGCCTTCATCGGTGAGGAGCCTTGGATCTAAGAGCACTGCACCTAGATCTTAGGATCTAATGCAACCCTCCAGCACCCACCTTTTAACTCTACTTAACTACAAAACTATGAGATCTAGGTGCAGTGCTCTCAGATCCAAGGCTCTTCACTGATGAAGGCCATAAGCCAGAAACTAGTCTGGGGATATTGGATGAGTAGGCACTAGATAGGGATTTTAGGCACAAGCCTTCTGCTAGTATGAGATAGTGATCATGTGATGTTTAGTGGTTTAACACCAGTGCTGCTTAATAGGATAGTAGTGGATATAGTTGTTAAAGAGCCAAAGACACCAAAATGTATGGGTGCTGAATTGAGTTCAGACCCATTTGACTATATAAGCTATTGAGCTTGGATTGAAAATATTGTGTTAATCAATTTCATTCTCATAGTTTTGTAGTTAAATAGAGTTAAAAGGTGGGTGCTGGAGGGTTGCATTAGATCCTAAGATCTAGGTGCAGTGCTCTCAGATCCAAGGCTCCTCACTGATGAAGGCCATAGGCACTAGATATGGATTTTATGCACAAGCCTTCTGGCATCCATTGATTACTCTTGTTAGCACAAGATGGCACTACTATATGGAGAGTTTTGCTTTGTTTTGAATTGTTTAATAACAATTATGTGCTAGTATGAGATAGTGATCATGTGATATTTCATTTCTGATCTCTTGTTATTCCTAACATACATCTCTTGGTCTGAAGTCTTTGTATTGCTCTTCTGTTAAGTGTCCAAGTTTTAGACCATAAAGTAGTAAAATGCATATATTAAAAATTATTCCTTATCAAACATAGAGACATATTTCCTTTTAATACTACTTCTATCAAAGACAGTTACCCAAGTTTAATAAAAATCACATGATTACCATTTCTTATGCTTGCTTATAACTGTTATTAAAACAGGCAAAACTCTCTATACGTATTGCCACTCAGTGCAAGCCAGAATAATCAAGAGATCCTAAGATCTAGATGTCTCAGATCCAAGGCTCCTCACTGATGAAGGCCACAAGCCAGAAACTAGTCTAGGGATATTGGATGAGTAGGAACTAGACGGAGATTTTATGCACAATTCTTCTGGCATCCATTGATTACTCTGGCTTGCACTGAGTGGCAATATGTATAGAGAGTTTTGTCTGTTTTAATAACAGTTTAATAATAATATGTATGTGTATGCTTAAATGCACATACATATATAGATATAAACTTAATAAGAAAAAGTTATAAGTTTAAATAAATTAAAGAATTTTAAAAAAACTGATTCTTTTGAAATAGTAAGTAAAAGATTTATAACTTTAAGATTAGAAAAAGATTATTTTTAAAAATAAATACCACCAGTCTAATTAATGAGAGTCGTTAATGAAATAAAACAATTAAAGGAATTTGAGTTAGATTTCCTTTATAAGATGAATGACAACTATAAAATAACTCATTAATTTTAAGTCAGAAAGATGATGATGTAAATTCGTGTATGGAGATTAAAATGAATCACTTGAGTGAATGGACAGGAATACTAGCCAATCAACTTCAGGGACTGAACAATGAAGGCTTCAGTACTAATTTGATGAACAAGAAGACACTTGTTTCTTGGAGCTTCACCTGTGAACATGAACATCTATATTGGAGCAGACTGTCTCCCATGGTACCATGACTTCAAGTGTGGAGAATTGGCTTCCAAACATGGGAACAGCGCTAGAACTCTTACAGGTCATACTGATCTAAATTATTTATGCCTTTAAGCCTTATTATGTTAAATGATTGTATATATGTGAATGGTTCAAACGCTATTAAGGATCGTATGTTAAATTATCTAATATTAACTGTTAGTAGTGATATGTACTCATGGGAAGTGCACTCTTAGATTAGCTAGTCATAGTTTCATTTCATATCTATGTTCGCCCACATGGTCTCATGCAAAGAAGGGTGGGTTATAAATAGTGCGAAGCATAATAAAACAATAAAAGCAGCTTTAAGAAACTGTAAAAGAATACTAGTAAAATTAATATTTAAAATAAAAAAAGTGAAATTAATATACTTAAATAGAAAATTGTAATAATGAATGTTTATTGAATGAATAGAATGTTACATTATTTTCAAAAACATAAATAGAGAATTATTAAAGTTTATAAAATAAATGTGAACATCAAGACAAAGTATAAAAATCTCCCCCAGAGGCAATTGGTAATAGGCAGCATAACTAAAGCTTTACAGTCAGTGCCAAACAGACTTATCAATAAAGAATGGTCCAATGATATGGAAATAACTAAGGACTATTTTACAACCAACAAAATTATATGTATCAAATAAAGGAAATTGACTAGTATTATTGGAAAATGAAAAATACATTCAACTGCACAAATTAGCAATTTAAAATTTAAACAAATTGAAATATAAAAAGGTTCTGGACCCATCCAACATGCTGGGAGAAGTAGTTCCAGTCTCTTATCTAAAAAAAATGTGCATCCAGGAAAATAGATCCAGATAATCCGCAAGTCAGTTTCATGAGAAGGAAGAATTCCCAACATATAGTTAGAATAAATTTCATTTTAGCAAGAACCGAATGGTCAGTGGATTAATACTGCAATTCACAGCAACCCCATTTTATCTTCTAGAATGCAGACCCATTGGAGAAAGTCATGGGCTCATTCAATTGGCTGGTAGAGAAATTCCAGCATAGAAGTTAAAAGTTTTTTTTTTGTTATCATGAGTCGAATATAAGCCAGATGTATTTGTCATTCACAGCATTTAACCTCTTCATACACATCAGAAAGATGCATGTTGCTCCTCGTGGTCATCACATGACATAATTGTTGTGAGTCAACATAGAATATAGCCTGGTGAGATAGAGCAGCATAAGAAAGGTCATCCTCTGGGAATTGCTGATCTGTATGCAAATGGACACTTATTTGGTAGAAAATTATTAAATAAATAAAAATAGAAAAATCAAATTGAAAGTTTAAAATGAAATGTCAGAGCTAAAATGGGTCAAATTGACACATTTCCCCTCTCAAACGGAGGGGTGTATGATATAATGCTAGCAGATATCTGCGTTACATGTTTTATAATTTTTAAAAAATATATGATTAGTTTTAAGATTTTAAAATGCAAACTTGTAAAAAATAAAAGTATTGCATCATTTTTTCTTTTAAAATAAAACTATTCTTAGCAAGAGGGTGGGGAAGTAGAATGTTAGGAGAAACTGAAATAGAAAAAGTATTTGAAAACGAATTCTCTCCTTTTTTTAAAAAAAAAAGCAAATACGAACAGTTAGAATAAAATTTGTTTGAAAAGGAAAAACTTTCAAAAATGTAATTAATTAGTTTGTAAGATTTCAGATTGATAATAATGTAATATTCACCCCCACTACTTACAATCCATGCGAGCTAAATAATTTCAACTACTGATAATTAATAATAATATTTATATACAACAAAACGATATTAACATATTTACAACAAATTTGATATATTACTAATATGCTTACATAATCTGGCCTTGCGGCTTACGACAAATAATAATAAAGCACGGATGGCCTCTATAAATCCCGTGTTCCGCTTTGGCACCTTCAGTGGCGGAGTTCACTGGATCACGAGTTCTGATTTCAGCCGGCATGCTGTCTTCTGGTTACATTGCTATCTCGTGACAATTTTCTTGTTCTTACTGGGCCTTAAATACTGCTCTTCTCATTCATGCACAGATCTGGATATTGTCTTGCTTCTCCACGTTCCAAACTGCTATTTCTCTGATTTCTTCCCCCAGAGGAGGGCATAAAACTGGAAATGCTTATCTCTTTTCTTATCTTTAGACATGTACATTAAAATATTTAACTTTACTTGCAGATATTATTATAACCAATACTAATACATAGCACACCTCCCCCAACTTCGAAATTACATTTTCCGAGTTTAACATCCTTACTAGAAACAAATTCACTTGTTCTTTTTCTAATTTTACTTTATATATTTTATTAACTCTTCATTAACAATTTTTCAATAGCACCAATATTATTTACCAATTTCACTATTTCCTAATGCCATTTACTGCCACCTGGAAGATTTCTTTTCAAATCCACTCTCTGATCATTTCTTAACTCACTCTTTTTGACAAGTATTGTAGATTTCTTTTCAAACCCACAACTGGACACACCTTTCCACAAGGGTAGATTCTTTTTCAAACCCCAACTGGATACTACCTTTTGGTTTTGTAGATTTCTTTTTCAAACCCACAACTGACCATACTTGACACCTTTCCCGTTTTGTAGATTTCTTTTTCAAACCCACACGACATCCTTTTTTTAATTCTTTTTCAAACCAAAAAAACTCGAAAAACCCAAACCCAATGCTTCCTTCATCTTTTAACCTTTAACAACGCAACCATTAAGAGACAAACGTCAAACCTCCCACCAAGATATATCTTCCTCCTCCACCAACCCCTTTATAACAATATACCCAACATCTATTTTACTTTAACGAAAATTTCCAAAAAACTACTGTCCTTTTCTAATTTTCAACGAAATTTTCTAACTATTTACTTTCATTCATTTCCCAAAAAACGACCATTTCTTTCAATGTCAACAACAAAAACAAAACTATTCTTTTTTCAATCACCCAAAAAAAACCCAAAACTTTTTAAAAGACAAAACCGCGAACAACCAAAAATTCCCATAGAAAGCTACCACCCCCCGAACCCAAAAATTCCTTGAAAGCCAATTTAAAACCTCCCCGCAACGCCAAATCTCCCCCCCCCACCCAACAAAAACAACCGAAATAAAAAAATTATTACAACAAACGAACAACACAAGAACACCAACCCGCCAAACAGAGGCAAACCCGTCCGCGACCTCGGGGGCCACCGCCGCTCGTCCGCTTTCTGGCCGGCCCCCCCCGGCGGGGCGGGGCGGGGGGGGAAAACAATACTTAGAAAAATTACTCGTAACAACACAAAAAAATCAAAATCAATAGTTGAATTAATTAAAAAATTATACACTATCTTATTGAGGTAGTAGATGAATCTGATCAAAGGATTAAGATAATAAGAAATGTAAAATTAATTAAGAAAAAATGGATGTAATGTACAATCTTAATTAAAAATAGATTTGTGTGATAAACATTAAAAACTATGGAGGACAATGGAAGAGAAAAAAGTATACAGTCGGGATTGTTAGTAGTGTTATTGATACACAGTCTGGTCTGCATTTTGTGATCAAGTTATTCCAGTCGTCAATTTATTATTAGTTGGAGCTACAATCTGCTAGATCTTTCCACTCTTCAATCCATAATTCAGTTCAGCCTGGAGTTTGGGCTCTTTTTAAAGAATGCACACACATATTCAGAAATTTTAAAGCAGTAGCAAACCAGTTATTACTGCTGCAGTCAACATTAATGCAGAAGCCACATAAGTCATAGGAGTATCCAACAGGGCTTCATGACCCAAGCCCTCAGCCATCAACTCTCCCACCTGAATCAATACCTGGAACCAATGCCAAGATTGTGAAGTAGAAGCTGCCGCATATTCTCTCTCTTACTGTTCGACAGAAACCTGGAAAGAATGCCATGAAGCCATCAATGGAGAAACAAAAGGCCAACCGGTTAGAAAATAAAGCTAATGAAAACCTAAGTAAAGATACTTTTAAATATATTCTGATCACTGTCTAGATTCTTTATTTTAAATGAAATGAACTTTAACGAAGGACTATTATAACGATAGCCTAAAGTAATCATTTATATTTTTATGTAAATATTATATTGTGTTATTTTATATTATATTAAATATATGTGTGCATAAATAAATATTAATGTTTGCGTCACTATTAATTTAAGAGTTTAGTTATTTTTGTGTATTAAGTTAAATGTGCTGGACCCTGAGACAGACTGTGAGCTAGTCATAGGATATTTCAAGCACTGGACTGTGTGCCTGTCATCTGAAGCATGCTGACTATGTAACCTATGGTTGGCTGGTGCCTGAGGTTGATCCTCAAAACAAATAAAATGCTTTTGATGGCAGGACTTTGATCCAGCAGTCAAGGTTGGGCCATGATCAGCAAATATGGTCAGGTTATGCTTTGTATAGCTCGATCTGGCTGTGGGTATTGTTGATGGCTCTACTATCAATAGTATTCTCCCCTCTGCTTGAAGGGCTGGTCCATTCTTGTGTTGTTTTTATTATTATTATAAAAGGGATTTAAATCCAGTTAAACTTAGCAAGAGTAAAGCTCTTCATTGGAACAGGTTCAATATGTAAAAAGAAAAATATTTTGGTACTAGTCGCATATACAAACTACCCAAGAGCAGAGCCATTGTCCACATACCAAAGTAGATAAAAATAAGCAAACTGATAAGTTTCAAAAGCGAAAAATAAAAAAACATGTCAAAATAATATATGTCTGGACACAAACTCATAATTAATATTTTTAATGACTGAAAAAAAAAATTAGTGATGAAAATAAATATATTGTAACAATCCTGCTACTTGGACATGAGAGCACTAAAGTTAAAAAACAAATGATAATTATCCTATGGATATGAAAAGTTAATGATTAATAATAAAAGATAACTTTTGAGATTTCATACTTAAATCCAAATAACAGAGATAGGAAAAATACAATTTAATTTAATCAAAATTATACTAATAGTCAGGCCTAGCTACATTCATAAAAATATTATAGACTATGTTCATTTGTCCAGACCATTACATCACTCCTAATTAACTGAAGGGAAATGAGATCCTCTATGGATTAGGTGCAATGCTCTCAGATCCAAGGCTCCTCACTGACAAAATCCACAAGCTAGAAACTAGTCTGGGGATATTAGATGTGTAGGAACTAGATAGGGATTTTATGCACAAGCCTTCTGGCATCCATTGATTACTCTGGCTTGCATTGAGTGGCACTACCATGTGGAGAAGTTTACCTGTTTTAAGAATTTATGTTGGGTTTAAACCAGAGCACCACCCAATCCATGAGGATAGTTTACAACATCAGTATTATTAAAGCATACCATGACTAATTTAATAGAGTATGAACTCTTATCTCACAATAATTACAAAATTTAATTTATTATTTAAATGGTGAGAATTTATGAGAAGAGACACCACGAGGCTAGATTAATAAATAACAAAAAAAATTATGCAATAATATTAATTGGTGTCCTATATTATTTCAATAAACTTAATGCTATGGACAAACAAAATATTAAGATACTATTATATTAAATTATAAAATGTACATAAATAAAATTATTATACATTTTATCATCCTTCAGATGATCGCAATTTCAATATAAGTTTATCAATCTCCTTTGATGTAACAAAATTCTATTGATCAGTTAACCATAAAGAGTCAATAAAAATATCAAAAAATTATGAAGAAATAAGAATACAAACACAAATAGAAGGGAATATATCATACAGTTCTTAAATTTGATAGATAATTATATTGTGGCTATATATAAAGGGCAAGAATATAAGATAGAGTCTTGGCCAATAGGTTTATCCATTAGTGCAATCATATGCAGTCAGACTATGGCCTACAAAGAAACAAATGTAATAGACCCTATATTAAATACACAACAAATTTGTTTATATATATGTTATTCGGATGATGTCTTGGAAAATACACCTCAAAATATAATTAATCACTTGTTCAGAGACTTGAACATAAATTCAGGCTTGAATTGGAAAATTGAAGTGGAAGAAAATAATATAATTCAATATCGGGATTTAAAATTAAAGCAGAACACATAATGCACTAATGGTTATAAAAAAATCCATATTAGAGAATACATAGATGTAAAATCTAAAGCACCTATGTCTCATAAATTTGCAGGGCTAAATAACTTTATGCCGCAATTATTATTTGTGTCAATATGAACCAGATAGAACTGAGAATATTCAACATTATGTGACTGACTTGATAAAAGCAGGCTATTACAGAATGCACATATAGATATAAAGAGCAATTCAAAAGCAAAATAATTAATAAAATGGCCAATTATAGAAATAATAAATGCTAGATTGCTCTACCATATTTATCATGTACTGTAATAAAATAGCACAAATATGCTCGGAAAAATTTATTGTTGGATTCAGATCCCCATAAATTTAAACAAGCTTATTAATAACACAAAGAGCAAAATTTTAACACAGGTCTGGCTCAATGTAGTCTATGCTATAAATTGCAGCCAAACAGACAGTCCATATGTATATTATAGTGAGACCAAGACAAATCTTAGAACTAGAACGACTCAACGTTCATTAATGTATAATAAACATAAGACTAAGTCTGAAGCCGTTAATTCCTTTGTTTTTCATAATCATGAAAGAAAGTATGACCATAATTGTGATCCAAATGTTATTAAAATTATGTGCGAAGAAAAAAACGATCACAGATGAAAAATAAAAGAGGCATGGTTCATTACACAAAATGAATATGTAATGAATCAAAAATCAAATAGCATTCAAATCAGTAAAAAAATTAATGTTCTCAGTGAAACTAACCATGACTATGATGTGAAAGTGGTGAAAGTATATTTGATACAATAAATGTTACTACATTTTATATTTAAACTCCGTTTTAGTATTTTTCACTATGTAGGTGCTATTTTAGTATGCGATCTCCACCATTTTGAATTTCAAAAACAGATTAATAATTAACTTAGATTAACAATTAATTAAAATTAGTACTTAAAAAAACTATGCTTTCAAGCAAGTTAAACTTCAAAACAAGTTAAATTTTGAATACAATAGAAAAAATGTCTCATGAAAACTGTAAACAAAACAAAAGATGGTACAATTTTTAATTAGTTTTTAATCTGTAACCATTGAAGATTGAACACAAGGTTTCATAAGCAGAAAATTCTTAATCGAGAATAGTGTGGTGAGATATAGGATTTCAGTCTCAGTAAATGTTACCATTTTAATATATCAAAGTGAATCTGGAACTTTATAGGCTGAGCACATCTTTATTATTATTTAATAAAGGGCTATAATTGTAAGTATATGATAACTTATGTAAAATAACCATAGATTCTTAATTGTAATGTTTAAGACTGTTGGCCAATAAATTTATTATACATCATACCTGACTTTGTTATGTAGAGAATATTTATAAATAAATCTGCTATAAGATTAAAGGTTTATATTTATAGGAGAGTAGTAAACTGATGGTCATGTGATGTTTCTGATTTTATACTAATCACAGCCAAAGAATAAAGATCCTATAGTTGTTATAAAACTGAAGGAATTTGTCATAACTCACTTTACCTTCAAATAATGGACTAATTCAGATTCCTTATCTAGATCAGATTCAGCATTCATCACCAATAACCTATGTATTTATAGATAGATAGCATATAGTCAATGGCAAGAATGGACCACTAGGTGATGATGTTCACTATACCAAATGTTTCCATTAAGGATGGGGATCTGGCAGTAAAGGTAGGTTAGAGAACTATTGACAAACCAGAATGGCAATATATATATTCTCCAGAGAATTACTGTCAGACCTAAATGGCAGTATATACATTCTTCATACACATTCTGAGAGAGGACTACAGTCAAACCTGAACTGCATTATATACATTCTCCAGAGAATTTCTTTTACAAAGCTGAAAGACAATATACACATTTCCCAGACAATAGCTATCAAAGCTAAATGGTTGATACAGTTAGGTAAATCCACCTCCAGGACTGGAAGCTGCTAGAACCAAACCTAGGTATGAGGCAAGCTGTCATAATATAGCCGAAAGTGCCACCATACCTACTCATGAGGCAGGCTGCCAAGATACAGCTGGAAGCAGTAAGGAAATCTAGGGGTATGTTCAGTCCTTCCATAATTCACCCCAGAACTAGGAGCTATACCTCGCCAACAGTAGCAGGTGGAGTATAACCATTGTAAATATGAGTATATGTCTTTTTATATTCTACAATAAACATACAAGAAGATCAAAATATGTAGTAACTGAATTGGAATGCAAGTAAATTAACTTGGATTCAAAACATTAAGGTGTTTCTGAATTTCATTTTGATAAATGGGAGTGTTAAATCGATATCAGATGGAAAATCCATTAGATATATATAAAAAAAAATTTAACTAAAGATTCATTTCTACTAGATCCAGTCCAAAAACATTGATGAAGATTAGAAATCAGAACTAGTCTTAGAATATAAATAGACTAGGGATTAGATATTATTTTAATAAGCACTACCATCTAGATCTGTAGATAACACAATCTTATAACAGATGATAGCAGTGGAATTCAAAAAATAATAATTTGCTCTCGTATTAAAGTTTGTTTAATACAGGAATCACACAATGCTAAATTTTGTGACATTAATTAATTAAAGCAATCTAAATGCCGTTTTTGACTACTGTTAAGTAATACAAATTCATTTAAGATTTGTAAAAAAAAAATATAAATAATTAATTGTCTTACTCTTCGAATATCTCGGGAAAAACGTTCCAGTTCATTTACTAGCTCTTTGGATGTAATTGTAGTTAAATCCAAAACTAGATACTACAAGAAAAAAACAATAGGAATTAACAAGAAATAAATAATTAAGATATATAAAAAAAAATAGAGTGCTTGCTGTAATATTATATTTTTAATTACAATATTGCATTTTTAAAAAACAACCTCTGAATCTTCAAAAACATAAAAGATTATAAAAAAAATAGTATATAGATTAATAAATTAAAAGATTTAATGCAAAACATATTAAGCAATATTACTTTCCAGGTGATGTAGTCATCACTATAGGGATTATGAGAAATAGGAAGTCCAATTTTCAGACGATTTATTTTATGCATATCTAAAATAAGATATATATAAATAAAATATAATTAGCAAAAGATTGTATATCTAATATATATCTGAAAAATACATCTACAAAAAAAATGAAATATATAAATGAAAAATTAATTCATTTAACATTAATGAATTTTATAACTCCATAAATGAAAAGGAATCTTGCTTCCCCCTCCTAAAACGTGCGCTATTTAATTCATTTGGATATTTATTTTACATTATATTTATACCCGCCATTCTCCTGTTTACCAATCATTGCCATGAATGTGATATAAGTAAGATATCGAAAGCAATTAACTCAAGTTTTAAGATATGTCTAAGTTGAAGCTTCTTCTTATTTAGCGTTCTTAACGCTTAGAATTAATTACACAATTCGTTTAAAAAAAATGTATCAATTTATATATATATAAATTATCAATTTATATATAAGAACTAGTAATGTAACCTAATTAGTTATATAATTTTCTTCTTCCATTTCTTAGGTATTGATTTCTATATTTACATGTATCATTTCCAACTTTCTTAAACACTTCAACAATACTATTTTTTATATCAAAATTTTATTCTTTCAATTTCGACAGACCTACAGTTATCATCAGAACTAATTTTTTTATATCAAAACTTTATTCTTACAGTTTCGACTGACCTACAGTTATCATCAGAGCTTTTTGCTCTAGGTCAATCAAAACTAAAAATAAAGTTTTGATATAAAAAATAGTATTGCTGAAGTGTTTAAGAAAGTTGGAAAGGGTATGATAACCTAATTAGTTGTAATAGATTACAGAATAATAGTACAATAAATTGGTTTTAGCGAATTATTAAATTTGTGATTTATTAAACTTTAGTGCTTAGATTATAAGTATTGAATTTATTATTCTCAAATTATTTTCATGAAAACAGATTTTTCATATGTGCATGAAAAATATATTTATTATATTAATAGATGAGGACATAGTGATAGGGTAAGCTTAGAGAAAATATCTAAACTGCTGAATGACTGGATGAGAATAATACTGCTTTATGATGTCATTTTCATTTCAACCATTTTGAATTCATTTAAAATTTAAGTTAGAAGCATCCACAACTCTTCTATTCATCAATCAGTTATTGCCTGATTGATGACAAAAAGAAAGATCAACATGTTTAGTTTACCCAGGACACTTAAAAAGCTCACTATGGTTTGATTTACTTTCTATTTCAGAGAATAATACTCATGAACGTTCAAATGTTAATTACAAAATTTTAATAAAATTAAGGTTTTCATTTTTCTATATGCTTTTTATGGAAGTGAAAAATTGTCTCATATTTATTTAAAAGACAGGAAGAGAATCAAATTAATATAATTACATTTAAAAATAATGTCAAATTAACAATAAGGCGATAACTCATTGGATTACAAATAACTAAGGCAAATGAATATGCACAAAGTGGTAAGTATATGAGCACAAAATCTTTTGCATAAGAAGAAGAGAGCTATCCATTGGAAATAAATGTAAGGCCATAAAGAAATCTTAAATTTATTGTGTCATTCTGAAATAATCAGAATCAAGCTCCTGGCTAGGTCTTGGTAAAGACTCTGTTATAGAATCACAAATCCATTAATGCTATCAATATCAAATGTAACAAAATATTCCAACTAAGACAGGATCAATTCATGGTGATAAGTTTCGGGGCTCTGGGTAGATTTACCCAGATCTACATAGTCTACACAAATCGATGAAAAGGCAAATAATATATTAATGACCTTCTCTAAATGTTTGGAGATGGTTAACCTATCATATTTTCCTGCCTCTGGACTATTCATCACACATATCCCCCCCATGGTTATTGTTTCTAACAGAATAATGTTTATATCTAAACCATTTAAAGACTTTTGTGCAAATTAACTACTCAAATGAATCGTACAAGAGGTTAAAAGAATAAAAAAACTTCACCAAGCCATTTGAATGTGGACTTTTTTGCAACAAATTATTAGCTGAAATTTTAATAAAATACCCTCTGCAATCTAAACCATTCTTAATGTCAGATCTGAAGAGCAAATTCAAGAAAATAATGCAGTAAATTATTTAAAATCTAACATACAGGCTATATATATATTACAAACAATGTAATATATAGGGTATTTTGAGCTGACTTTTACATGATCCTTAACTCTTCACACTATCTCATACCACCAATACACTTGACGATATATATGTCCAAAAGATAAATAACCACCAATATATGAATTTGTGCTAAATTATTGCAAAAAAAGTCTAATATACAATAAAACGCTAAAGACCCCTTTAGGCAATAGATGTTACTGATAGTTTGCTAAAATTTTAATAAACAACTAAAGTATTTTCTCTTAAACCAAATAACTAATTTTCCTATTCTATCACATGCACAAATCAATTTCCACGATGTTGTTTTTCCATTTTTAATTTATAAAGAATATAAATGTGCTAGTGCATGCAATATTCGTGCATTTTTAATGCCCATCTGCTTTTTAGAACAATGATCCTTTCACCTTTCTTTTAAATTTCACAAATTCCTACACCATTCCATTTGATATTGAATACTTTTTCTTTCAATTCATATTATCTTCATTCAGCTAAAATTATCTATAGTTGCAGTTGCCAACCACAATCTTTGTTGATAATTCTACAGCTTAAAGGATAAGATGGTCACCTGTTCTCTTTATTAAGAACTATCATAAATAAAGGCTAGTTAACCACTATGATATTCCATTCACATTTCTTTACTATATGAATAATCATATAAAAATAATAACTGCAATAACAACAACATAGGTAATGGAAGGTCTCAAAAAAGGAATCCAAGAGTTTCTTTCAATTAATAAACTTTTTGCACATACTATATGATTCTGTAAATTATTATCAATCACTTTGTGTTTGCATATATTGTGTAATTAATATAAAAAACATACTGATTATTAATTTCTATAATGTTAATTTTAATCCCAACTTGGAATAACACAGTACTTCACTATTTGCCAATAGAGAGCAAAATTTAAACTTTATAATAAAATTTTCCTCAATATGCAAATTTAGTCTTGTACTAAATATACAGAGTAGCTAAGATTGCGACCTTTTTATCACTAAAGAAATTATTTCTGGATACTATAGTTCTTCATTCTTTATATATTAACCTTCCAATTTCAGAGTTTATATTATATCCAAAATGCATAAACTAATGATGGCAAATAAACAATTGTAATATTAATTTATTTAAAGCATTAGCTAACTATGTTCATTCTCAAATATTTGAATATATTAGTAAATATTTTCCCCATCTTTTAAGTATCCATCGTTCAGATGAAAGCTTAAAACAATTTATTTTTCCTCCCAGAAATGCATACTCTGTCTCAAGAAGCACTATATCTGATCTCTAATTGATGTTATCATCTCTTTCATTTTATTTTTGGAATTTTCCAATCAGTGGTTACTATTTGTTTCTTCAATTACATTTTTTTTAAGTCCGTTGTCTTTGCTACAAATATATTTTCAATAACTATGATCACCTCATTATATAAGAAAAAATAATAATAATTGATTTTTAGCTTAGTAAAAACGATTAATATCACATCCTTATTTAGTATTGTATGTCAAAATCTACAATTTGGTCTTATTTCATGTAGGCTTAGTTGTTGATTATCCACATTCATTCAAATTACAGGATGTCTCAGCTTTGCATACAATACTTTATGAAGAACATAAAAAAAAACTCCACTATCACCTTATCTGCAGTAAAAGAAAAATTATAAGAAATATGACTCATTCAAAATGGTTTAAGAAGACTGAGAAGGAAAAACAAGTATTTTCTTTAAATAATAATGATAAATTAGGTATTAAAAATACTATCACATAGAAAGCTTATAAGTAACTAGAATATTGATACTCAAAACTTTCAAACTTTTTATTATATTATGATCAGCAGTATCATGGATAATTATTTGATTCTCTAAAGTTTGAAACTCTTGGTTTAATATAATGAAAAAATTGCATAAATGATAATAGAACATTACTCATTAATAATTTTCCGTCAAGCGTTGGTGGTTGTGTGGTCAGCACAGCTGCCTTACAAGCAGTTGTCCTGGGTTAGCGGGTTCGCTTCTTGGACGATGCTATGACACATAATAATAATAATAATTTTCCCTCTTTTATATATTTTTTTACAATTGGATGAGAAATTTTCTGAGGGATTGAGTTCCACTCATAAAACAAACACTCGAGACTCAAATTTACTCGTCTGAAAATTCAAATATATATTTGTTCCAAATAACATTGATCTTAACAAATGCCTGATGCATCAAAATTTTAATGTTTGATTTGGATAAATAAGTAGTAATTAAAAAAAAACCCATTCTCATCACACTTATCTTCATGGTTTGTGTAGTAGAAAATACTCTGCAAGAATCTTGTCAAATATTTTCTAAAACAAATCATTTAGTTTGCATTACTTGAAAATAAGAATCCTCATCCGTTAAGTCAATTGCCATTCAAATTAATTTCTCTAGAGCCTTTTATTTTGTCAAATTCCATTCTTGTCAATGGAATAAAATATCTGCTGAGAGATAATTATCATTTGGCAGACCTACTTATCATAAACGCAGTTCCATACATAGAATGTTTTACATAATACTGACTGCTTTTGTATATCTATAACACTGCAGATATATTATTCATTAAGTGAGTCACAAAGGATGTAGGGATAATGTCTATTTTAGTAAATGATTAGTAAAAGTTATTAATATATTCCCATAAAGTGGTTTGTATTAAAGTTGGGGGTGCCGAAAATTTGAAACCTGTCAATTAAATTATAATAATTTTCTATCTATCATATATTGAACAAATGACGTAGATATGTTAAACCACTAAACATCACATGATCACCATCTCTTATGCTAGCACATAACTATTATTAAACAGGCAAAACTCTCCATACAGTAGTGCCATCCTGTGCCAACCAGAGTAATCAATAGATGCCAGAAGGCTTGTGCATAAAATCCCCATCTAATGCATACTCATGCAATATCTCCAGACTCGTTTTTCTGGCATCCATTGATTACTCTGATCGGCACAGGGTGGCACTACTATATGGAGAGTTTTGCCTGTTTGATGTAGATATGTGTGAGATTGTGATCTGGAACAACTGATGTGTGCTGGTTTAGCACAAAATATCTATCTTGGGGATCATTTATCTTTTTATATATTTTTGATCATTTGTTTCAGTGATGTGTGAATAAAACTTTGAAATCTATTTAAATATATTATATATATGAAGTTTAAGTATCTCTAAAAAAATCATGCATTTATAAAGCTAAAATTGTAATGTGCTATATGGCTTACGTGAGAGATTGATCTGACTTCTGTGCAATGGATGGATGTGATATGATTGAGGCTAAGGTGAAAAATGCACTGAGATAAAAATATAATTTGAATATATATATACTGTGACCTTCCAGGTTGGCACCAGGAAAAAATGTGGGAAGTTCACACTTGTGCTAACAATAGCTAAAGTTAATTATCTGAGAAAAATGAATTGAGATGTAATTTGCTAGTTAAAATTAGGATTTAAAAAAATTAAAACTTTAATTGGGTGTACTGATTGGTAGAGTTTTGGATTATATATGTTTGGTAGTAGAAGAGGAGGATGACCAATATTAGGGATGTTTGTATGTAGTAGAAAAATTTACATGTCATAATAAGCAGATACATAGATATATTATTAATTAGAATTTTCTTTCCTATATTTTATTTATTATTTACTAATTATGTATTGTTCATAATTTTATGTTTAAAAGTGATAAAGATTATTTGTATAATAGTGAATAACATTTCTAAATTAATAATTAATGTTTAATATTTTTTTTTATTATTATGTTTATTTTGTTCAAACAGTGTATTGTTAAAATTTTATAAGTAAAATTCTGGCACACTTCCAAAGTTGATTGTAATAAAAAAAAACAGAGGGCGTGAGTGAATAAAGACATAGAGTTTAAAACTTGAAGGAAAGTAAAAAAAGTTCCAAGGAAGAAGATGTAAAAAAAACTTAAAAGAATCAATAACTCTCTAAGAGTATTAGAACAAATATAAAAAAACATCGCAAGGATTCTAATAATATACCTGTGGAGAATTTTTGTTATTATACTACTGGAATGATATAAAAATGAGGAGATAAACACACACACCCCAAGGGATACCAGCCTCCAAATTTCTGTCAAACGATGGTCCATATTCACTACTTTTAAAATGCCTGGATGATATGTAAGCTAAATTATTATGATTTATTTTAAAGTATTACCAAAGCTAAATAATATTAAAATGACAAAATTATGTAAAATAAAGCTAGCTAAAATTTTCTTATTAGACGCTAGAATTAAACACTTGACTTTCAATTTAAAGAATTTTCTATCAATATTCTACAAAATAAAATTTAAAATGAAAAAGTTTATCTATTTAATCTTATATCAAGAAGATAGTTTTATACTGTATAACTTTGCTATTCACGCATATATAACAAAATAATTCCAATGCATGCAAATGTCATTTATTACGCCTATAATGGAATTCTAGGATAAAAAAAAAGACTATTGTCGTTCTTAACAAATTATGCTTTAACAATGGATAGACATTTTTTTTAATGTTATAATTTACTGTTTTCTTTAAAATTGATATGTATATTTCTTTCAACTTCCAATTTTGTTTAAAAAAACTTAACATGTAATGATGAAATATTGATAAGTATTTTCGTTATTACTTATAATAAACGTATAACCAATTTTTTTTTTTAAAAAAAAAACAAAACAAAACAATGTAACTTCATATCATTATAATATGATAATTTATTATTTTGTATGATCTAGAAATTATATTATAGGTGGTTATAGATATTCGGATGTGTGTGTGATGCTATAAATTATTATTTTAAAAAGAATGTATTTATTATGCTTCAATTTTGTTAATGAAGTTTATTAAAAAAAAAATAAAGAATTAAAACCTTGTCTGTTATAAGTTCATTATATAGGAAGTATATTGAATGTGAGTTGAAGGTAGAAATGGTCAAGGGATGATTAGATTATTTAGATTGAGTTTGGAGATATTATTTAACCCTCACGTATATAATAAGTATAAGTGTTTAGTTATTGTTTTTCCTTGCCTTTCTTTATTTTGTATAGTTAATGTTAGATGATTTACACCGATTATAACAGATAAGTGTTGTATAAATTTTTATAGTATGTATAAAAGATGATTGATTTATGGCATCATCAAAGTTTATAAATAAGCTAATAAAAAGTATGTTTTAAAAATACATTGTATTTAAGATATTATAAAAGCACACATATTCGAAAATATATGATTCATATATTAAATATTAGTCAATTTTGGTTTTACTGTAGAAGAAATATAATTGGTTAGAAAGGTGCATAAAATAATATTTTGTTTATTCATTATTTATTTTATCTTAATTTTTAATAAATGTTTTAATGAATTAAAAACCCAAATGAATTGCTTGATTATATACATTCGATTCTCCATTTCCACACACACACATATATGGTTAACATAGCATAGCACTAAAATATATAGATTTTCCAGTAGAAGTCAATTTATTTAATCTGTCTGGAGATGATAAATCACCATATTACAGTGCTAATAATATATTCTACTTTGCTTAGAATAGGTGGTGATGTAGATAAAAAGATACCCGATCCTCATCATTATCTATCTTATATTAAATATGATAATTGATAATTTTGCAATAGTTTTATAATTAAATAAATGTGTGGCATATAATTAAATTAGTGTTACAGAATTGTTATTAATAAATGTTTTATTATTCTTATTTGCATCCTATATAAAGACCATATCCTATAACCTCAACTGAGCTAAGCCATAGAGTAATTACAATATAAGAATCTTTACAATTATAAATTTTATTCTATCTTGTATAGAATTGGCACCTGGGCATTTATAAATCTAATAAAGTAAACAAATGAAGAGAGCAGAGGTTACAATATATATATATATATATATATATTATAACGGGATGATCCTTGTCAGGACTCGAGGAAGTCACATCTAACTATAGTCGGACTTTGAGTCTTCTTATAGAATGCCATGGATGATGTTATTTAAAATATAATCCAATTCACTCCTCTATTAATAACCTCGTTACTCTCGGAATTCGAGCTCAGAGTAGAAATTTGCAATCGACTCTCTTCAGGCATTTCCACAAATATCCCATAGTAATAATAAATTTAATATAAGCTATATATAACTTCTTTATAAATATTGAATCACTAAGTTGATTTAACATATATATGCATGAGTATGTATATTTATAATTATTGTTTTTATAAAACGACTAAATAAAATAAACAAACGAGACCTGTTTAATTTTGAAATCAAGTTTAACACATTTTAATCCGTAATAAAAAACAAAAATATTATCACATAAAAACATTAAAATTTAGAATTATAATCTGTGCTTATATACACTAATAAATTATTTAATATTAAAAAAAATAATAATAATGTAATCATTTACATATATATATAATTTAAAATCATGTGTATAATAAATACACATGATACATTATAAATCTACCTATTGTGTCATTAAAATAATTCAGTGTGTATTATATGCCTATATAAGATAACATCCATTCACACTAGATTAATAATAGAATGTATTCTGATATTAGTTATGTATGTTTAAAAATATATTATGTTAATTGTCATGTAAGATTCAATTTGGAATATAATAAAACTTACTTCCAAATTGAAATAATTTAAAAACGTTTACCTTAGTCAGCTGTCATTTCCATCAGAGTATATATCAAAATATGAACATCTAAATTTTATTAAATAAATAAAAAAAAATAAAGTGTTCATCTTATCAGTTCTCCACTTTAATATACGAAGTAATTTTTCTAAGTAAATATAATTATCCACAAAGGAAATAAAGTTTAAGAGTTCTTAAATTATACAATGAAGTAATCCAAGACGAGAAAGAATGCGGTTTTATATCCCTCCTTAGATGAAATAAAATGATGATGAATGTTGAAACATAAAGTTCATTGATCATCCTTCGAAGAGGCAATCCAGATATTCATTCTTTAAATATTTATGTAGTAAAATATTTAACATCTTCTTCAATATAATACTCCAATATTAAAGCAGCTTTTTAAATGAGAATTACGACGATTATATTTTAGGCATTGCTTAAGTAGGAATAAATTTACATATTCGGGTTTAAAACATCAGTAGAAATCTCTGGCATAAATTATCTAGCCAAAGAACATCTTTATAAATTTTTGTCTTCTTAAATTTATATTTTGAAAGCTCATTTCGAAGACGTTGATAACTTTTATAACCTTGTTAAATTCACTGATTATTTTTTTATAGTTCTTTATAATATTCAAAGGCAGTAAATTAATTACTTGAAGCAGGTTTTAAAATATTGAATCTTCTTTTTTTTAATTTTTCTTAAATGTGTTCTAAATTCGAACACATTTAAATTTACAAACGTAGTTCTTGCCTTGATAACTAAATAGAAGATTATTGTTATAACAATATTAGTTCGTTTTTATACTGGATTAATTTCAGCAAGCATATCACATAATCATGCTCACGCTCTCTATTGTTTAACATATACAATTTGTAATGAACCCCAAACATTTATTTCCTTTGTTTCAACTGATAAAAATGCAATGTTGACTTAAGGCTTTGTCAAATGTCAAGTTTTTATATTAACAAAAAAAAATACTATTAGTTAGAAACATTTTATTTAAGTGTGTGTATAAATAAACTAGAATTATTCATTTTTAGAATTATTCTTTTAATACTAACTAGTTTATATATATATATATAGCTGATACATGAAAAGCTTAAGATAGGTGTAAGTTATTTATATCTGTTGATTTGATATAGGCACAGTTAAATTCACAAAGAAACACAAATTGTTTTAGGTGAGGCTCATATGGTACTCTCACATTACCCCCTCCCTTAAAAAGTTCAAATTTTATATTTACCATTAAAATTTGGACACTTAATGTGTGTCAATGTATGCATTAAATATAAAGTTGTGGAGCTTGTTTTTCTTTCCTGCTTTTATCAACCCTTATTATTTGCTCTATTTTTTTAACCCTTTCTCTTTCTCTACATTAAATATTATTCAATTTAAACAGAAGGATAAGGAAGTTTATATATATATAGGGTTCTTTCTTTTTCTTCCCTTTTTTGTTTATTTTCCTTTGATGGATTTATTGTCATGTGCATCTTTTATAGATGTCACATATATTTGTTTGGTAGTCTCCATCCTGCTTTTCTTTAAGACTTATGGACTCTTTTGAGAACTATCCAAAACCCAAGAACATCCATCATTCAGCATGGATTAACTCTTAAAACAGTTTTAGTTTTCAGGTATCCTAAGAATTAATTTTAATTGCTCAACATACCCTCATCAAAGAAAATTAATATCTCTTTTGACTTATATACATCCTTATACATATATATACCCTTATACTTTTAAATGAAAACTTTTTCTCCTTACCTATTCCAAGTTATCTTTTCTTTCAATATTTTACTTTATACATAAGTAAAATGTTGCAAACATTATTAATTTGTTTGACCAAAATAGGGTTTTAAAGCTCTAGCATTGTAAGTGCCTTTAATGTCTCCCTTCATATTTATCCAGAATGCATTGGGACCTGTATGCTTTATGATAGTATAAGGTCCTTCATATTTATGGTAAAACTTTTGATATTTGCTCTCTTGGGGTTTACTCATATGAGGTGTTTTTATAAAAACTTGATCCCCAATTTTATTTCTTTGACTGGCCTTTTTTCTAACAAGTTGTTTATAAGCTTTTACTCTATCTTCTCTTGTATCCATATATATATATCCACAAAGCGCATGTACATTGGCTTAATGGTGATTGTTATTACAATTTAACAACATCACGCTATATAAAATAAATGTCTTATTTATACATATCCATATCAAAATATATAATAATGGACTTGCATTTTATAAATAGTGTTTCAACATCAGATTGCATTATCGTGATGCTTAATTAATCTACCATTATTACTTAGTTAACTAACCACAACTTGAACTTTAATAAACCTGTAAGTATTTTTTTTTATACTTTGGTTAACTTGATGTATTTTTATTGCTATTAATATCAACTTCAATTATTTATATACATATACACAATTATTCTCCTAAAAGAACAGCCTAATGGATTCTATCATTACCGAAAGTCCATTGTCACATCCCAAAGTCGTAATCCATGAAGTCCTTCCTTATATGTGTGCTTTATTTTTTAAGCACATCCATTAACATGTTCAATGAATGTGAAGGGACCTTCATAAGTATTACACAATCTATGGAATTGTGAACCTTTCTGTCTCTTAGATAGTATTATAAATATTTTTATTATTGTCTGAAGACTTTTTATAATTTGTTTATCTTCAGGATTATGGTGATGGTTCATACACCATAATTTACACTTAAGACAATTAAATCTATTGCCTTCATTCATATCTTTTATATTAAACTTTCTATTAAAACAACCTTCTTTTCCATTAAATATTATCATTGATAATAATATTATCAGATGGTTGTCATACAATTTATCAACACTTTGTTGATGAAATGTTTTACTTTTGTTTTGGGAGTAAAAACAAATATGGTGGGATGACTCAAAATACATTTCACTGTTGTATTCATCTATTATATCTTTAGATTCTGGAGTCATCTCAAGTTTCATGAGTTCATGATTTAACTTGTTATTAATACAAGAAATCCGAAGTCTTAATTTATCTAGACATTCAGTATTATCAGTTGACTGTGTTTCTTTCAAGTCCTGAGACTCAGAATTTAGTTTATATTTCACATGATCCATATCCTCTTCTTTTTCTAAGATTTTTGGATCATATTCAAGCACTTTAGTAATGCTGCAATGATCTTCTACTTCATTGCTCTGCTGTATGGAAAAATGATAGTCATGGCAGTTTTTTTCTGAAATATTCATTTGAACTAAAAGTGATCTGTTCTGGATGCTATCAATATATTCACAAATATTCATGCTCAGGATAAGTTTTGGATTCTTGGCATTGAATTGCCATCGATATTGTTGATGCTTTTGTGTCATGAAGTCTTTCTACTTCATTGGCGGTTTGTTTCTTTTCAACAATATCTTTGATTTCTACTTGCATGTTTTCCTCAACATCATCAATATCTTTCTTAAACTCTTCTTTTATAGAAATTATGTCTTCTTTTAATTTCTTTTCCATATTATCCATATCAACTTTAGTTACCATATTATCATTCATTCTAGCCATTTCTCCCTTCATATCAGCATTCATTTTATTTATTTCAAAATTTATATTATTCATATCAGCTTTGGTTGCCATATCATTCATATCAGCTTTTATATCCATTATCATTCGGACCAATTGAGCCATATAATTATCACTTCCTTGAGGTTGTACTATTATAGCTTCAGTTACCTTTTGTGTTTGGGGTAACATTTGATCTGTCATATGAACTTGTGAAGGATGTTCAACTTCTTCTACAGACCCCTCAGACATTAGGACTTGTAAAGACCCTTGATCATCACTAATTGAAGTAATTTCTATTTCACTATCTTTATTACTTAAAGATTCTTCGAAACTTTTTACTTCCATTATTATTAGCTTTTTCCCACTTCTAGTTATCATTAACGAAAAAAAAAATTTAAAGTTATATATAAATATAAGTTCTTTCCTTTCAAAGTAATAATTTAATATATGCCATAAGATTTCATGCTGTGCTTATGCCCTTAAATGTAATTCTATTTTCCTACTTTTATAAGATGTTGTTATAATATATATTTTAATGCCCAAATTATAATTGTATTTATTTATTTATTTCAAAGCGACTGATTTATCTGTTTATTACGGTTTATTTTATTGCAAGGTCTCTATTATTTATTATTCAGTGTTTTTACCAATTCACAACATACTCATATAATTTTTTTTTTTTTTAAACTATGGATTTAACTAATGGAAAACTACTGTTTCATGCCTTAAGTATGGGCGCCATGTATAACGGGACGATCCTTTTCAGGACTCGAGGAAGTCGCATCTAACTATAGTCGGACTTTGAGTCTTCTTATAGAATGCCATGGATGATGTTATTTAAAATATAATCCAATTCACTCCTCTATTAATAACCTCGTTACTCTCGGAATTCGAGCTCAGAGTAGAAATTTGCAATCGACTCTCTTCAGGCATTTCCACAAATATCCCATAGTAATAATAAATTTAATATAAGCTATATATAACTTCTTTATAAATATTGAATCACTAAGTTGATTTAACATATATATGCATGAGTATGTATATTTATAATTATTGGTTTTATAAAACGACTAAATAAAATAAACAAACGGAGACCTGTTTAATTTTGAAATCAAGTTTAACACATTTTAATCCGTAATAAAAAACAAAAATATTATCACATAAAAACATTAAAATTTAGAATTATAATCTGTGCTTATATACACTAATAAATTATTTAATATTCAAAAAAAATAATAATAATGTAATCATTTACATATATATATATAATTTAAAATCATGCGTATAATAAATACACATGATACATTATAAATCTACCTATTGTGCCATTAAAATAATTCAGTGTGTATTATATGCCTATATAAGATAACATCCATTCACACTAGATTAATAATAGAATGTATTCTGATATTAGTTATGTATGTTTAAAAATATATTATGTTAATTGTCATGTAAGATTCAATTTGGAATATAATAAAACTTACTTCCAAATTGAAATAATTTAAAAACGTTTACCTTAGTCAGCTGTCATTTCCATCAGAGTATATATCAAAATATCAACATCTAAATTTTATTAAATAAATAAAAAAAATAAAGTGTTCATCTTATCAGTTCTCCACTTTAATATACGAAGTAATTTTTCTAAGTAAATATAATTATCCACAAAGGAAATAAAGTTTAAGAGTTCTTAAATTATACAATGAAGTAATCCAAGACGAGAAAGAATGCGGTTTTATATCCCTCCTTAGACGAAATAAAATGATGATGAATGTTGAAACATAAAGTTCATTGATCATCCTTTGAAGAGGCAATCCAGATATTCATTCTTTAAATATTTATGTAGTAAAATATTTAACATCTTCTTCAATATAATACTCCAATATTAAAGCAGCTTTTTAAATGAGAATTACGACGATTATATTTTAGGCATTGCTTAAGTAGGAATAAATTTACATATTCAGGTTTAAAACATCAGTAGAAATCTCTGGCATAAATTATCTAGCCAAAGAACATCTTTATAAATTTTTGTCTTCTTAAATTTATATTTTGAAAGCTCATTTCGAAGACGTTGATAACTTTTATAACCTTGTTAAATTCACTGATTATTTTTTTATAGTTCTTTATAATATTCAAAGGCAGTAAATTAATTACTTGAAGCAGGTTTTAAAATATTGAATCTTCTTTTTTTTAATTTTTCTTAAATGTGTTCTAAATTCGAACACATAACTAAATAGAAGATTATTGTTATAACAATATTAGTTCGTTTTTATACTGGATTAATTTCAGCAAGCATATCACATAATCACCCTCATGCTCTCTATTGTTTAACATAAACAATTTGTAATGAACCCCAAACATTTATTTTCTTTGATTCAACTGATAAAAATGCAATGTTGACTCAAGGATTTGTCAAGTGTCAAGTTTTTATATTAACAAAAAAAAAATACTATTAGTTAGAAACATTTTATTTATGTGTTTGTATAAATAAACTAGAATTATTCATTTTTAGAATTATTCTTTTAATATTAACTAGTTTATATATATATAGCTGATACATGAAAAGCTTAAGATAGGTGTAAGTTATTTATATCTGTTGATTCGATATAGGCACAGTTAAATTCACAAAGAAACAAAAATTGTTTTAGGTGAGGCTCATATGGTACTCTCACAAATATATATATATTGTAACCGGACCGCCATACAACCTTTTTATTACGTCAGTTGTAACAATTTTCTGATGAGCATGCTGCAGGAAGGAACCATCAATTGACATTCTTAATGCAGATGATAATGCCCCCCTACAACAATATTTCCTGCTCATCAGAGGATGTAGTACATAGAGACTGGAAACATCTAAATATTTCTATGTTTGGTTTCCCAAAGAGCGCCATTAGAGTTCCATCTCACTACAACCTGACTGGCCTAGGTCAAGTTATGTCAGACGTAGCTCAGAGAACATGAGATTCTCATGAACCAGTACTATAATTGGTGAGTGATGCGGAAAAGCAAACCGACCTGGATAACTGGATACCCAATTTAATTTTTAGTAACAAAAAAAAAAATTTATTAAATAACAATTAATTTGCAATTTCAACAATAGTTCATTAATTCCTCTATGAGAAGAAGCTTGGAAATAGTTCTAATTCAATCAATAGTTCATTTTGAATTCATTTATGGGAAGAAGCTTGTGAATATTCTAATTCAACAATAGTTTATTTAATTCCTTTATGAGAAGAAGCTTGGAAATATTCTAATTCAATAATAGTTCATTTTGAATTTATTTATAGGAAGAAGCTTGTGAATATTCTAATTCAACAATAATTCATTAATTCCTTTATGAGAAGAAGCTTGGAAATATTCTAATTCAATAATAATTCATTTTGAATCCATTTATGAGAAGAAGCTTGTGAATATTCTAATTCAACAATAGTTCATTAATTCCTTTATGAGAAGAAGCTTGGAAACATCCTATTTCAACAATAGTTCATTTTCATATTCCTTTATGAGAAGAAGCTTGGAAATATTCCAATTCAACAATAGTTTGTTTTTGTATTCCTTTATGAGAAGAAGCTTAGAAGCAGTCAAGCATTTATGGTTTATACAATAATTCATTTTGAAGCAGTCAAGCATTTATGGTTTATACAATAATTCATTTTGAATTCATTTAAGGTAAGAACCTTAGAAGCAGTCAAGCACTTATGGTTTATACAATAATTCATTTTGAATTCATTTAAGGTAAGAACATTAGAAGCAGTCAAGCACTTATGTTTTATACAATAATTCATTTTGGATTCATTTAAGGTAAGAACCTTAGAAGCAGTCAAGCATTTATGGTTTATACAGCATTTCATCATTTTATGAATTACTTACTGATTGGTAGGATATTATGAACTCTGTTCATACAAATTCTTGGTTTGTAGAGCATTTATCATTTGGTAATTGAGGCATTTATAATTTAGCCAAATATAGAAGTATGTTCTTACACATAAACTCTGTTAGCATTATAAGAAGCTTAGAAGCAGTCAAGTATTTATGATTTATAGAGCATTTCATCATTTTATTAATTATTACCGATTGGTAGACATTTGAACTCAGCAATTCTTGGTTTGTAGAGCATTTATCATTTGATAATTGAGGCATTTATAATTTAGCCAAATATAAAAGTATATTCTTATACATAAACTCTGTTACATTACCCAGATAGAAGTAATATGCAATTGAAGCATTTCTAATTCATATAGTAAATACGTTCAAATATTTTTATAAATAAATTTGCGTATAGCTATTTCATAACTTCACTTTATAACGTATGATAAAGACGTTTTAACATTTTATAAAACAAATTCTATGTAATTATTTCATAATATCACTTTATAGTGTATGATAAAGACGTTTTAATATTTTATAAAACACATTCTATGTAATTATTTCATAATGTCACTTTATAACGTATGATAAAGATGTTTTCATATTTTACAAAAAACAAATTCTATGTAATTATTTCATAACTTCATTTTATAACGTATGATAAACGTGTTCTAATATTTTACAAAACAAATTCTATGTAGTTATTTCATAACTTCATTTTATAACATATGATAAAGATGTTTTAATATTTTATAAAACAAATTCTATGTAATTATTTCATAATTCCACTTTATAACGTATGATAAATATGTTTTAGTATTTTATAAAAATTACCTTCCAGTTTTGCAGTCCATTTTATTCAAAAGAATGCGAGTTATTTCATCGATGGAAAGTCATGGCACAGCGTGGAGAGATTGAAGCTGCTAAATTACCCCATTATTATCATAATTCCTCTAGCAAAGGTTTCTTTTTCCATTTTCACTTCTTGCTGAAACTATATTTTAATATGTCAAAAGAATTAAGTAATTCACTTTTTTTTTTAAAAAAAAAAAATTAATATGTTCTGCCTCTCTGTGTAAAACGAGAGAGAAAAAAAAATTCTTTTCTTCCCACGACGTGTCTAATTTGAATACTGCCTCAGTTTAACTCAAGTATCTTTTTTCTTTCTTTTTAATGATTGGATAATTAATTTCTTTCTTTTTTATTGAGACAGATAAAAAAAAAATAATAAGATGATATAACATTTTATTTAAATCCATCAATACTAAAAATCAAAAATATGATTTTATTTTTCATTTTTAACGAATCACAACTTTATTGCGTTTCCAATTAGACTGAATCACGCTAGACATTTTTGAATGAGGGGGGGGATCTTATGAATATTTATATGAGGAAACATATATGTTTCATTACCCTCACCAAATTTTGGGATGAAATCGCCTGGAAGTACGATCTCATTCCATATACTATACACATTATTTCTCAGTACTGCCTGGTTTTAGATATGCTGATGAATGGGTAAGATGAGCTGGAAAAGTGAATACATGAACCATAGCCTCCAATGCTGGGACAAATAGATGGTCAAGCACAAACTACCAGTACACACCGCCTCATGACGTCGTGAGAAAATATCTCATTTTTAAGCACTACCTCTCTTGTACCTAGAAGCATCATCCAACCAAAAATAGGAGCCAGAGAAAAAGAATCAATTTGGCACTCAGCCAACCCTGCTCAGCTTCGGTGAGTCTTAGGGGCTATCATTTGGCCTATCCATGAGACCAAGGCCTATCCATGAGACCTATATATACGCACTGCTGGACTACTCTTGGAGCACAACATCAAGGTCTGGATAGTGCCGAGCATATACTTCGGAGCATCATAACACAATGCATCCAAGCAGCTCTGCTCAATCATCCACCATCTCAACATGAAAAACGCAAGTTCATGCATCACTACACCACACTCACAAACCCTTTTCCATCAGCTATCTCTATTTTATTCTGAATCATAACTGCAACCTGTTTTGGGAGACTGAGGATCATGATCAGTTCTCCTATAGTCCTCTTTTGTATTATGAGGTGACATACTTCTGGATTGTCGCTTTGTTGAAATTTTATCATGTTTAATATTACTGTGATGTCTTGCTTCTTCACTTCTGTATTTTCTTTGGAGATCATTGTTACTGTTTGATCTTCTAATTATACGCGTCCGATATGGACCATGAATACCATCTGTGAATTTTTTTCTGTTCCTCTTCCATGGTAGTACTTCATTTTTATATAAAAGTTTCTTTTTAAATGGTTCTTCTGCCATAGTAATTATTTTTTTGGTATTTGCAAAGGTTTCTTGTTGTTTAATTTCTTTCACACTGATAAATCCTGAGTTTTCAGATTCCTTTTTGGTGTCTTTTCCTGCGTAAGCAACTATATTTTTAATAACTGTCTTTATATATTTTTTTCTATACTCAATTTTTGATTTGAGTTTATTAAGCTTTTGTTTATAATTTTTATATATGGCTGAGGACTAACACACTTTTCTTTCCATTTTATGATTCCTTTCTCTATCTTTGTTACTATTTCATAGCATATATCAGACAAATTTTCTGAAACATTTTCTTCTATATTGGACAGTCCTTTTGTTATATTTTGATTATGTTCATTTTCACGTTTTTCATCTTCTTGAAGATCAGAAGATTTTAATTTTGCTTTATTAGATTCATTTTCATCCATGTGAAACTCTTTTACTGTATTTGATACAATTTCATTCTCAGCTTCTGTATATACTGTTTCTTTATTTTCAGTTTTAGAGGTATATTCCACAATCAGAAGTTTTCCTGAAGGTAGACTGACAATTTCAAGATCACTCTTTGTAATTTCAATTTCTTCCTTTTTAACAATCTCAAATTTTACTCCATCAGTATTAGGGTATTCAGTTTGTGATTCCTTTAAAATATCTTTGGTTGGAAGTTCCAAAGTTTCTTCCTCATCCAAATTTTTAGACTGAATTATTTCTTTTATTAACTGGTTGAACTTTTCATTTTGATTTTTCACAGCTTCCATAATTTGTTTTTTATCTTCTTCTCTCTGTTTGATATCTTCTTCTCTTTGCTTATCTCTTTTTTTGTTATCTTCTTCTCTCTGTTTGATATCTTCTTCTCTTTGTTTGTCTCTTTTTTTGTTATCTTCTTCTCTCTGTTTGTGGTCTGCTTTCATAATTTCGAATAACTGGGCTAATGTAGACATCTCCCCTCTTTTTTCTGATTCCTCATCTGCTTTAGCTTCTTGTTTATCTTCTTTTTCTATTCGTTCTTTGATCATATCGAATAGCTGCTTTAACATGGCTTTCTTTTTTGTTTCCTGAGTTTCTACGTTCGCCATTTTTCCTTTGTTTTCTGACTTAGTAAGCTTCTCTCTCCACCACAACATGACCTTACTCCATCTTCTTTGAAATGTCTGTTTCATTCTTTATGCCATTCATTTTGTGTTTTTCTTTTAGACTTTTATTTTTCCATCCTTCCTGAACAAATTACATCACTACATCATATGCACTGTTCATGTCACAGAATTGTGATCTGCTTATACCTATGAGTAGGCTAGCTAGATCGGACCTCACAATAGGGTGGCAAATTAACCGGCCCATGTCAGATAAGGCCTCACAGTAAGGTGACAATGTAATAGGTGCCTATGGTTAGGCTAGCTGGATAAAGCCTCACAGTTGAAAGACAAATGTAACCTGAGCCTATAGGTAGGTTAGCCAGGTAAAGCCTCACAGTTGGATGACAAATGTGACCGGAGCCTATAGGTAGGTTAGCCAGGTAAAGCCTCACAGTTGGACGACAAATGTAACCGGTGCCTATGCCAGATAAGGCCTCACGTTACAGCGCCAAGCTTAAGATAGGTAAGTTATTTATATCTGTTGATTCGATATAGGCACAGTTAAATTCACAAAGAAACAAAAATTGTTTTAGGTGAGGCTCATATGGTACTCTCACAATATATATATATAAGTCCACCAATATACAAATGGTATCTATACCAGTGACATTAAATTTCATATTTCTATTGTGTTCCGTATATAAATGTGGATTTTGTAGCAAAAAAATTCTACAAATTCACATCATTACTTCTATAAAGCACAATTTCACCATTAAATAGAACAGCCAATAGAATTTTGATATTTGAAATATATTGTTGCCATTTGTAAGATTTAAAAACAATAAGTGAAAATTTTTTTTGATACATCTTTGTGGCAGATAAGCAACAGATATTTGGGATTCTCACTGAGAGTCAGTGAGGACAACTATCATCAGTTAACCTCATTGGATGTCTACTGCATGGTTTAAGGGTTATATCACAATTATTTGCTCACAATGAACAGTCTGATAAATATTACAACTTTTGATTTGAGTAGAATTATTTAAATTCCTTTGTGTTTACTCAGATACACCACTGTCTCTAAAAATACACACTAACTTTATGACTCTCAATTTATGACATACTTTGTATATTTTTATTATGTTGAAAAAATGTTTTACATATGACATATGTGTGTAAATACACATAAGTATGTTACCCGACTTTCTGGAAAATAAGTTTTTATGATTCTGAAAGGTCATAAAACTATATAATATAAAAAGAAAAACACACTACATGCAATACATACTTACAATGTTCATAAGAAGCTTTAAATTCCATGATGAGTTCAGAAAATTTCTATAATGAGAACAGTAATAAGGTAAGATTTAACAAACTGGCATAAAAGGAAAAAAAACTTTTATAACTAAACAAACAAGAGCATCTCTCTACTCTAATGCCATCAAATTTATGCTAGTCCATTTAACTACCCAGAATAGTATCTGATTTTTGTTTTTATCAGTGAGGCATGGAATTCCAAGTTACCCAAATCTTTTAATTCCACTTTGCTAATCAAGCTAAAGCCGAAACTATTATGTGAATGGAGGTTTAAGTGTACTAATATTTAATAACCACTGATTAATCAAGCTTATTACAGATTGGCACTAGTATAAAGAAATGCTCCTTTTTAACATATATTGTGTGAACTATAGAAGTGAATGTTTTGCTATTATTCATATCTTTGTAAACAAGTATATTTTGAATAAATATTTAAATCATAATTGATGAAAGTATATCATTTACTGGTGATATTGTTTTAATTGTTGATAATTTGAATTATTATATCAATAAAACAAAAAAATATATAGCACTCTAAAGTTAAACAATTTTCTTCTCCCCCCCCCCCCCCCAGTGATGAAATGTTTATTCATAAAAAAACAAACAGATACAGTAAAATAAATGAAATTACAGGAGCAACATGATAAGAGGGGAAAGATACATGTAAAAAGGGAATGGAAAGTGGAGAGAGGAAATGGTGTGTAATCCAGGCTGGTCAGAAATGCATGTCTTTGTGATTGAGTCCTATGACAGAGGCTGAGAGTTGGAGGATTGCCCAAGTGTCTGTGAGGAGTGGAGGTGGGGCTAGTTTGGTATCTCGGGTTTTGAGAGTGCGAATTAGGTCCAAGAGCTTTTGGTTCACTGAGGGTACTCTTGGGTCAAAGATAATGTCGCATTGGAGCAACCAGAGAGCATAGATGAGAAAAACTGATAGTCTAATAGCTGCAAAGACCCCTGTTTCTATGGATTCTTGGAGGTTGAAGATGGTATTCTTTTGTGAGGAAAGGCAGGAGTTGATGACATTTCTCATACCAAGCAGAAAAGAACATTTAAGTAGGAACTTCTTCCTCCTCCTTTCCTTATGTATCGATTTCTATATTTACATATCCTACCATTTACAACATTCTTATACACTTAATACTATTTTTTACACCAAAACTTTACATCCAAATATTACTTCAAGAATATAAAGAAGTAATATTTGGGTGTAAAAAATAGTATTATCAAGTGTATAAGAAGATTGGAAATGATATGATATGTCAATATAGAAATCAATACATAAGGAAAGGAGGAGGAACAAGAAAACTGTGTTACTTCCATAAGAAGTGAAGAACACTAAAGATCAAGAATATAAACAAGCAATATTTGGGTTAAAATTTTGGTGTAAAAAATAGTATTGTTAAGTGTATGGTATATGTATGCTAAAGTTAATGAGTGTTAAAGGCAAACATGAAACAATAAATGGTGTAGACATAAATTATTTCAACCTCATAATCTTAAAATTGATATGAAAATCAAACATTTGCTAAGTTCTCCATCAGGTTCAATAATAAAGGCAATAAGGTGTTATCAGAGTTATAATGAGATTTTTGGTGTTTCTCCTTTCTTTACAAAACAGGTAGCAATTGACTGGCTTCCAAATACAATGAATGAACGAATCTTGAATGCCCAAGTCAATATTGCAGTGATTAACTGAAACGTAAGCTTGTTAAATGTAAAGTGCCATTAAATGAATAATAAAGCCTGCAGAACAAAACAATAGAACATCTTTATGTAGAATTCAAATTTTCACTTTAATAACATCACCAGCAATATATCAATCCTAGCCATCTTCCTTAATAATGATCAAGTCATATATGCAATTAAAAGCTTTAATGTTTGGTGTAAGTGATATGCATCTCAAACATTATAACAAAATCATAGTACCAAATCCAATCATATAAAATAATAACAATTCTTTAATTTTAAATTAAAAGCAACTTATACTGTAAACAATTTAATGGTATGCAATATAGGGGTGAACTAAGGGGTGATGGAAAGTCACCATCATTACCACTGATCACAAATAAAATAAATGTACAAGGAATGAAAATGAATATAATGAATGATAGCATGAGAGATCAACAAACAAGTAATTATAATTTTATCAGCATTACAGAAAAGTAATAATAATCATTCATCATCATGAATGATCAGAAAATAGAATCAACAGTCAACCTTGTGACTGGATTTGAAAGTGGTCCACTATAGACCAGGTTTATTATTTAACCACTGCCAAACTTAGAGCAGCAATACAAACAATAATATGGTTGTACAAACTTTAGTACTAATCCTTCAGAATATAACAATTAAAAAATGCTGGGATACAGAGACATGGTGATCATCATCAATTTTCTCTGGTCATTTAAGTATCATTAAAGTACTGGCTAACTATAAACTTAATATCTAATAATAAAAAACAAATAAAATGTAGTGCATGGACTTTAAAGGATATTTCTTTGTGCCATCCAACATTAGAAAAATAATGAAATCATCATCAACTGGGATTCCCATAACATTAAACATAAACCCCAATCTATATAACTAACCATTATACATGAATCCAGCTCAATGAACAAGAGATCTATAACTGTCACTATGAGCAAGATATATATAAACAAATATATATTTTACACCAATCCCAGGATTGGATAAATTCATTGGAATAACTTAATAAAATTAAGATCTGGTGAGAATGCTATAAATTCAGCAATCTGATTTTGATTAAAATAATACAAAAATATGCTATTACATTATAATTTACATATATCTCAATATGTTTACATAAAACACACCTATATATAAGCACTCAGATATGTTGCATAATAATTTAAAATTAACATATTACAACTGTCATTAACTAATAAAATAAGAATCAATTCATTTTAATAATTTAAAAATAATGACTAATTTAACATATATATGGGTCTACATGACACCCATTCAAATGTGTGCACACACTGGCATTTATATCCTAGGAGATTTCATTTGTCAAAAATAATAAACTTATTAAACCATATTAAATTTTCACAAGACATAATTAATTCAGTGTCAGAAACATATATACATAAAACCAATGCACACATATGTGCATCATATTATTATTATTATTATTATTATTATTATTATTATTATTATTATTATTATTATTATCATCTTCTTCTTTTTACAAATCAAAGTTATTAGTACATTTTAATTAAGGAAACTTCTTTTTTCAAAAAAATATATTGATTTTTCTGCAGTCCTTCATAAGTTTTTTTTTCAGGTTACACTTAATTAATTGTAAATGTTTTTATAATATTCTTACAACTTCTTTTGTTCTCTAATCTAAAAAGATACTTTGGAGTTTTCCTTTTTCAATAAAAGAAAACTGGAAATGTATCTTAGTTTTAGTTAAATAATTTACACAAAAATTATTTACTTTTAAAACTTGTAATTTAAAGATTTTAACTGTGAAGTTATTTCAATATGAAGTATATATCTCATATTCATACTATATAATATATATTACTATAATAACTTTATTTGTGCTTCATTTTATATTAGATAAAATTGCATATATATATAAACTATAGCACACTGTTTTTTCAATAAGCTGGATATTTACTGGAATCTGTTGGTAAGCTGATCCATTCTAAAACAGTAGATTGGCTTATTGACATCTTCAGGAAAGGTATAAATCTGGTAATAGTTGATATTCAGACAATATAATTTGGTAGACTTCAGGCATGCCATCTAATACACATATATGTGAGATATGATTCTTAAAAAAGCTGGCCCTTGCTTCCTTGTAAATTCAAATGCTACCATTGTGATATTAGTCACAGCTCTATTTCTTGTCTTCAGTTATAACTTCATAATAATAATATTGTATAACTGTTGTAAACCCCTTGAATGATTCAAATCCACCTTTTTATAATGTATTGTAAAATTTGAAAAAAATTTACATAAATTCTTTCTTTATATTGATCAAAAAAAGTTAATGACTCTTTTCAATTCACCTTAATTAAAACCAAATTTTTATCTACAAGTATTTTTAATCCTTTGAAAAACACCAGATTGTAGGATTTTAACACAAGCTTTAATTAGAAAAAAATCTTAATCTAATTATAAAGTAGTATAATTTTATAATTACTGATATTATTTAAACACAAAAACAAGTTTGTTTAGATTTTAAACTTAGAATTAATAAAATATTAACTAGATCTTTTAAAATGTTTAATTTATAATAATTTTTTAAATTTAAAATCATTATTTAACTCTTAACTGTTATTCCAGTGTAATTTAATAAACATCTATAAAAATTGTGTGTTCATTTCTATTTTTCCTTTCAACTTTATACATATGTGCACACATACTACAATATTATCCCATGCAACTCATAACCATCTCAATATATATATAATACTTGTGGAAAATAATGTTTATATGTAATATATTATAATTGGGTGTTTTAATTATTTGATATATTTCATTACTATATTTACACCTGATTTTGAGGAAGCATTTTAGTATAGCAGCAAAATTTTAGGCAAATTATTACAGGATATTTTAAAATATAGGATCCATGATATTTTCATCATTTGAGTATATATTAATATTAATAGATATAAAAAACAGAGTTGATTATACTTGATTTTAAAAAGTTGTATAACTTATTAGATAGAAAAAAATCAATAAGGGATTTTTATTGGGAAAGCATTAATTATGAAAGAGATTAATTAATACAGTAAAAATCATATAATAGATTCATTGAAGTTTTAAATAAAAATATTGTTGATAATTATATAGATTAAACCTCTAAACATCATATGAACACTATTTCTTATGCTTGCTCCACTGTTATTAAAACAGGCAAAACTCTCCATACAGTAGTGCCACTCAGTGCAAGCCAGAGTAATCAATGGATTACTTATACAGATTCTTATTATAGAATGTTTGTCATGTGCAGCCAAATATGTAATGATATTTTATCCATTATGAAAAGAAAAAATGATAAAGGAATGAAAAGGAATATTATGAAACTATGTGCTATATGCTAGATATAGAGATGGGGCATATAGAATGCTATTCAATAAAGCTAGAATTAATAAAGAACAAAAAATAATATAATATATAAAGTAATTGAGAAATCTAAATATTCAATGAAAAAAAGATTTAAAGAATATCAATTACTAGTAAATAACTATGATAACTTCATTACTAAAATATTTAGGTAAACTGATATATATTTGGATAAAGCCCTAAAAATATTAAATACAATATTAATACATTTTTCTTGCTAAGCACTTTTTCCAAAGGCAACTGTTATTTATAGATCTAGTTTTTTTAAAAATAGAATATATTCTTATAAAAAAGGTGCTTAACATTGAAAATGCATTAAGATTCTGTTTAAGATTTTCAAAGTTTTCTTTGAATATATGATATTAGTATTACTTTTAATTTATAACAATTATTAGAGTTAAAACAAAATTAAATGAATAATGTAGAAAGATCTTCCTTCATTTCTGACCTTGAACTAAAATGCAAAAAAAGTGTTTACTTTGGATAAGAACTAATAAAAAAGGAATAAAATAAGCTACTTTTATTAATAAAATAAATAATTTGCTTATCCAATAAAGGGCTACTAAGAAGATTAATGAAGCATGAGGTATATAACATCAAATATTGGATTATGATAATCAATGTAATTATTTTAATATTGGGCATAATTAAAAAAGAATATATTAAAATAAGAGAAAGCATGATTGTGCAATTAATTTATTATTTATTTTAAATTAGCAAACCATATATAGTTTATATATTAATTATATATATTATTTTGGTTTAAATAAATCATACAATATAAAATATTTTTCTATAACAGCAATAATTGTATATATATATTGTGACCTTCAGCTTTATTCATAAAGCTAAATATCCAGTTGTATAGTTGCTCAGTATTAAAACATTTTTTCAAGCCAACTTGATGACTGCTTGATATTTACAAGTTAGACATATTCCTTGAGCCAATTTACAACAACTATTATGATTTTTAATATCTTTAAAAGTTATTTTAATAGTTTGTGTGTGATTTAAACTCATAAATAATTGTGTGTAATTTTAAAATGCTTAGTTTTAGGGATATCATTACCCTGAAATGTTAGTAAGTTAATTGTAAAAACATTAAGAGAAAAACAATCTTAATTTATCTATTAATGTGTTAAAAGTCAATATTAGAATTAAAATCTAAAGACAAGTTTAAATCTTTAATGTTAAGCTATTAATATTTAAATTTCATAAAACTGCATTTTTATTTAAACAAATTGTTAATAAAAAGTATGCCTTATCTAATAATTGTGATAAAAATTAGTTTAATTAAATAATTTTTAAACTAGTTAATTGAAGATAATTTGTATTAATTAAGCTATTTTTTTTTTTTAATAAAGAATGCATTAGTGTGTGAGAATGCATGGGTTGTAAATTTTTATCTTAATTTCCTTGTTAGTTTAATGTAAAAAATTATGGTTGTTGTCGAATAGCTACTATATCCCACTCGATGGCGCAGTTTTCACACTTAAACTATAAAATATGATCATTCCCGGGCCATTAATTATAATCATTTTGATGTGTTTTTTGTAATGCGAAAATAAAAACAAAAGAAAATCATCTTTTTTAAATATTATTTAATTTCAAATATTATTCTTTTATTAACGTATACAAATTAAATGATAATAACAAATGTAAAATAAAATAAACAAATTACAATTTGATTCATCTTTTTCAGTTTGCTTTTTATTAGAAAAATCAATTTTCTATCGGAGATTTTTTTATTGGGGTTACGGGTTTTTTTTTGTTGTTTACCGCTATTTTTTATTTCAAATCGAATGACAACTAAAAGTAAAAGTTGTTACGGTTAGGTTTAGGGTTAGTTTTAGGGTTAGGTTTACGGTTAGTATTTTGTAATGCTAAAATAAAAAATATCAAAATCGTATTTTTGTAAATATTTTTTTTACTAATGTCTATAAAATAAATGATAACAATAAACGTAAACTATATTCAACAAAGTATAACAGTAGTCGGAGAAAAGAAAGAAACAAACTTTTTTAAACAATGACAAATATATATATATATATATATATATAAAATGTTTATAATATATGCTTCTTATGACATTTAAAAAAACAGTGTACAATTGTATTTTTCTTACTGGATATATTGTGTTAACGCTCTTTTTTATTTCAAAAATATACACACGGTACAATCTTAAAATGTCTCGTGGAAATGTTACGAACAGTATGTTACTTGACATGTTACCTAATTCCAATTCACTTTATACATATATCTCGTCAACATTTACCACTTAAAACTTCAATACACTGTGGTGTAAAAAGTCTATTAATTACTTTATGAAATCTGAACATTTCAGTACTTTAAAATAAAAAAAACCAATGAAAATAACATTTCCATCCAATTCAAAAAAACACACCCTATCCCCAAGCCATAACCATTTTATAAAGTGTATGAATTGGGAAAATGTATTTTCTGCATAAACATGCATGCTGTACTGTGACGCAACATAGCGGCCTGCAATCTGTAGTACAACAAAAAAGTTGTAATATAGAAAACACGGGTTTGAACATGTCGGCCACAGAAATGGCATTTTTGTGTTTTAGTGCAAAAACAGTGCCATCCAGTGGGATATGATGGCTCATCGATGACAACCAAAATTATTTTAAAAGTCTTTGTTTTAAAAGATATTAATTAAAAATGTTCTGGGAGGTTAAATCAGTTAAAGAATGTAAATGTTTAAGTAAATAATGTAAAATAATATTCTATTTGAATTAATGTAATATGTTATGTAATATTTTCTTTTTATTATAATACATTCTTGGTTTTTCTAAATAATTTAATGTTGCAATAATTAATTAATGTCTAAACAGACATGTAAATTTGTTTATTTTTAGTAATTTTTCCCAGGATACTAATTTGTAAAATTTAATAAATACAGATCAATGGTAAGTAAATTGTATGTCAATTTCATTTGTTAAAAATCATTCACATGACATATCTTATAAATAGAACTACTGAACACACAAGCTCATATTCATTTACTTTGCAGTTACTTCCTTGTTCATTTACTTGTTAAATTTTATTAATTTTTATTGCTTTTAATAAATTTTTGTTTGTTTTAAAAGTTAAGATATGAATTGCCAAATAATTTCATCCAGAATCAGAAGATTTAAACTGAAACTTCCAATACTTGAAATTTACATTGCATGGAAATAAAATGTTGCATAACTTTTATTGATTCTAATTTATTTATCAGAAATAAACAATATTATAAGTTAAATGTACTATATATGGAAATATGAAGACTACTAAAAACTTTAGACTATTCAAATATTATTAAGCAGTTTTATTTAAGAGGAAAAATATTTTGTCTAAAAGATTCATATTTTGAAAAGTGGTTTTCTTTGGATCTATCATTTGAAATGATAGACTGTTAAAATCCAGATTGAATAATATAACCTGCCATATAATAGAAAAAAATTATAATTGTGTTAATTAAATTTAATTATGCTCTGACAAGAATATATTTAATTTAACCTAAACTGACATTTTTTTGAATCATTAAAATGTATTTAATACTAGTATGTTTATTGGTACAGTCACTTGATGGTGCCATTGCTAGCTGAAATACGAATATGCCATTTACAAGGCCATGATGACCTTAAGTGTGTTATGGTAATTTCTCACAATTCATTGGCTAATGTATTATTAGCACATTTAATAATGCAACCTATTCTTATTCTGTGAATGATCACTATTCACACTGTGCTATCATATTATTTGAGGGTGTGTAGATTTAAAGTCAACACAATTATTGAAATATTATTGGAAAAGTAATTATCTTACATTTTAAGTGAAGGAGTATTACCTACTATTAGTTGTATAACCATTGTCATGCTTCCCAGCATGTTTTGTAATGACATAAAATTAGGGAAAGGGTATGGCCAAGCATGATTTTCACCAGCCTATGTGCAAAGTCATGGTATTTACAAGATGACTTGAGAGAAACAAAATGGCAGAAACTGAAGGATAGCATTACAGGTTTTGCAAACTGCCAGCTACAGAAGCTGATGCTGTGGCCTTACTTCAAACAAAGCACATATTGCCTTTGGTGAAGAACTGTGTTTGTGAGCAACACATGACACTCAAGATCAGTCCTGACTACCACTTTGAATGCTAGTCCCCATCCTATCATTGAAGGCCTTCCATTCGAAACAACATGTGATTTGATGGCTCTAGAATAACTTTGATGAAAGCTGTGTGAATTGTTTTACTGGAGCCATGATGAGCTCACAGTAGAATGGGCCTGCAATAAATTGGACATCTCCAGAATTTTTCTGATCAACTGGATCTCTGGTCTTCATGAACTTTGCAGGAAAATCCTAGTGTCTCAGCCCTGCTGTCAAACAGTAGGACAGATTTGATTGAGGTTGATGAGTCTTTGTTTACTCATCACACAAGAAGCACCAGGGTAGAGTGCTCCCACAGCAGGCAAGGGAATATTTCACCATCACTGTTCCCTCATACTCTGTGGCCATCCTTCTGCAGGTCATATGTGAGAAGATAAAACAGGCTCGAGCATCTACTCAGACTGCTGGAAAGGATACAGGATGTGACCTAGAGGTCACCAGTTTCTATCACCTCAAGATTAACCACCATTACAACTTTGATACCTTCAAAGGCACAACCAAAACATTGAGTGGTTTGGGGGTTGCTGAAGTGGCAGAATAGGAGGCATTGAGGCACTGACAGAAAATTAGTTGATGACTACCTGGCAGATATCATCTGGTAGCATCTCCAGGCAATTTTACAAGAAATGACTTTGCGAGAGAAGGAGTAAATAGTAAGAATTATGATTATATTCTAATTAATAAATCAGTTCACACTTCAAACAAAGAATTACATTATTAAATAAACAATTTTACGACTGATTTCATTTATTGGTTTCATTTTTGTGTAGAAATAATTGGATTATTTTTGTTAAGTAAAAAAATAACTTGTAACAAGCCGAAAATTGCAAAGTAAAAAAAGAAATCACAAATAGTGCCAAATAGAATGGTAAACCATTTTTTGTAATTAAATTGCTTAAAATAAATGCATGTTGTTGTAAACAAAAAGAAAGTTGTTTCTTTTAAAATTAAATTGCTTAGACTAAATGCATGTTGTTATAAGAAAAAAATTCTTTTACTTATTATTGTACAAAATATTTATCACCCGGCAGTTATATTTATGTGTTTTTGTCTAGCAACAACACCACCAAGTGACCTGTACAGGCTAACATACCAGTACCATATATTTTAAATATATAGTAAGGATGAATGACTTTTTAAAATTATTATAATGTATATTTATTACTTAAATACAAACAATTTTAGAAAGGATAATATTCATTTGTTTAATAAAATGAATTATTTTAAATGCTATTACATTTAAAAATGATGTTTTTACTATTAGTATCAATAGGGTTGAAGTTATTTGCTCTCTGAATATCGTTATCATATTGAATTCAACAAAAGCAAAGAAAAATATTTTCCTAAATTAATTAAATTAAATTTATTAACTTTTGTTATTTTATAGAAGCTTATAATACACAATGAAAAGATAATATTCCTGGATATTAATGAACAATGTATTCAGATTCATTATCTTTAAATTATTTACTCTCCTCTGCAGCAATTAGAATGTTGTATTGCAGATAATTTGAGTATGAATGCTCTTAAATTAATTTTATTTAAGTATTATAAACTTATCCTGTTTTATTATGTCTACTCTGCTCCGTTATCATTATTATTAGCAAAATCTGCTCTACTATGGAATACATCATTTCTCAAAGGAACAAATACTCAATTTTATCATCAATATATGCTTTCCAAAAATATAATAAGAGATTAATATAATATAAGATAAATTAAAGATGAATTGTATGTTTATTTAAAAATATATTTCACAAAAGTTAAATATATGTTCTTGTGTTGTTAGTCTTCATATGGAAATTTATTGCTTAATATTCATGTTAGTGTTTTATGTGTTTGAATTTTTCTATGTTTAAATAAATTGAAGAACTCTTCAAAGTTTTCAGAATGGCATTTATAGTGACCATGGCCTGCTGAATGGTTGGAACACCAAGGATGAAAGACTTTCATTTTTATTTGATAAAATGATATAATTTTAAGTCTCAATATTTATGATACTATATTATGCTATATATATATATATATATTAAATTGTTATAAGCTGCATTTATCCAAAAGTTAACAGAATATTACTATTTTACTATATTGTATTTTAAAATATTATATTTAATCCCTTTTATGAAGTTATTTATTTGAAGATATATGCTAATGATAAACATAATAGAAGCTAATATATAATTTATTGCTTATTTTTATGCCATAATTTATTTTATTAAGCTATATTTGGCAATAATTATTTACATTATCAGATTTACACATCATTTTAAATAGATTTTTGCATTTGTCTCTCATTTTGAAGTATACTTCTATCATGGCAATGTTTTCAAAGAGATTGTAGCTTGCCTCTCTCTTATGTCATGATATTTTCTGTGAATTGTATTATTCTTTGTCTCATATTTAAGCAAAAAATCCTTTATTTAAGGCAAATATTATTCTTATTGTACTTTTGATGGTTCATTCTCATAGTTTATATGTCAAGATATAAAGATCTAGCTTATATATTGTCCTCAGATGCAGGTGTTTCTTTCTTTCAGTGTATGCCATCATTTGCTTTGCCTTATTATCCCAAATGCAGATTTATTTATAATGTCCTTTTGTATAAAGTTATATGTAATGTACTATCATGACTTTATCCTGTCAATTGATATATTTTGTAGTGCTGATTTATGACATCTTATTTTCAGTTGCATTCATGGTTAATCAGAGTGAAGGTTGATATTGATTTTATATGTAATCTTGTTGCTGTGCTTTGCGAGTATTTTAGGATGTAAATCCAATAAGCATTTAATTTAGAAATGAAAGTTCTACATTTAGCTTCAGTAAATGATATACATCTCCTTCAACAGTTATTTCACCACTGGATTGCTAGATGATATTTGGAAGGTATTAAATACACTCATAAGGGATCGTATAATGGCATGGTTGTGATGTAAAATTGAGAACTTATTATAATATTAATATTGCAGAAAGTTTCATTAATCAGTGAATGATTTTTATTTAGTATTTATTTTATTTTCATTCATTCATCTGTAAATCATAGTTATAATTTTCCTTCATAGTGGATTGTACATTTGAGTATTTAAATAATTTACTCTGATAATATTGTGAGATATTCAAGTTTTGTATATTAAGTGCCTTTATTGTCAAAAATAAATGTTATTTTTTTAAATTTTCTTCTTGAGCATTTATCATTATTCACACATATATTATTCAGAAATCTGACTATTAGAAAGTTTACTATAATTTTATCCTTAATTGGATATATTGAGAATATATGAACATATGTTATTTGACACAAGTCACTTTATTAAAATGCATCTCAGATATAAAAGCATCTACAAAATAGATTTTTACTCCTTATTAAAAAATCACTTTAATCAATTTCATTTATTAAAAGATTTTTGTATTGAAATAATTTTGTTTCATTTAGAAAATTGTTTTGATTTTTCATCAGTTGGCCCAGGTCCCTATCTCTCATATATATCTTTATTATATGAAAAGTATTTATCTATAGTAAATTGTTACACTTTCATTTACCACTTTCAAACTCCCTCCACTCACAACTCTGACGCCATTCATTTAAGATAAATACAATAATGACCATTACTAATCATTATCGAAACTAGAGATTATTTCTAGCACAGATATAAATTTTAAATCTGTTAGGTTGTAGTAGTGATTGGTGCATGCCCATATTTATATGTGTAGCAACTGAGTCATCTTATAGCCCTCATAGTAGGAGTGTCCAGAGTTGCTTTGTGGTTTTATTTTCATTATGGATATATGTTTTGTAGCCATATCTTTGTGTAAGAATTTGTTAATTTAATGGTTGGCCATTATGTAATTTATATTGAAGTGTATTACCTAATTCAGGGCACATTTAATTTAAGTGTGAATTGAGAATTGATTTATAACACTTTGGCTGAGCTTTGCTTACCATCATTTATAAGACAGATAATCATTCAAAATTTAAGGTTAATGTTGAAATCTAAATAAGCAATGTGCATCATAACTGGCCCATAATGGAAGTAAGTCACTGCTGGAATGGTAAGATTAATGATTTATTACTCATGTTGGGACATAGAAAGCATTTAGTGTATGTATGTGTGAGAGTGTGACCTCTAGAATAATTAGTTCATTTAGCGTTAGAAAGTTAAGGCATCAAATGAACAGACAAGCCACAATTTAAAGGAGTAGTTAGTTAGATCGGTGTGACTGTTAAAAATTAATGAAACAATTTATATTTGATTTGTAAAATCAGTAGCATGAAGCATATATTTATTTTGATAAGTAGAATTGCTGATTTCAATGGCTGTTATATCAAAGTTATTTAGGCTTACCTCACAGGGAAATGTTTCTAAACCAGCAAAATATAGCTGGCTGAGATATATTTTTATTTAATTCTATGTAAAGATATGGTTGATAGAGGCATACCATGTAGAAATGTCTTATTAAGCACAAAAGAGAGATCATATTCTCTGTAGCGATTGTAAATCTACTGTAAATATTTTGTTTGTTAATCGGATTGCTACGATGCTCTATTAAATTAAAATTTTGCAGTTTATAACTTGATTTGTTAATAAATGATATGAGTTAATTAAATTTGGTGTTGTGTCTTAATGTTTTGGAACCCACGAAATCCAGAAATCTTAATCATATGCAATTTTAGATATTTTAATGTTTATTCCGGTACAGATTGCAAAAGTTTGATTATTAAATTGATATTTTCTTTTTCCTGAAATCCGAAATTTGCTTTAAAGAAATATTCATAACTTGCTTTATAAATTATTATGGTTATTTGCAAACATTTGGAAGATTTACTTTTAAATCAATTATCATTTTCATAAATACATTGTGTTGTGACTAATATCTTGATAGGACATAAAATGCCTTTTCCTACTCCTGGTATTTGAATGCGCTCCCAGTCGATAGTAACCTAGTTCAAAATTAAAGTTGGTAGAATATTCTATTTTAGTTAATTGTTTAGTAATTTATAAGATTTTATTATTATTATTGGTTGATGAAAAGTAAACATTGACTTAGAGATCAAGAATATGTTTACTTAAGTTATATTGCTGGGATAACATTCATTGGTCTACAATAAATTCGTAAATCACCAATAGAAATTTTGTGTTCCTGATTTGAACTCTACTATAATTTTCCAATTTTGAATTAAAAGCTCATGAACTTATTGTTATAGAAATAATGTGGTATTATAAATTAATTAAATCAATAAGACTGTTTATTCCGTGCATATCTGATCATGACAATACAATAGTGTGAAGAAATTAAAGGTAGTAAAGTTTAGTGGAAGAGAAGAATGTAGAGAAGTTATCGGAAATAAATTAATTGTAATTATGGTATTGGTGATTTATGTGGGAAATACCAAGATCATTAATGTTATGAGTGTTAATTGAGGTTTCTCCGCCTCTCTTAGCTTATTGGTAATATTTTATAATGTTTATTATTAGTAAAATTCTCGGTGTTGACATGAATTACAAAAGTAATTATAAAACCCTAAGCATAAGCAAATAGGGATTGGTATTTTAATTAATAACTTTGTGAGATATAAAACAGCTGTGTTGATTCATGTGATTGTTATTTACAAATACATGGTAGCCAAGTCAGTCCATTCCCTTTTGTGAGTTACAATTTGGCTGGCTTTATTTAAGAAATCATTTAATTTAAGAAGAGAATTAAATTTAGATATTTTGCAAGTTAAAACTAGTTTAGAAGTTAATGAATTACTTCCCTTATACATTCATAATTTGTAAATTTATGACTCCATCAAATCAGTACAGCAAGTGTTCTGTTAAAGTTACAATTTGGCACCCTGTTATATATCTATCTCTCTAGCTCTCCACCAGTATCATCGGTTACAATTTGGCTTACCCAACATGATGGCTGGATGGATAAGTAACCATTATCTTCTCTGTTTCCTCAAGTTATAATATATATATACACACACAATTATTGCTGTTATATGAAGGTATTTAATTTTATATATCAAAAAAACCCAGTGACTTATATGTGTAACTATCAGTAAACATAAAATAAGTCACCTACCCTTTAGCTTTGATTATATATGATCAAAGCTAAAGTGTAAGTGGCACATTCTATATTTTCCATTACTGACAGTTAGTTATGATCAAAGCTAAAATATACGTGTTTCATTCTAAATTTTAAATTTAGTGACAGTTTAAGTATAGCTTTCTGGGGCTTTTCAGTATTTCCATATTATTTAATCTAATTCAGGCTATTAAAACCTTATATTTATATCTATTAACTGAAGATTAATTCAATATTAAGAGATGGTTAAATATGAAGCTCAGCCTTTTCCTCTAATTGGTTATAGTGATTTTGGAATAGTTTTTGAAATTAAGTTAATATATATAAATCATACTCTGTGAGTAAGTATGACATTAAGTGGTATCCTTTTATACAATCAAAGATAAAGTATAGATGACTCATTCTACATTAACTGAGTTAGTTTACATATTCACTAGGGATTTTCAGTACTTCTGCATAATTTCACTCAATTCAGGCTATAAAAAATTATATTTATATCTATTAATTGAAGATTAATTTAAAATTAAGAAGTGGTTAAATATTATTCACCGTTACTTCTAATTAATTATAGTGATTACAGAATAGCTTATAGTTATTCTTGAAATTAGTTAGTATATATAATCATGCTCTGCACATAAAGTATGTCAGTAAGTGGTATGGTTATGCATGTTTAAAGTTAAAGCATGATTCATTCTATATTTTATGCTTACTGACAGTTTACATATAGCTTACTGGGGGTTTTCAGTTCTGCATAATATCATCTAATTCAGGCTATTAAAAAGTTATATTGTACGATATATATAAAAAAGCAACAATAATGAATTACATTTCTTTCCATTTTGGATAAACTTGGTTTTTATATATGTATATATAACAATAAAAATAATAAATATAACAATAATAAACCATTATATACAGTCTTTCAATCTGCACAAGTACTTTCAGTTAATTCCTTAACCTGCCTCAACTGTCATTCAATTCAAAAAACCAAAATGAAAGCAAACACCATCAGCTCAAATCCCATGAATCCTGAATTTTAATGTTAGCAGCTTGTCTATTGATTAAATTCATTTTATTCCTATTCATTAAAATTGCCTCCTTAATTTTTCTTTTATTATGGTTTCTCTTTTCATGAAAAATCTAAACATTTTCAAGATCAAACTTAAATTTATATTTACATGTTCTTTCATGATCCAAAAAAACTCAAGCAGTATTTAAATCAATATTATTTTCACACATTTATATGACAATTCATGCTCCTTTAATCTTTTTTCAATACTGTACCTCAATTCACCTATATATAACATACGTCCACAAAAAATTTGATAAACATTACTTTTCTGCTTGATAGGTGTGATATTTTTAGAATTTTTCATTAATTTATTAACATTATTTGTAACACAAAATAAAACATTATACACATTCTTAAAATCAAAACTATCCCAAATCCAAAATTAAACCAGACCAGCATAAATATAATATTAAAACACAACCTAAGGTTTCACTGCTACAAGCAATTAACTTATTTAAGAGTTCTTTTAATATTAAGGGTGTATGGGAAGTGAATGGATTTGTGGGTAGTTTTTAATATTATATATATTGTGTAGGTTTTGTAGTTCTTTACACTAGAGAAGTCTGCTTGTAGCAGTGAAACCTTAGGTTGTGTTTTAATATTATTTTTATGCTGGTCTGGTTTAATTTTGGATTAGGGGTAGTTTTGATTTTATATTGAGTAGTTTAGCTTTATGGTTGTAATGTTTACATTCTTAAAAGTAAAAATAATAATGATTTAATGACTGCTTGAGTTTTCTTGGATCATGAAAGGTCATGCAAATATATATTCAAGTTTGATATTGAAAATGATTTTTCATGAAGAGAGAAACCATAATAAAAGAAAAATTAAGGATACAATTTTAATAAATAGGAATAAAATGAATTTAATTAATAGACAAGCTGCTAACATTAAAATTCGAGATTTATGGGATTTGAGTTGATCACATTTGCTTCCATTTTGGCTTTTTGAATTTAACAGCAGTTGAGGCAGGATAAGGAATTAACCAAAAGTACTTCTGTGGATTGAAAGACTGTATATAATAGTTTATTAGTTATATTTATTATTTTTATTACTACAATAGTTTTTTAGTTAACGGATATTTTATTTGTATATATATATATACCATGTAAAGTAAATAAACTCTAATGTTTATTTATTATATATTTTTCTTGTATTGGTTTTGTATTAATCATATATACAGTCTCAAATGATGATGAAGAGCAAATTCAATTATTTTTGATCATATATAATATATAGTATATAATAGTAATATACTTGAAGTTACAGTATATCTATTTTTTTCCAAAAAATACTCTAATTCCTTTGTAATTATGATATAAATAAGATTAAATTAGATATATAAATAGTTTTAATTTGTTTTCTTTTAATTTCATTACTTATACCTGTAAATTTGCTTACTTTTATAAACAAGATTTAGTTATAAGCCCTAAGATTAATTAACCATGATTATTTTAAAGCAGTTAATCTCTATTGCTTGGTAGTTTGAACAAAGCTATAATATTAAACAGAAAATAACACTGGTTGTTTTTTATAAATAGTTTTGAAATGTATAAAAAAAATTTATTGGATGTTTTATCAGTTAGAGTTAAGGGTCAGATGTTTTGTTTGGGAAGCAGAAACTGATGGGTTCTATAGTTTAATGCTGCAATCATAGATATAATGTCACTATTAATACATGTAGATTTGAAAATGACAGTGAAGAAAAACAAAAACTTTTTAAAATCAGTTTGTGGATATTGTCTTGGTTTTTACTCTTTATCAGCCACTGAATTTCTTTAGATTTTGAGTGGGAAGTTTTATTAGATAAGATAGAATTCCATCAATTATTCAATAGTAGATTTGGAATTATTTACTATCATGAGAAATGCAGCCTGCTGTCTGTTGGCATACTACATCCTGATATAATATATAAAAAGTAAGAAAAATAATATAAATGGATATATCCCTCAATTTGTGTCTGAAAGTTTGAAGTAGCAAATATAGGGGGAAATGATTAAGTATGTTTATCAGTTAAAGATTATTTAACTAAAAAATCTGTAAGATGAATAATCTTTATTTTCATATTTTTTTAAATAATTCTGACATAAATCTTTATTTATTATAATAATAAATGATGTATAGGAATAGTGTAATAATTACTGATCCATTTAATCGCAGCACTTAAACTCATCAGTTAAAATGTAAATAGCCAACTTCTGTACCAAATTTGTTATTTTATTAAATCCATTTCTTTTAGTTTCAGCATTCCAAAATCTTGATTATATCAATAATCCTATTTAAAACAGTATCTAATTTATCCAGACAACAGTGCCACTTAGTGCCAGCTCTAGTAATCAATAGATACTAGAAGGTGATTGTTATATCCGCACTTACGACTGTGCCAATGTTATAACTGCAAGTCATACTGTGCAGTCAGCAAATAACGTTCGCTACTGTTCAACTGCATATGCTCTCCAATGAATGGTCTGCAACGAATGCTCTGAATATTCTCTGTATTCTCTGCAATGGATGCTCTCCAAACGAATGGTCTGCACTGAATGCTCTGCCATGGATGCTCTCCAATGAATGGTCTGCACCGACTGCTCTCCAATGAATGGTCTGCAAGCGGATGCTCTCCAAACGAATGGTCTGCAACGATCTATTTCTACAGTTCGCTAAAGTTCAATTCCCACGATGTTCTTTCAGGCTGGCTGCTACAAAACGGTTCACAATGGGCCTACTTTAGCCCCAGTCCAGTGTAGCTGTACACGAACTCTTCGTAGTAAGCACTGCGACTGCCGTCAGCTATCTCCTACTGGAATTGAACAGTAACTCTACTGTAGATGCACTCCATACTGTCTGCTACTCGCTACTGTGCGACTGCTCTCTACTGCTCTCTATGTTACACTGCTTGATGTTACCCAGTCTTCTTATCGCTCTCTGACAACTGCAACGATCAATCAATGCACTGACCAATAAGGTAACGTCTCTTATCTAGAAACATTTGTAATTAGCAAATATTTCTAGGAATTGTCGATCGCCATTACGTCAATGCACTAATTAAATTCCTCAGCTATCAGAGCGCGATCTAAAAACAGCCTTACGAATAAATTCTAGTTTTTTCTGGAGTGCACAAACATGTCTGCCATTTTACAAAACACTACACACCTCCCTCCACTCCAGAAAAACCCTTGTTGCTAACGTTACTAATTGGGATTGACATTTTCACCCGGTTTCTCCGTCTACGGCTAAACTTGTAGTTCAACGTATTCGCTACTCCCAGGTTCCAAATGCGACTGCGCCAATGTTATATCCGCACTTACGACTGTGCCAATGTTATAACTGCAAGTCATACTGTGCGGTCAGCAAATAACGTTCGCTACTGTTCAACTGCGTATGCTCTCCAACGAATGGTCTGCAACGAATGCTCTGAATATTCTCTGTATTCTCTGCAATGGATGCTCTCCAAACGAATGGTCTGCACTGAATGCTCTGCCACGGATGCTCTCCAACGAATGGTCTGCACCGACTGCTCTCCAATGAATGGTCTGCAAGCGGATGCTCTCCAAACGAATGGTCTGCAACGATCTATTTCTACAGTTCGCTAAAGTTCAATTCCCACGATGTTCTTTCAGGCTGGCTGCTACAAAACGGTTCACAATGGGCCTACTTTAGCCCCAGTCCAGTGTAGCTGTACACGAACTCTTCGTAGTAAGCACTGCGACTGCCATCAGCTATCTCCTACTGGAATTGAACAGTAACTCTACTGTAGATGCACTCCATACTGTCTGCTACTCGCTACTGCTCTCTATGTTACACTGCTTGATGTTACCCAGTCTTCTTATCGCTCTCTGACAACTGCAACGATCAATCAATGCACTGACCAATAAGGTAACGTCTCTTATCTAGAAACATTTGTAATTAGCAAATATTTCTAGGAATTGTCGATCGCCATTACGTCAATGCACTAATTAAATTCCTCAGCTATCAGAGCGCGATCTACAAAACAGTCTTACGAATAAATTCTAGTTTTTTCTGGAGTGCACAAACATGTCTGCCATTTTACAAAACACTACAGTGATCATGTGATGCTTTAATAATCATATATCTATACTGAAGTTAGTAATCAGAATATATTATAATACATATGCGGATGATTAATTGTCTGCCATATATCATCAGTCAGTATTATATTGTTGCAGCCCCCTAAAAATCAAATATTATTTCTGTATGATGAAATAAAATAAAGCTAATAATAATAATTATAAAAGGTAGCTAGGCATTACCACGTTTGGAGATATAAACCAACTACATATATACATACTTATAAAATCATGTTTGTATATATACATAGTGAAATAATAAATGGTATATATTTCTTTTCTTTTTTTAAAAAAAAAAACAACCTTATAAATGAGTGGCTTATACATAAGATCTTCTCTCCGGCTCATTCCTAAAGATGCATAATGATTATTATAAGCAATTCCAAGAACTACATGTCTATGAAAATGGCCACCAAAATTTGTTCTGAAACTAATAGGAAATCTATCAACTGCTAAAAGATCATTGGTTAGATATCTAAAAAATAAAAATCAAGAAAATAAACCACCTGTATTTAAAGTTTTAAAATAATAATAAATATCAACGTATATTAAATTCTAGATTCATTGGATATACATAGATCATTTTTTCGTATCCATTATCCTTTTTTTTTTAAGTCCCAAATTTAAGGTCATAACATTTTTTGCACAGACATTTTTTTTTGGTATCTATCATGGTTCCAAAACAGTATTTATTAACATAGATAATTTGCTTTTGTAAAATTTGAATTAATACTTTTATTTTATTGGAAAAAATAATAATAACAATAATCTTTATTCTGCTAGTTCTTATAATTTATAAATACAGTAATTCTTTCTTTATTTAAAAATAAATTTAAATGAGCTTTAATAATTTTATAAATCAAAGATTTGATCATTTCATTTTTACATCAAAACTTCGAACAAAAAAAAACAAAAACGTCAAAACAATTGGATTACTTTTACTTTAGATTTGAAAAAATTTACTTCAAAGAGTCATAAAATATTTTACTTATTTTACTTTCTAGTTTTATTGGAATCATTTGACAGGTTTATAGAATATGATATCGCAATATACCGGTTCCATTTTATTTGACTTAAAATATCATAATTTATTGCTTCTAATTGGAGTTCAATTGTAAATTAAACTCTAATATAATATATTTATTTTCTTAACTTTAGTTTACAGTAAATTTTTATGAGTACAGATTTTAGCAACAAAAAAAAATATTAAAGAAAATTATGATATATAAATAGTTCACGTGTCAGTAAAAAATTCGAACGTGACATTTGGCACACCATAGGATCGCCATCAATGATATAGAAGATTACATTCATTTATTGTTTTTCTTTTAAATGAACTTGCAAATTACAATAATATTCCTTTGTATATCAATCTCCATCTGACAAATAAATTGGCATTAATAAAAAAAGCAGTTTTTTGCAAGTTCATTTAATACGATTCTTTAATAATCTAGCTTTTGAATTACCATAGTAAAATTTTCAAACTCATTAATTGGTTTATATTATCAGCACTATGTATTTGATAAATCTGTAATTCATTTACAGGCTTTGTAAAATGGGTAGAATTATGTTAATTGTGGTAGGTGAGAATGAAGCCACAATGCCCATGTAAAAAAAGATTGTGGAAATAACAAGAACAGGAAAATTTGTAAGGCTTAGTAAAATAAAATAGAACTAGGGCTACTAATGTTATGATGTCTTGACTTTAAGAGAGTTAATTAAAATGATACTTTAAGAATCTGGCTTGCAATTAATCATAGTAACATTTTTGAATTTGATTGTTCTGTGAATATATATGTATATATACATTCTAAATATAATATATATTGATTGTTTTCAATTACAATATCCTGGTTCTATTTAAGTTATACTTTACGTAAATAATCATTAAATTTTTTATTATCTATAATTTTTAATAGACTTATTTGCTACCATTTTTACATATCCAACATTTCTTCCTTGAAATATGACTTGAAAATTTATTATATATTGCAATGAAATGTTTCAGGATGTATGCATGCAAAGTATGTGGTTTCCTAAAAGCATATATAAATAATCTTTGATATATCTCCACTGTAATTATGCATCAAGAGGCTGGAAACTCAACCAACTATATATGCAGATATACACAATAAATTTAATAGTGGCGTTTTAGCTGCATATTTTTCTCCCCCCCCCTCCAAAGGATTAGGATGTACTATTTTTAAAAATTAAAACTGATACAATGGAAAGATGTAAAGTCTTTTGATTAAGTTAGATATGAAAAATGATTTAGCATGCTCTTTTTATTTAATATAATCAAATGTCCTACATATTTTAGTCCCGGTGTTAGTGTAGTAAACTTGAAACATAAAGGTCCATTGATCATAGCTCAATTGTTACTCCCAGTGTTTGAATACCATTTTTCAAGGCATACAGCAATTAATTATTATTTAATATAATATCATGCAAATAAAAAAAAAGTCCAGTATATCAAATAGAATGTGAAAACAATCTATAAAGTACAAACATAATTTTGAATACAGGTAAATTTTAATAATTTGATTTATTTATTTTTCTTGCTTTAATTTAATTAATAGATTAAATATTTTTTATACTAAATGTATATCATTATATTTGTTTTTGCAAAGAATTATGAATAATACTTTTCTAATAGAGATGTATTCATAATCATCATGATTTATTTATATTTTACCCCTTAATAAATGCAACACTTTAAATAAAAAGAATGCACATCTATTACAAATCACACACACCAATTGCTTATAAAGCAAATGATTCACAAAAGAATTAGATATATTCACCTTTCTAATGGAGGCTAACTAAGGACACAGCGCAATATCTTTCTATTCCAAAAACATATATATATATCACATACATATATATTCATTTACCTCTTTCCATCCACAGATACCTTTCACTAACTTTATCCCATTCAAATGATTCATGATTGTGGACATTATATACTTTAATAAAGAAACTTGATAATGATAAGACTTTAATAAGATATAGTGCCCTGTGTGGTTCAATGCAGTGTCAGATACTGGAGTTTAAGATTTTTGGATCACACCAATTCCTGAATAATAAAGCAATTTCATTATTTAATTTATATGATTTAATAAAGTTGTAATAATTATATTTATAAAGCGCATATTCGTTACTTTAAAGTAATATACATTAAGGCTACAACCTTAAAACTATGCGCCTGAAAAAATGACGGTAGGGACCTCTGCAAATCTTTAACACAAGATTTATTTAAAAGACAAGAGCGATTATTGCTCCATGAGTAAAAAGGATTATCATCTGAATACAAATAAAATTTTAAAAAACTTAACAAAACAGACAAAATGGATAAAAAAATAATTTTTAATTTTGCAGCTATAAATTGATTTTGAAATAATGTTATTAAAAACAAAACAATGATGATCAGATAAGATTCTATGACTGCACTTATAAAACAAAGATGATTACACTCGTACTAAGTGTGTGCTGGATTTTACGCAACATATAAAAGCAAAGACAATTACAAACATAATAGCAGACAAAATACTTCACACCTTTTCAGTTCATATAATTGCACACATTTGTTTTATGGTTTCGTGCGTAGAAAACTATTGAGATATGGGCGCATCAGATCAGTCCCAGAAAACAAACATTAAACATTTAACCATATGCTAAGATATCTCTGATTCTCATCATAAAAGAAGAATTTTATGAAGGAGCTTGAATCTACTATCCACTATATTAAATGCAATGCTGCATATAAGCATAACAAAATGCACTCATGGGTTTAAATATATATTTTTTACCAAATCATGTGGACTATATAAACATTTATATAACAAGAGGCAATAAAAATGTTCCTCTGGCTAATAATGAGAGCACCACCCTATTTTTTTGAAGCTTACCCTACCCTCTTTCTAATACTTCTTTAAATAAATGTCTTTTTTACCCAGGCACAAATATGTAAGACATATAACATCATAGTATCTCATATACTAAAAAGAAAGATCCTCCATCATTAGGATGCTGAAAATAATTGCAAATCTCTACACAAATTTAAGACTATCTTCTAACTTATATATGTAAACAAACAATGCTGTCAATATATCCATTATACTACCATTCTCACATATGCAGTTAATAATGTCTTTCCCCATTTGTCCAAAGAATCTATCTAGCTATCATCAACAGATTTATATTTAAGATGCAAGTATATGCTGCTAGAAATACTTCTTTAAATCTTAAGACTATTCATTAATATTTTGCTACGATGTTTCTCACTTTTTACATATTATAATTTCAAACTAAAGACAGACAAATTATATTTAAACTAATTTCCAAATAACCACATACACACTTATATATATATTTTGGACTTGTTCCATCTTAAAATATTATTATAAGCATTATCGTGATTATTGTTGCTACTGTAATAAAACAAAATTTGTATTTGTTTTTTATTTAAATAACTTGTCTGTAATTATAATTAGGTCTGCCTTTTTGACTATTATAATATAAAAAATGCAGACAAATAACAATATATAACAGATTGTTATCTAAGTTTTCTTTCACTTTAAAAATTATAATATCCCATTTATAAATAATAATTTAAAAAAATGATTTTAAAATCTAGAGGCATTTTTTATTTTTCCCAATAAACATAAATAGATTATCATAAATGAATAAAGTTGTAACTCAAAGAAAATCTTTTTTCCAAGGCAATTTATTTCTTTTAAATATGGGCAGTTCAATGAAGATGTAACAATAAAATTGATAGCTTGATCTCCAGGATTTAGAAACACAAAGAATTAAACATTTTTTAAATATGTTGACACATCTGCAACAATGTTTAAATATTGTGATTTGTTTCCTAATCAATTTTTTTCCTAATCTAAAGATTCTTAAGAAATCATTTCAGAAGTGAAAATGAAAATCAAATTTTTGAATAATGATTAACTCTATCAGTTAACTAGTCAGATATTTTCACTTTTTGTATACAGTGTAATTACAAAGGTTTATTATTATTATTATTATCTAGCTTACTAACAACACTAATACTATTAAAACAAAATCTCACACATAATGCTTTCTTTTATCCTAGCCAAGCCAAATAAAATAAAACAAATCATAGAATAGGAGTACAATATCACATAAAATATTAGTTATTATATGTGATGTGATGCACTGTGACTTCTCCTTAAATGGAGTCAGGAATCTCTCAGCAACTATGCCCAGGGAAACCTGTTAGCCACTTTACCTTCCCTTTCTATTCTCCACCCCAAATTTTCCCATAATCTGTTCCATCCCATTTCCAGAACATAATCTTTGTTAACTCTATGCCCTTTATATCTAAATCTCTCTGATCTTTTCCCAAGCCCAGCATAAAAACCAATAACCCACTTTCTGTATATCATATTTATTCTTCCATAACTTCATTATTTGTACTTTTCTGCTTTCAAGCATTTACATTCAACTAACAGATGCTTAATATTTTCTATGCCTTCCTTACACAATTTGCAGACTAAATCACCCATATTTTTCCATTTACATGCATATTCTCTTGTTGCTAAAAATCCCATTCGAGCCTTAAACAATAAACTACTTACTTTGCTATTATCATAAATTAAATCACACCCAATGTTCCATTTATTTCTATATATATTTAAACTCTTTTTACTCTCCATACTAGTTCTCCATCTCTCCAACTCCCTATTCTTTATTAATGCATCTATTCTTTTATCCCATTCCTTATCACTATAGCATTCAACAATCGTCTCAACACAATCATCCTACCTGTTATACAAGTATACTGATATAAATTCTTTATCCAAATTTTTGCATACCACATTACCTTTCTCACCCATTTTGTTGCCTGCCCTTTACTCATAACCCAATTAAATACTATTTTGGCTATTCTTTTATTACCCATAAACTGCAACCTACCAAACATTTTCATTTTACTTTTTGCATCTCTCATATAAAAACTTGACCATCCCATTTCTCCTTGAATTGCCTCCTTTGCTGTCCACATCTCTGCATATAATGCATGTCATCCTACTTCCCTTTGTACTTTTTCTAAGTAATCTAATACCCTTTACTAACACATAATACATCATTACCATATGTTAACCCTGCTACTGCAACTCCTTTCCATACAATTCTAGCTACATCATATTTATTATATGAAAACACTTAATTTCTTTATCAATCCCTTTCTTCTCTTTGATTCATTTATCAATTTTTTCTCCCATTCATCCAAGCAATTTTTCTGATTATTTAAGATGATTCCCAAATAATTATATCTATTTACTACACTTTATATCCCTCAATAAAAATTCTACATCTTCTCTTTCTCAGTATTAAACATCATTATATTTGAGTTTTCTTCACTAAATTTAATCCCCATCTAATTTACCCACCCTTGCACATGTCCTCAGCATAGCATCCATATCTTCTTTCTGCACACAAAAAGGCATCATCCTAAAAAAAAAAAAAACCCGACAAAATATAAATTCCCTTGTCACCTATTAATGATATCTTTATCCCTCTTCCTAATCTTTCTATTGCTCTCTCTCCATTTCACTCAAATACAACAAAAACAAAATAAGTGAATAGGGCATCCTTAATTGATACATATTAAGTAATTATTTTCATATAATTTCTTAATAAAAAACATTAAAACTTCATCCATTCCCAAATTTTCTAAACTTACCCATAATTTATTTCTATTTACTCTATCATATGCCTTCTTTATATCTATAAAACTCATATATAACCATCTACCTAAATTCCTACTCATATCCATAAGTTGTGTAACTACAAATAAACTATCTCCTATATGCCTATCTGATCTAAACCTCCTTGCATTTCCCCCACTACATTATTCTCTTCCATCCATTTTGCAACTCTTCCAGCCACCATATATGAGAAAACTTTATATAAAACTGATGTTACCACTATCGGTCTAAAATTGTTTAACTTTTTATGATCCTTACACTTTCCTTTAAATAATAATATTACTCTTGTATTATTCCAACTACCTGGAAAAACTCTTCTGTGTCATCTGATTGAAACAAGATAATGGCTTTACTTTTGCCCTATGCCCTAAATTTATTACCATCTCTGCTGCCCATCCATCTAAACCTCTTGCCTTTCCACTTTTCAATTTCTTCCCTGCCTCATTCAGTTCATTTTTTGTAAACCCAATATTCCCATTAATATATGCTTTCATGTTTTCTATCATTCTGTTCTTCACATCAAACATCTTTTCTATATCCATTACATATCGATTTAAGATTCTCTCTAAGTCTTCTCTAGAGTTACACTCTATTCCCTCATCATCTGGTAATACTATCTCTATCTTTCTCTCCTACATTTCTCCTTTTAATGTAATTCCAAAATTTTTTACTCCCATCTCTTCCACTTTTATTAATTTCCTCCAACAATTTACTATTCAATTTCATTCTCTCTCTATAATTATCTATTTTATCCAACTTCTTCTTTTCTAAGTACTTTTCCCATTTAGCATTAATATTTTTTTCACTTTCTTTGTTCCTAATAGCACACTTATATTCTCTGCATGCTTCTTTCCTCTCTTTTACACTTTTAATAATTCTCATTTTTTTAATACTTTTATTCTTCTGAATATTCTCACCTAAAACCCTATTTGCCACTTTTTCTATTTCATCACACCAGTCCTTATACTAACCCCCAACCAACTCTTCCATGGTTTCTTCAACTTGTATTTTACACTCCTCCAACTTATTCTTATCATTCACTCTCTATTCACATTGTTCATTATTGTTTCTACTTTTATTTCTATTCTCCATCACATTACTAACCATTTGTATTACAGTGAAGTTATGATTACTATTACATACTCTCTCTTTATTATCAAACACCTTAATTTTCCGTACTTTATTCACTCCCTCTTTCTCTACCAATACATAATCTATTGTGTGAAATATATTATTTCTAGACCATGTGTATTGTCCCTCATAAATATTTGATAAATTTCCAATGCTCAAATTCACTTTCTGACAAAATTTCTTCAAAAGCTGTCCATTCTTATTATCTACATCGTCAATTTCTTCAATATGTCCATTCATATTCTCTACAACCATTATTCTCTTCCCCTTTTATAAATAATGTACATATAAATAGTGCCATCAAGAGGCTGACATAATAGAATAGAAAACTACCAAATTAATTATAAATTTGGTCATTGTTTACAATAAAATAAATCTACTGTTTAATTCATTTACAGAATTGAATTATAATAAATAAACGGTGACGATTTAGTTTGCTCTCGTGGTCATTTTGAAATCTAAAGATCAGACAAAACCACCCTGACACATCCAACCGATAAATAACATAAATATTGAATAAAAATACTTTAAATTTATATTTTGGAAATTATAAGCTAGTAATATCTGAGCAAACAAATTTAAAAGTCAATTATTAAAATTTATTTATAAAATACATTTTCAGTACTCAAACAATTATATAAGAAAAAACAAAATATAATAATTAGTAAAAATAGAATTATTATTTCTGTTATTATTAAGTACAAAAGTAATATATACTACAAAAACTTGAGCTGAGTCAAGCCACTATGAAAATGTATAAAGATAGGAACAATAGTACTTAATAGCAGTAAGCTAGATTTTGGTGAATTCTTGCCAGAATCCTGCACTATGATTCTGGTGAGAATTCAACGAAAACTAGCTTAGTGCTATTAAATACTATTGTACCTATCTTTATACTTTTTCATTGTGGCTTGACTCAGCTCAAGTTTTTGGAATATTTCATTAGTATATTAAAGAAAATGTTGGATAATTAAAAGTAATATATTTGGGTGGGGGATGTCATTAAATAAACTATGCAAAATAAAATCAAAGGATACGTGGCAAGTATTACAGCCTCAAGGCACTTGATGGGAAGAGACTCTCGAATCATAGTTTTTGCGACATTCATCAATCTATTAAATAAAATTTCAAAAAAGTCAAAATGCATATTCATATTTTTATTTGTTATAATTTAACTTTGTATTATTAAGATCAGAAAAATTTCTTAAATAATACTAATATGTCTTACTTGAGTATACTTTTGGTTTTCCTGATTTCAAAAAATTGTGTTCCTGTATGATTATATCTGGTAATAGTGAATTTTTAAATCATTATAATATTTGGAATATTTATATCTATATATTTTGGATTTTTCTGTTCATTTTTATTTGTAATTCAAATTTGTTACATTTGTTCATCTGCATAACAAAACTATAAGATAAAACTGAGTGTAGTGAACTTCATCAAAAGTGCACTCAGTTTTAGATTATAAAGAACACAGAAACCATTTCATTATGTAAATGAACAAATATATGCAAAATTGAATATGTAAATACATTTATGTATGTGTGTGTGAAATGATTTGGAGCCTAATAAAGCTAAAACATAGACATTTTTTCATATACTATAGTTTAATATTTCTAAGCAAGCTTAGAATTTTTGCTCTACAGAGTCATCACAAATCTAATTCACCTAATTATTTGGCTCTTATTTGAAAAATAATTTAAATTAGTATAAATTATATTATTTGGAAAAAGAGTTTAAACTAGTATAAATTATAGTGAACAAGAAAAAGGAAACTTAATAAAACCAACATAATCTAGGAAGTTTACATTGTCTTTCTATGTAAAAAAAATCTCAGTATATATATATAGAGAGAGAGAGAAAAAAGGGACCGAGACACAATGAGAGACATTGGTAACATTTCACAATAATTGCAGAATATAAAATAAATTTCTGCCATTAATGAAATTCTCCATTAAGTAAATTAGGCTCTTTTTTTCTCATTCATGAATGCAATATAGAGACAAACCAAATTTTATTACTATTATACAGGGTGGGAAAAAATTACTGCAATACTATTTTATTGAAAAAATTATATTTTATTAATTATTCATGTTTCATTAATTATTTTATTAATACAATTCATTAAATATTTATAAATGAAATTAAAAGGGAATTGAAAAGCAATAAAGTTAAATGTAAAGTAATAATAGCAAGTTTCCATTCCACAACTTTGTAGCATAATATAATTTAAAAGAAAAACACATATATTTTTATTTTTTTAATAAATTAAATCATATTTACAGAGTGTCATATTTAAATATTTTAATAAAGTCTATATTATTTATTAACCAAAAACTTGTATTATTGGAAATATTATATTTTTAATACTACTTAAAATAGTGGATGTCCTGGAATTAACAATTTTATAATCAATAAATGTAAATAAATCATTTTTTATAGCGCGATGTTTGTAAACTGTAATATTTAACACAGAATTACACTGTTGCACATGCGCTTTGAAGATTTTAACTATAAATGAATTATCATGTGGTTGAGTGTTAGTAAATGTATTTTTTTAAAAAAAGAATGTTTAATTTCATTTAAGAATGACATATCGTAAATTCTAGTAAATTTCACAGGCATCATTCATTCAGACATAGTAAAAGTAATTTAAAGTGATTGTTTAATATCTTCACATTCTCATTTCCAGTACTTAAGATTTGTCCATACTTAAATGTTTGGGTTGAAAGAATACGTGGATTCATTCTATTATTTCACAAGGACTTTATCTTGTATTGGAAAATGAGAGTATTCATTTATTGTTAAGATCCACAAAGCGCATGTGCATTAGCTTAAAAAGCTGATTATTAGTTTAATAACTTTTTTTGTAATGTTGAGTTAAATAAGAAACCAAGCTATTGTTATTTTTTTTAATAAATGAAATAGTATTATCTCCCCACTCTCTAATTTTTTAAATAATATGTCAAAAATAAATAAATAAAATTGGTTTATTGTTAACTAAACAAAATAATAACTACTCTTTCTTATTGCATTGCCAAATGTATACCATATAATACTAAATCATCCATGCATTTTACTACTGTTACACAGTACTTTATTTACCACTCTCTTTTATAGTTTACAGTTTCGATTGCGTCAGCAATCTTCTTCAGAACTTTATATCTCCTAACCCGAGGTTAGGAGATATAAAGTTCTGAAGAAGATTGCTGGGGAAATCAAAAGTATAAACTGTAAAAGAGAGTGATAAATAAAGCATTGTGTAACAGTAGTAAAATGCATGGATGATTTAGTATTATATGCTAAACAAAATAAATTAAATTTCTGCTAAAAGTCTTCCATCTTTTATTGCTAAATATAATTACTATTCAAACTGAGTAATGTACTGAAAAGAGTATGAGACTAAAATATTATGCACAAATTGCTATAAAAATACATGCATAATTTAAATAATATGAAGTACTACTATGTAAATATATAGAGTAAACATTTAAAAATATATTTTTTGATAATATATAATGGAAACATAAATTTTATTTATAAACCTGTCTTCCATGGATAGTTTGTTAAATTCTTACAAGCAACAGTCTCATAAAAAGGAATAGTGTTAAATAATTATGGAAGAACAATTTTTGGAGAAAATAGCACATTGTAACCAAAAAAAAAGAGGCATATTAGCTGAGACAATGATATTTTGTGTAAAGTGCCCCTTTGCATTGAAAATATTCCAAGGCCATCCATGATTGACATGAATCCATAGATAATAACAAACATTATACATAAAGCAATTAATATATATATATATAAAAATCAAGTTTTTTTAATGTAGGAAATTAAAATATTTTAAAACATACATACAGAGAGAGAGTATACAAAATGTTTCTGTTTAAACAAAAATAATTAATAAATGAAACAATAAATAAAATTCCGGTGCTTGTCTTATAGCTAAAGATGCCGTTGGATGGCACCGTTTTCAAGCTAAAACTTTTTTTTTAAAAACTTAATAGAAGTTATTTGAGAGAAAGCAAAGCCAAGATAAACAAATTATTTTAATGCTTTAATTAAAGTCGTTTAATACAATTAAAGCAATTTTCAAAAGAAATAAAGGAAATTTTTAAGTAAAAAAATACATAAGGATTTTTAAGTATAGGAAATTAACATTATGTTCATATTTGCACAAACTTTTTGGGTACTTACGTATTAGTCCAATGGTTATGAAAAACACCTGCATGAACAAATGTGTAAATAAAGACTGAATTAAACACATTTACAATCTTATCAGGAGAAAATTGCTAATCAAAATGTTGATTTATTACCTAAAATTCCCTTAAATTTTCATTTTTAGAAGATTGAAAATGTGCTCAATTCAGTCTTTATTTACACATTTTTATGTGATATCCAGATCAAGAGAAATATTGGTTATTATCTAATATTCATGTAAAGAAATTATTTTTTTCCATTTTTAGAAGATTGTAATTGTATTTATTTTGGCTTTTATTTACACATTTGTTTGTGCTGGTATTATAAGTGCATAATTTTTTCCATTTACAAAATATTGTTTTCTCTTACCATTTATTTATTGTTGCCTAATACGTATGTAAAATCTCACGGTTGGATTAATACATAAGTACAACGTTTTTCAAAGGTGAGATGAAAATTGGTGATAATAAAAATTTTGTTTTCTTTATTGATTTCTATTTTTTCATTTTTTATTATATATTTTTTCAATTGTAGTTAATAAATTAGGTATTAGGGGGGTTGTGTTTGATGCATTTCCACCAATTTCTCTTTCAGTAATTTGAAATTTTACAGCATTTTCGTGTTTTTTTTATTTGTATTTTAGAAGGATATGTTCAATTTATTTTGCCTTAGGCATTTTTAATTTGTCAATTTCAGTGATTTTCAGATTGAAATTTATCACTTGCATGCTTCTTAAGGATTGTTGATGGGACTGCAGTAACACCTAGTGACCACATTGGCATAAGTCACAACTACCCTAAACTAGTAAATGGTGATATTGTGGACGTATTGCTCCACTGTTCTTTATTTTATGAATAGAATACTTTCCCAATTTTTCTGATTCAACTATAGTAGTGCTGTGTCCCCGACTATGACTCAGTGACCAGAAAATAAAATATACGATTAACTTAGTAGACAGCAATACCACACACCTGTATATATTTAGCAATAATAATTTATTAACAATCAAAAAGTTACTAGATAGATCTTCAACATAAATATGCAGCCTGCACTTGAGTGAGCTGAATTCCACAAATTAACTACTGAATAACAAATAACGTTTATACAATTTAGGTAAACTATTATTCACTTTACTTTCACTAACATCTATAGTCTTTATAACACAACTCTCAAAGAGCCTCTTGAGGCATTCAAAATAATAATAAAACTGAGATGGTCTGCTAAAAGTTCTAATCAGCTCGTTGACCTACAGGAGCCGAGATCCTGGGCATGAAGCCCACCAATGATGATTTTCACTGCTCTTCAACTTGTGGACATAATGACAGTATCACAGAAAAAAAAGCCCACAGTTCTTTCTCTCTAGCTTTTTATATCCCCCCTCTTCTTTTGTTTTTCTTATCTTTTCTGAAGTAATTATATTTAGCACTTGTTATCGTACAAATAAATTTCTCTTAGGAATTTAATTCCATATAAGGAAATGTATACAATTAATTAATCTCGTAGGAATTTATTTCCATAGAATCTAAGTTTTAAGATCTATATGATTAATTAATTTCTTAGGAATTTATTTCCATATAAGGTAAGTTTAAGATCTATACAATTAATTAATATATACATATTTCTATATTTATTTTTAAACTTAGTTAAATTTGAATATTTCTTTTATCGATTTATTTAGCAGCATTCTTAATTTTTTAAATATTAATTACATATTTTGCAGGTAGTATCTTTTTATTATTATTAAAAAACATTTATTTGATAATGATAGTTATTAGTGCTAAATATTACAAAAATGTTAATGTGATTAACAACAAATAATACAAAGCACAAATAATTGCAGAAAACCTCCAAAAACTGTTCTAAGTAAATATAATTGGATCCTTTTATATTTTAATCAATAGGTACAGAAAAAAAAACTAATTGATAATATGTTTAATTAAATAAAAAAAATCATATTTTTCACAATAAAAGTAATTTATTTAACAAAACAATATCAATTATTTAGCAAATAAATATTTTGATGACAAATAAAAATAGGTAATAATATGTATTAAATCTATTGAATAAAATAAAGCAAAAACTAATCCATAATAAAATGTGTGTTAAATAAAAGATAGCCTTCACTGATAGGTGTTTTAAGTGAAAACAATTCCTTATCAATGAAGGTAGATGTGAGTCAAAAAGCAATTCATTTGGAGAATATTGAAAATGTACACATCATTAAACATACAGATGAAATTGCAGTCGCCTGTAAACTTGATGCTTTATTATTTTCGCATTATGGCAATAGATGGCACTACAATATTGGATATTGTGATATTAGTCTATCATGTTCACTTTATTAAGGGACATAACTGCAATACTTTTTATAAAGCCATTATTAGTTGTCTTCACTTCTATTATTTGTATTAAAATGTTGAACAAGGAATAGTAATCAAAATACTTTTGTTATATTCTTGAATGATATTAGAAACATTTTCTGCACATAAAATCATTATCAACTTCGAATTTCAGTTTTTTCTTTACATGTTGAAACATAATTCAATTCATATTTTTATTTGATAAATTTAATGCTATGAATGATTTTATTTTTGTGATTTTATTTCCTAATAGATTTATTTTTGTCCCCATATGTGAATTTGACTTGATAAGGAATTGTCTTTTCTTAAAAGTATCTATTGCCTTGTATATACTTTTGATTTTTTTTTTAAAATACAAATTTTTTGCAAGGTCTATCTTTTTTTTTTCATTTAATACTTATTTTGTACATGAACTTAATTTAATATAGCTTTTGTGCATAGACTACTTTTCCTTTCTTTTATTTAATACATTTTTTTTATTACAAAATATATTTTCTTTCCTTTGTATATGTATTAAATGGATTATGTCCTGTACATGAGGGCCAAATTGACTTTAAGTCAACATGGGTGTGATAAGAATCTCGGCCTCAGGATAGCCTTTGAGCATTCCATCATCAGATTTTCAATTGGATGGACAGTTGAAGAGTTGGAGTGTGGAGTGGATTGAAGCCTGAACCAACTGATGATTGCTGGTTTAGCATAAAATACGTATATTGGTGATTATTTATCTTTTCGACATATATGTGTTCAAGTGTATCAGTGATATGAGATAGAGTGGTGTGAAAGTCTGTGCCCATATACCCTATATATTATATTGTATCTGTAAATTCAGTAATAAATCCAGACATTTCTTATAGATTTGCATTTCTATGTATATTTTACTTGTCATTACTGTTAATCAAATTATTTTTATGATAAAATATATTATTTTTTTCTTGATTTTATTTAATAAATTCCTGTAGCCATACATTCAAGAAAAATTATGGATATTTTATTTTTTACAATTAATGGTTTGTATTGCTCAATGTCAAGTATTAAGCAACTCCATCAAAAGAGTAAATCGTACATTATATAAGCAATAAGATAATTTGAACAACATGCATTGAAATACTGAAAATAAATGCAATAGTAACAATTTAAACCATAAATACCCATAATCCAATTCAATTTCGAAACACTTGTTGATAATTGCTTAGTAACAACTAATAAAAAGATGGATCCATTTTTCTTAGTTTGCCTAAGATTATACAAAAACAATATCTATTTAAAATACAGTACTAAAAACAAATACGAAATGTCAATTATTCAATGTATTATTAACACTCAAATTTAAATGGTCTAAATATAAACTATAAAGACAGAATAAATAATATCTCATTTTAGTTACCTTTTTCAGATCACTTATAAACAAATGACTTGAAGTTGACAGATTATGGATATTCTCTGAAGTCATATTTCATAATATTTTTCCAGATAGCACTATGCTTGGATAATTTCTATATAAGTTAAATTAGAAGGTTGGTGGGTGTGTTTTTATAATATAGCTAATAGAGTTATTTATTCTATATGAATAATTTAAATATAGGCTGCTTAAATTTGATTATTAATAATATTTTGGTTAGTTTGCACTTTTTGTAATTGTTTAAAAATATCACGATTACTATCTCATTCTGGCATCCATTGATTACTCTGGTTAGCACAAGGTGGCACTACTATATGGAGACTTTTTGCTTGTTTAAAAATACTTTGTACACAATCTTAAAAACTAGAAAAGGTGAGATTACCTTTTTCGAATTGTTGTTAAACAACAAAAACAAGTGACTTGGCATTGAACTGGATAATGAGTGTTGTTATGTGATTATAATTCTTTATATACTTTCCAATTAAGTTTATGTATGGATATTTTATATATATAAACTTCCAACTCCTAATGTATGATTGGATTAAAAAATAAAGTGGAATGAATATTGTGCAACATAGTAATTCTGGTCTATTCAAGATTTAAATTAGAGTAAAAATAAGAATCATAGATCACACGACTCTATCTCTTAAGCTTGTAAGTTATAAACAATGAGGAGTGCCAATTCCTCCACAAGCTTTGTGATAAATGCTTAGCTAGAGCCAGTACTTAAAATATCTCTGTCAGGAACCCCCCCCCCCAACCTCTGACCATGGTTTCGTGCTTTGGCACTCCTTTGAAAGGTCTCTGTCAGGAACCCCCCCCCAACCTCTGACCATGGTTTCGTGCTTTGGCACTCCTCAGAGAGGTGACACCTCTCTGAGGAGTGCCAAAGCACGAAATCATGGTCAGAGGTTGGGGGGGGGGTTCCTGACAGAGATATTTTAAATGAGAGTAGTTTATTAAATTATAATGAAATAACATTTGGTGCATTAATTAATAGAAACGTTTTATTATGGACTACAACAAAAACACTAGTATGACAAATAGTAAGTAACACAAAATATTAAAGCTTATAAACAACATGGCAATAAAATAGAGTAGATATTTCTAATGAATTACTATTTTTTAATTAAAATATTGCAATAAAAATATTAACTTTTTTTTTATTTACATATGCATGTTTAAATGTTTTCATTAGAAGTTGTTTTTGGTGCTAACACTTTTTGTATATTATTATTATTATTATTATTATTATTATTTGAAAGACAAATATAAATTAAGCAAATAAATCCAATACAATTAAGGATACTGTAAATCTAGCATATATTCTTGAACACAATTCAGTCTTTCAGGAACAGACATTTTAAGTGGAAGGTTACAAGGAGGTGGTATAAAAGGCACCTTTAAAAAAACAAAAAAATCATTTTAATTAAATACATAATAATATAAATTATTCATAGATCAGTGAACTGAGTTCAATACATTACTATGATTCACAAGTTAAATTCCCAAGGAATGATTGATTTTAACAAATTTATAAACATTAGTTATTTATATATAAAAATGCATATATTTTTGAGTTGAGACATGTCAAATAAGAATAGAGGTTTACATTTAATGAGTGTACTATGATACCATATATGAATGTTGACATGTGCCAATAGAATGTCAACAATCACTTAATTTGAGAAAATGTTTATTAGTAACATATTCAAACTCTTGTTTCATATTTCAGTAAATTTTCTACTTTGTTAAGCTTAAAGCTGCTATAGTTCTTTATTCTTCATTCAATTCTATATCTGAGGTATATACATGAAATCATCAAAAGAACATATGATAAAATATGCTTATATATTCTGTTAATAAGAGTACCAAACTCTTTATATAGTAATGCTACCAACTGAGAGCTTTCATAATCAATGGATGCAGGAAAGCTTGTATATAAAACTCCTATCCAGTACCTACTCATCCAACATACCCAGACTAGTTTCCAACTTGTGGCCTTCATCAGTGAGGACCTTTGGATTTGAGAGCACTGCACCTAGATCTTAGAATCCAATGCAACCCTTCAGCAGCTACCTTTTACCTATTGGGTTAACTATAAAGCTAGGAGCCCAAGATGAAAACACCATAATTGTATTTCTATATTGGACTATTTTCATCATCTAATATGTGTATTGAATGTCTTTAGAAAAATTTAACTTTATTTAAATATTCCATATACATTCAACTGTTAATAATAGCATATAAAACAGGTTAGTATATGCACAACATTTCAAGAGGTATTATTCTCCTCTCTTCTTCAAGTGTTGTTGGCCTGATCAGTGACAGTACTAGCATGGGATTCAAACATGGATCCTTAGATTCTTCATTATTGAATTTTAAGGTAAGATACTTATCTATGAGATTTCTCCTGATTTCACCAAGTGCAAGTCTTTCATAATCAATGGATGCAGGTAGGCTTGTGTATAAAATCCCTATTCAGTGCCTACTCACTCAACATCCTCAGACTAGTTTCTAGCTTGTGGCTTTCATCAGTGAGGACCTTTGGATTTGAGAATACTGCACCTATATCTTAGGATCTAATGCGACCCTTCAGCAACTATCATTTACATATTTAATTAATTATAAAACAAGGGGCTTAAGATGAAAACACGAGTAAATGAGCTTGGATTGCAAACATTATGGTGTTTTCATCTTGGGCTCCTAGTTTTATAGTTGACCAAATAGATAAAAGGTGGCTTCTGGAGAGTTGTATTAAATCCTAAGATCTAGGTGCAGTGTCCTCAAATCCAAGGCTCCTCACTGATGAAAGTCATAAACTAGAAACTAGTCTGGGGATGTTGGACAAATAAGCATTGGATAGATATTTTATGCATAAGACTTCCTGCATCCATTGATTATACAAGTTTGAACTTGGTGGCACTATTGTATAGACTCTATACAATAGTATAGAGAGTTTGGTACTCTTATATACATGAAAGCAGACATTTAAACAATACTAATAACAATCAATAATATCAATCTGTTATCAAGGCAACCCCTTTTAAACAATAGGAGTGGAAATCCACTTTTATATATGGTCTACTATGTTTATAAAGACACGTTTTACTTATTATCATATTACTATATTTTATATAGGTACTAAAGATTGCAACTTGACCACAAAGAATGAAATTATTAATTTAAAGAAATTTAAATAAACCTCATTAAACAGGTAAATATAACTTATTCTGGAAGCAGACTAACAAATAGTTAATTAGAACATTCAAATTTCAATTATAAATTTCAAACTGCATTCCAACTATGTATTACTTAAATAATAAAGCTATCAATGCTTAAGGCTAGATAGGTATTAATGTAAATACATGAAAATAGTGATCACTTAAACTATATCAATAACAATCAACGAATTAAATATCTATTTATATACTCAGGTAATGAAATCAATTGATATATGGATAACTACAGTCATATAATGAGGTCAAATGTGCAAACAGAACAAACTGATTATGAGCCAATAAACAAATGACTTTATCAATAAGAAATTCAAGCCATTATCACCATCTTACTCTTTTAGCTGAACTTTAGAAATATAGTTTAATGACTTAACTCCAAACATGTTTACTTAGATTTTTTTTCTATTTAGGCATGTTTAAATATAGTTAGTCAAATTAAAAGTATAAATCTTGGGATCATCCTCATTTATCCAGACTTTGTCATTTCATTATCTCAATGTGGTAGCTTATTTAATTGCTTGATAGTAGTTGAATATTATAAAAAACCATTCTCTCTATTTTACTTTATATTATATGATGATAGAAGATAAATCACCCTCATTCACTATATATGAAATGCCCAATGTGTGGTATAAACATACTTGGAAAAACTTGAATTAAGGTAGACTTGATTTAAAGCCATTGAAGGGATATTAAAGAATTTTTTATAAAACTAAGAATTAAATAGAAATATGTAAATAGTTATATAGTAAATTTGAATCCAAATTTATACAGATCTTACATCAAATTATATGCAAATAATTTGTGTTTTGGCTTAAATAAATTTGACTTAAATTACACTTACTATTTTAATAATCTATTTAACAATCCTATCTAATCATTTTACCATTCCACAGGAATTAAATTAAAGCTACGTTTATAATTTTTTTTATTTTTGAGATAATCTTTTAATAAAAAAGTAGAAAAAGATTTACTCTAAGGATAACATTGAACAAAAGAGTCATTCTTCTCTAATCACATAAGGATTACAAAGTAGAGAAAAGTTAAGTAAAATAAAAATTAGAAAGCAGGAGTCTTCTGATAAACCACTAAACATCACATGATCACTATCACATACTAGCACATAATTGTTATTAAACAATTCAAAACAAAGCAAAACTCTCCATATAGTAGTGCCATCTTGTGCTAACAAGAGCAACCAATGGATGCCAGAAGGCTTGTGCATAAAATCCCTATCTAGTGCCTACTCATCCAATATCCCCAGACTAGTTTCTGGCTTGTGGCCTTCATTAGTGAGGAACCTTGGATCTGAGAGCACTGCACCTAGATTTTAGAATCTAATGCAACCCTCCATCATCCATCTTTTAACTCTATTTACCTACAAAACTATGAGAATGAAATTGAAAACACAATTAATATTTTCAATCCAAGCTCACTAGCTTATATAGTCATATGGGTCTGAACTCTGGCTCCTCACTGATGAAGGCCACAAGCCAGAAACTAGTCTGGGGATATTGGATGAGTAGGCACTAGAGAGGGATTTTATGCACAAGCCTTCTGGCATCCATTGATTGCTCTTGTTAGCACAAGATGGCACTACTATATGGAGAGTTTTGCTTTGTTTTGAATTGTTTAATAACAATTATGTGCTAGTATGAGATAGTGATATGTGATGTTTAGTGGTTTAACACCAATCCTGCCTAATAGGATAGTGGTGGCTATGGTTGTTAAAGAGCCAAAGACACCAAAATGTATGGGTGCTGAATTGAGTTCAGACCCATATGACTATATAAGCTATTGAGCTTGGATTGAAAATATTAATTGTGTTTTCAATTTCATTCTCATAGTTTTGTAGTTAAATAGAGTTAAAAGGTGGGTGCTGGAGGGTTGCATTAGATCCTAAGATCTAGGTGCAGTGCTCTCAGATCCAAGGCTCCTCACTGATGAAGGCCACAAGCCAGAAACTAATCTGGGGATATTGGATGAGTAGGCACTAGATAGGGATTTTATGCACAAGCCTTCTGGCATCCATTGATTGCTCTTGTTAGCACAAGATGGCACTACTATATGGAGAGTTTTGATTTCATTTGATCAAAACTTCATTTAATGTATTTTTATTTTCTTTGTTTATAAGTTTAACTATTTATTAAATATTAGATTTATATTTGCATCTGAATTTTATTGGATAAGGTTCTGTAAAATCCTATAAAAAGAGATGTCTTTTATTTAAGAAGAGTAAAATTAGTAAAAACTGAAAGATGAGAGAATCAGAAAGCAAAAAAATACACCATTCTGTGTCATGCTAAATGTTTAGCCAACAAAATGTAAAAATAAAATTTCTTCTATCTATTCCAAAAGCATAAAAGGAGGTAGTCATGCGATGTTTATTCCAAAAGCAGACATATTGAAAAATCAATGCTATTATAATATCTGATAAACTAAAAATTTGACATTACATGATTGTCATCGCAACTTATATTTCTTCAATAATCAACTCTGAATTAATTTTTATAATTAGCCTATATAATAATCTTATGAGTTTACTGAATGGGTTTATAAAATATCTTATGCTAGCTTAGTCTCATTAAACAACCATAAGTCCTTCACATAAAAGTTAATTATTTTAATTTTAATCATTTCATCTATGATTCATAAAAAGTTTTTCTGTAATTTTGTTTAAAAACTAATGATTCTTCAAAACTTATCAAAAAGGGCACAAATTTCAAAAATAGTATACCAATTTAAATCACATGAAGTTTAAGAAATTTTAAAAATATTTAAAATATATTTAGAAATACATATTACATCACTAAAGTGTTAAATGTACTCCAATAAACATCACATGATCACCATTTGTGGCTTGCACTGAGTGGCAATACGTAGAGAGAGTTTTTCCTGTTATTAATAACAGTTATAATCAAGAGATCCTAAGATTTAGGTTCAGTGCTCTCAGATCCAAGGCTCCTCACTGATGAAGGCCACAAGCCAGAAACTAGTCTGGGGATATTGGCTGAGTAGGCATTAGATGGGGATTTTATGCACAAGCCTTCTGGCATCCATTGATTACTCTGGCTTGCATTGAGTGGCAATACGTATAGAGAGTTTTGTCTGTTAAATGTACTCATTATTCTCTCTTTTTTTAAACTTTAGATAAATAAAAATGGATTTAAAATCAATTTCTTAATATTTTTTAAAATTAACAAGGAGCACACATTCAGTAAATATTTATAATATGTACAAAGAAAAAATTAATTAAATGTTCTGAATGGAATTTATAAGAGATTTATTAATATTTTTTAAACTTAACAAGAATTGATAATCGATTTATTAATAGTTTTTAAATGTAATACATGATTGGTAAAATAATTTTGAGAAGAAAACATAAACAAATACTTGGACACCCCTGAAAATGGAAAAGCTGTCTAGTAAAATTCTAGCAAAGAGATTATACTAAGTATTTTTTTTTTTTTTATTGTCAGTAAAATAAAAATGGAGAATAAATTGATTACATTTTAATTTCTTGTAAAATATGTTTGTTTTGTATTAACTAAAAAAAAAAGGTTCTTCCCAAATTAACAAACATTTCAGAAATTTAAAATATCTTGACTCTTTTCCAAAGTTACAATAAATAAAATATTTATTGGTGGCTATTTTAAAATGATAAAGAATATAATAACTTATCAGATTTACAAATATGCTTTTTTTTTTAATAGAATGATTTAGCAAGGAGTAATCACATATTAGTAATTAACTTGGTACTTATTTTAATACTAATTAAAGATTTTAATAATACTTCAGAACTTAATTAGAGTTGCAAGTATTCATAAAAATATATATATAATTTGAAGGCTAAAATAATTATTTAATAGAAATTTTAGAATCTTAATAGCTAAACAGCATTAAGCTGTTGCACATGCGCTTTGCAGATTTTAACTATAAATGACTGAATACAAACACTTCATTTATAGTTAAAATCTGCAAAGCTGCATGTGCAATAGCTTAATGCTGTTTAGCTATTACAGTTTATAAAACTTCGCGCTATATAAAATAATTGATTTATTTAGAATCTTAAATAAAATGAAAGTTTCATTATTAGCATAAGAAAACTAAATCTATATTTTTAATACATTTTAAAGACAAATTTTTATCACAACATAATATAATTGTATGTGTGAGTATTAATGGGATTAATTGATAAAGAGTATAGGAAATGCGTATAATACATTGATCTCTTGACTGCATGGATTTTTTTTCTCCTTTATTGGCAAGTTTAAACTTTATCAAGCTATTTAAGTAATCTAAAATCTTTGTGATTTAAAAAGGAAAATATTCATTTATTAAACTTTTAACCCAATCGTTATTAAAACCACTAAACATCACATAACTGTTATTAAACAGGCAAACCTCTCCATACAATAGGCACTATATGGGGATTTTATGTACAAGCCTTCGGGCATCCATTGATTACTCTGGTTGGCACAGGGTGGCACTACTGTATGGAGAGTTTTGCCAATCTTTATTGCAATTTGTTATTTAATAATGTAGATTTCCATGACAGAGAGTTGTTTTATATATTAATGTTAGATTTATAAAAATAAATGCAAAGTTGTATATATTATAAGGGGTTTGGACACAGACTTTCCAAGTTCCCTTCAGCTATCCACTCCATCTTATATAATCGATACACATTACCACACACATATAAAAAAGATATTTATGACCTCCAATATACATATTTTGTGCTGAACCAGCACTCATCAATTGATCCAGATTATCATCTCCCATACATATATAATCAGTGTTCAGTTTATATTAAGATATCAAATCTTCAAACTTTAATGATAAGCTTCAATTTTCTCCATCTTCCAACTCTTTCTTCAGCCATCCATATCATTGCAAATGTGATGATGGAATGCTCAAAGCCCTTGTTGATGCCAATGTTGTTGTCATACCCAGCTGACTTTAAATCACTCATATATAGGATTTTAATATGTTCATTTAAATATATAGAAGGCTGGGCAGAATTCAGTATATACATTATACTTGTATTCAAATATTAAACTTGTATTTATATATTTATTTAAGAAGAAAATATTCCTTAAATCTGTAACTTTCTGTGATTGAATCTTTTAAAATGAAATGATATTTTTTTAGAAGTTGGCCCACAACTATAAGAAAGTTGTGTGAAGCATATTAAAAAAAGAAGAAGATATAATGTTTGAGTTGATGTACATTTTATAATTCTCTTATATGAAGCTGCTAAAAATAATCCTACAAGTGTAGTGATTTTTTTTATGAAGTATATTTGAGATTTTATCATGTGTAGTTTTCAAAGCACTACATAACTGACCTATAAAAAAGTTTTAAATCACTAAACCTCACATGATCACCATTTCCTATGCCTACACAAGCTGTTAAAATAGTAACAAATTCTCCATACAATAGTGCCACCTTGTGCAAGACTTAGTAATCAGTGGATGCAAGGGGGTGCATCAAATCCTTATCTAGTGCCTACTCATCCAATATCCCGACTAATTCTTTATCATGTGATGTTTAGTGATTTAATACCATTCCTGCACATAAGATTAATCATGACTGTGGTTATTAAAGAACCAAAGATACCAAGATGTATAGATACTGAACTGGATTCAGATCTATATGGATATACAAGTGAATGAGCTTGGATTGAAAACAACTGTTATCATTTTGAACTTATAGCTTTATAGTTAACTAAAAAGGTAAAAAGTGGCTGCTGGAGGGTTGTGTTAGATCTTAATACCTAGGCGCAGTGCTCTCAGATCCAAGACTCCTCCCTGATGAAAGCAACAAGCGTGAATGAGCAGGCACTAGATAGGAATTTTATGCACAAACCTTCTTGCATCTATTGATTATTAAGACTTGCACTAGGTGGCACTATTGTATGGAGAGTTAATAGGCGGTAAGAAAGTATATATTTTGTCGGGTCTTTTTTTTGCGGATATTTTTTGTGTGCAGAAAGAAGAGAAGATATGGAAGTTATGCTTGACATGTGCAAGGGTGGGTAAAGAAATGGGGATTAAATTTGGTGAAGAAAAAATAAAATATAATGATGGTTAATGCTGGAGAAAGAGAAGATGTAGAATTTTTATTGGGAGATATTAAGTTAAGTGTGGTGAATAGATATAGTTATTTGCGAATTATTTTAAGTAATCAGAAAAATATTTGGATGAATGGGAGAAAAAAATGATAAATGAAGCAAAGAAAAGAAAGGGATTGTTAAAGAAATTAACAGTGTTTTCATATAATAAATATGGTGTAGGTAGAATTATATGGAAGGGAGTTGCAGTAGCAGGGTTAACATATGGTAATGATGCATTATGTGTTAGTAAAGGGGTTAGATTATTTAGAAAAAGTTCAAAGGGAAGTAGGAAGACGTGCATTGGATGCAGATGTAGGGACAGCAAAGGAGGCAATTCAAGGAGAAATGGGATGGTCAAGTTTTCATATGAGAGATGCAAAAAGTAAAATGAAAATGTTTGGTAGATTGCAGTTTATGAATAATAAAAGAATAGCCAAAATGGTATTTAATTGGGTTATGAGTAAAGGGCTGGTAACAAGATGGGTGAGAAAGGTAATGCGGTATGCAAAAGATTTGGATAAAGAATTTATATCAGTATATTTATACAAAAGATGGGATGATTGTGTTAAGAGAATTGTTGAGTGTTATAGTAGTAAGGAACGGGATAAAAAATAGATTTATTAATAAAGAATACGGAGTTAGAGAGATGGAGAAACAGTATGGAGAGTAAAAAGAGTTTAAATATATATATAGAAATATAGAGAATATTAGGTGCGAGTTAATATATGATAATAGTAAGGAAAGTAGTTTATTGTTTAAGGCTCGAATGTGATCTTTAGCTACAAGAGAATATATATGTAAATGGAAAAATATGGGTGATTTATTTTGTAAATTATGTAAGGAAGGAATAGAAAATATTAGGCATTTGTTAATTGAATGTAAATGCTTGAAAACAGACAGGTTACATATAATGAAGTTATGGAAGAATAAATATAAAAAAAGTGATTATACAGAAAGTGGATTATTGGTTTTTATGTTGGGTTTGGGAAAAGATAAGAGGGATTTAGATATAAAGGCCATAGAGTTGACAAAGATTATGTTGTGGAATGGAATAGATCAGAATATGGGGAAACTTAGAGTGGGGAATGGAAAATTAAGTGGCTAACAGGTTTATCTGGGCATAATTGCTCAGATATTCTTGACTTCGTTTACGGAGAAGCCACAGTACATCACATCACATCACTATTAAAAAATAGTTTCATGCTGATATTTTATTATTATAAAAGAAGGTAAGTATATTTTAAATGATCCAGATATTATATGGTTGGTCACAGTCTTGAGTCAATATTGTTTTCTTTAATAAAATTGAATTTATAGCAATGTGATTTTCAAAAGTAGTTTTTCAGATGCTTTAATGATATCTCAGACAAGATATAAGATGGATTCATTATATAAGTCTACACAACAATTAAGATTCAATTACAGAAGTGAATATACTAGTTCAAATGTCATAAGAAAATTGGCTCAGAAAATATAATTCCAAACATCATTGGGGGGGGGGGCTAATAAAAACATGAGCAGATGTCTAACATTAAAACTATAATATTATAATTTAACTGTGATTCTTATACTGTGGAGTGTGCCATCCTAGAGGAACATGAAATAATAAAAGGGCAGGTACAAAGATATGAAAAACAGAAAAAAATGAGAAAGAACACCTTATTACTGAAATCAAAATAAGAAAAAATACATTCTATTAACATAAAAATAAAATGTCACCCTTAAAAATAGGTAAATATATATAAGTATCATGAAAGGTATTTTGATATTCATAAGGTGTTATACTTGAAATTGACACTCTAAGTTCTCTTTCTATATTTAGTTGAGATGTATATTTTGTCTTAAGGCTGCTACTGCAGAAAATCCTGTTTCACAAAGATGAGACATATGAAAAGGTAAAAGTGTACAAATCTCTTTTTCTTTTAGTGTAGAAAATTGATCAATCAATCTATTCCAAAATTTAAACGTGCTTTTTGTTGAATTGCCTTTTAATTTTACCACTTGTCTTAAAGTCTATAAATTAATTCTTATTCTGTAATTGAGAGTTCTTTGGGAGTATTTTGAAATGAATTTCTGATCTATCTTATTGTTTTCATCAGTTAAACAGGCAAAACTCTCCATACAGTAGTGCCACCCTGTGCCAACCAGAGTAATCAATGGATGCCAGAAGGCTTGTGCATAAAATCCCCATCTAGTGCCTACTCATCCAATATCCCCAGATTAGTTTCTGGCTTGTGGCCTTCGTCAGTGAGGAGTCTTGGATCTGAGAGCACATATGACTATATAAGCTATTGAGCTTTGATTGAAAATGTTATTGTGTTTTCAATTTCATTCTCATAGTTTTGTAGTTAAATAGAGATAAAAGGTGGCTGCCCTCAGATACAAAGCTTTTCCCTGATGAAGGCCACAAGCCAGAAACTAGTCTGGGGATATTGGATGAGTAGGCACTAGACGGGGATTTTATATGTAAGCCTTCTGGCATCCATTGATTACTCTGGTTGGCACAGGGTGGCATTACTGTTTGTAGAGTTTTGCCTGTTTAATAACAGTTATGTGCTAGCATAAGATATGATGATCATGTGATGTTTGGTGGTTTTCATCAGTTATAAAATGTCTTCGAAAATTTTGAGTCAACATGGTTAAATGATTTTCAATAGTTGCAAACAAAACTTTAATGTGTTCTTCATTCACTGTATAGATGTTAAGAAATTCATTCACATTTGTAGTTTTTTTGTTTGACATTTGTGTACCATAATTCCAGTTTTCTATAAAAAACATTTATTTTGTCCACATGTTAAATATGTGTTTCTTTGTTCCTTGGAGTTCAAGATTTAAAATATATATCCACAAAGTAGCTTAATTTTATTATAAATAATTTTGAACTCAAATTAGTTTGACTTCCTGGAAGTTTTCCTCTTCTAAGAATATTGTGATTTCATCTCTTATTTCATAAACACATTGTAAAAACTTGCCACATAATAACCATCTCGCTTCACAATAAAAAAAAATGCAGAATGTTCTTCACCTATTCCTGTGAAAGTGCAATAAAATGTCTAATCATTAAAGGTCTTATATAATTTATAAGTTACACCTGTTGTTAGCACAATGTCCAGAGCAAGACTCCTCTCTTTGACAGCAAGAGCTTCTCTGCGAATTGTGCAATGCATCCAGATACACAGAGATTTTTGCCTTACAAATATTTGTATGCGCTGAATTCTTCCAGACATTGCTTGAGCACTACCTGTGCATATTCCAAGACAATTTTCCCATCGTATGTTTGTGTTTTAAAAAATTATCCAATATATTGAATATTCCAAATGTTGTAGCCCTATTTTGTAGGTGTTTAACAAAGACTCCTCAATTGATGATATTCCATTGTAAAATCAAACATAAACAATCAAATGGCAATCATTGTTGCTATCTGTTGCCATAACAACCTGAATTGAAAAAAATCAATTATGCAGCTTGAATAAAAATTGTTCTATATCTTCAGATTTGAGAAGCAACAACATCATTTGATAGAGGGATGGACTGCAGTTGTTTGACAAAATGATCTCCGAGCATAATTTCTACAATTTGAACTGCCACTAGCAGAATGTTTCCCAGTAGTGTGTAGTCTTTTGCATCTGGTTTTTTGATATGCAACTTTATAGGAAGTTAGAAGAGCTTTTTCATTACTAGAGAAATTTTTTTTATAAAACAGATATTTGTTTTTCATATGATTTTAGTTTAGCAGCAAAACCTCACAAGATTTATTAACATATTCATTTTGAACTGTTTTCATGAGTTGTTTAATGTTGTTGGGTTTCATGCTGTCTGCCACCAAAATTTTCATACAAATAACACACAGAAGTTTCTCATCATCATTTACTTCAGTTCTAAACATTCATCAGAATATTTTTTTAATTTAACTTTTGAAATGATACTTTTCTGGGTGCTTGTTGGTTCTTCACAGTCATCCAATGTTCATTTGTGCCCAATTAAAAATGTATCCAAGGTTTTATGCTCGAAAATTTCTTATTTTTATAATGCAATTCAAGTTATTACGTTTAGCTACTAATCAAGTCAAATCATTCCCGACATCAGAATTACAGAAACTATGATGTGGGTTAAATGCAACTTATATTAGCAAATACTCTAGAATATTCATAACAGATCAGAACTTCTTGTGACAATGTGAGAAATATGGTGGGGTGGCAGTAACCAAATGTGGTGTAATTTCTCTATTCATTTGAAATTTTATCCTATCAGTAGTAAAAGAAAAATAAATACAGATAAAAAAAATTAGACCTTCAAAAAATCCTTAGAAAGGGCATGTGATTAAAGCTGGTATGAAAAGTCAGATCCCAAGTGTTAAAATCTTTATATCTGTTGACCAAGCTAATTGTTAGCAAGCAATCATGAAGTTTGAATAAAAACAGACAATTAAAATCATACTATAAATATTATTTCATCTGAAATGATTATTATAATCTTTTTTCCGAACATTCATTATTAAGTACAATTTTTGTTGTGATATCTGATTTATATATTGATATAAGCTCAGAATTGGAAATAAATATGGATCATCATTACAGTAATCAAAGTATTAAAATTTAATTGACTGATTAATTAAACTTAGTTACAGAATAGTAACCAACATTGCTTTTAGTTACATAAAAACAACCCATTCTGTGGTAAATATAATACTAATTGCTATCATTAATGATTACGATACAGTAGCCAATCGCCAGAATAATCAAATAATCAGCCATCATTATGGAATTATAACTGAATTTTACCTTTCATCTCCAGTTCAACTGTTGTATTCGTTGTGAGAAATAAACAGCGAGTTTACTAGAGACAATTTACTCCAGAAGTTTTCGATTTATTTTAGTTGAAAGTAAAAATAATTATAATGGAAAATAATTATAATTAAAAGCAAGATGTGGGATTATTTTTATCAGAGATAAAAATAACTAATTAAAGTAAGAACAATAAAACGGATTTGGAAAACACGCGATTAAGTTTTCGGAATGTAGCAGATAAGACTAAACAAAAGAACTCAGGGGGATATATAAACTGCTAGAGGAAAACATCGCACTTGTTACAGTTTTGTTAACAGAAGTGGATACGTAAAGCTATTAAGAGCTATTTGCGGCACAACGGTTTTAAGAGTTGTTCAGCCGAGTTTCGATCGGATTGTAAGTGTTTTCCTGTGGAAAAGCTTAGGGGCGAAGACATTACATCAACAATAATAGTTAATGAACTTGCACCTGATGTATGTAATATTACGACATTTGATTGGTAATAAAAATTTATAAATTTAAACATTACGTTGAATAATTATCAAATATAATACTCAAGTAATCAATCAATTAAATTTAATATTTAAAACTTTAAAATTTACCTCAGGTAAAGTAGATGCTTTATCACGAATTTTATCTTCTATTGCTTTTCCACAAGGATGAATATGAGAAATATGTTTCCACATTTCATCCCAAGCTGTTCTATTTAAAGGAAATCCGCTTTTATTGATTATTAGATTATACATTCCTTCTTGAATACCTTCTTTAAAACTTCGAGGATCAAACGTTTTACTGTCTGTATTAGTAAGTTTTTCTATATTATCAGATTTTTTTTTTTTATTGTTCTTTGTTTTAAATAATTTGCTGGACATGCTTAAATAAAATCTTACTTGTTCATTAATAGGTAGAAATTTTACGGGTACTAATTTTAATTTACCAAATCAGAAAAATAATTTTGACGTTTAATATCATGAGAAGTAAAACAAATCGAATCGATCCTTAAAAACTAGTTAATTTTTACATTCCAGTAAAAAAGTATTATAATTTAGCTGTGGAAATAAAATACATTTTAATTCAAACGTCAAAATTATTCCCGGATAATATTGTTTACATTCGTAACTAAGCAACAGCGATAGCTATTCCGCAGTTGATATTTTATTTGGTGGAAATAATTTTATTTGGTATTATTTAAAAATAATAAGTTAATTAAACTTTAATTTAAAACTATAAACTTTCTCTACAATAGCTAAGTTGGAAATTCTTTCAAATTATTACAGTTTTGTAGTTACGTTAATTTATATAAATGAGTACTTACAATATTCATTTGTAATATAATTTTTATAAAATTATCATTTTTAGAATATGATAATTTTAGAGTAATAATTAGTGAAAGGCTTTTAATTTACATTTCTGCATTTTAATATTACTGTGCATTGCGGTGTTTTTTTTAATTTAATATATATAAATATTTTTCTCTCAATAACACTTAAAACGGATAGTGATTGCGAGATAATATTTTCTGCTGCTTCTTTTTTTGTAGTTTGTTTGGTTTTAATTTAATTTTAGATATCATGATATAGTTTAATTTTCAAATTTGAATTTGTGAACATTTGAATTATAATTTGTATTGTAAAGAATATATTTTGAGTAAAATTCAAGATGATGTCTATTGTAAATATTATTCGTGGCTGGATAGGTTTTGTGTCGATGGTAGGATTTGTAACATGCATTCAGTGTTATATAGATTATGATTTTTTGGCCAAAAAATTATACACTGGACCTATTAATCAAGGTAAATCTATTGAAATAAATATTTTCGAATTGTAATTTTTACATTATTATTTTTATCTGTATATGTGACAATAACATATGAAATTCTACTAAAACATCACATGATCACTATTTCCTATGCTTACACAAATCGTTAAAACAATAGCAAACTATTCATACAATAGTGTCTCCTAGTGTAAGCCTTAGTATTTAATGGATACAAGAAGGTTTGAGCATAAAATCCATATCTAGTGTCTACTCATCCAATGTCCCCAGACTAGTTTCTAGCTTTATCTTTGGTATTGCATTGCCAAATCCATATAATATTAATATCATTTGCTTTTTTTTAATTGTTTTTACAATGCTTCATATAATTACAACCAACTATTGACAGTTTCAATTGCACCAGCAATCTTCTTTAGAACTTCTATTTATATTTTCAAATCTTAACTGCTAACTATTCAAGCTTAACTGTAAAATTGGAAAGTTTGAATAGTTAGCAGTTAAGATTTGAAAATATAAGTAGTTCTGAAAAAGATTGCTGGGGCAATCAAAAACATCAATAGTGTGTTGTAATTATATGAAGCATTGTAAATGTAATAAAGTAAATGATATTAATATTATACTAGTTTCTAGCTTGTGGCTTTCATCAGTGAGGAACACTGGATCTTAGGATCGAATGCAACCATCTACAGCCACCTTTTATCTATTTAGTTAACTACAAAGCTATGAGCCCAAGATGAAAACACAATAATATTTTCAATCCAAGCTCATTCACTTATATAGTTCAGTATCTATACATTTTGGCAAAAAAAACAGGCTTGCATCCATTGATTATTAAGGCTTGCACTAGACGGTATTACTATGTGGAAAGTTTGCTACTGTTAAAATTATTCCACTGTAAGTAACAGACTACTTACATCCCTATAGAATATTGAATGTTTTATTTTACTTTCAACAATTAATGTGACAATATAAAAAATGTATGGGCAAGCATTTCATTAACCATTGGCATTCTGATTGATATCTTAACTTTTGGGATACTTAACCAGAATAAAATTGATAAAAACTTTTTAACAAATTTACGTCTCCCTCATTTCCATGAGTTACAGGTTAGTTCCTGCTATGTGTGTGTGTGTATTCACATATACACGCAATAATAATAATAACTATTAACTCTATGTATGTGTGTGTATTAATAGATACACGCAATAATAATGTAGCTATTACAAATGAATACAAGTATCTGTGTGTATGCTTATTAACAGATACACGCAATAATGATGTAACTATTACAAATATTCAAGTATGTGCATGTATGCTAAAAGCATCACAGTAACGATCAAGGTTGGTCAGAGATAACCAAACTGACCACTTTGTACCTCGTGTCATGGGATGACCAATGGAAATAGAGAGTGTTACATCCAGGACGGCGGGAACAAACAAGGTCAGACTTGCTAGGTGAAGTTGAAGGATGGATGCGTTTTCCTGAGTGCACAGACACTACTTCACTTTCAGCTCGTCTCGTGGAGAGGTCTACCTCCGAACGTACCAAGGTAGACCTAGGGACCATTGCAGGTCATATAGACTTTAATATTATTTATTGTAAGCCTGCGGGCCTTTAAGACTAGAGTAGTATATTAATGTATTAGTCAGTTTTATCTTTGTAATAATTGTATTATGTATTGATCCTCGTATATGTATTTATGTATATAAACCTATTAACTCCACTACCGTGTTCGTGTGTTTTATTATATAATTACTTGTCGCTGTTGAGTGCGATAATTCTCACTCGAACCTCGACCATATATATATCCGACTAGTACTGGATATTGCACTGGCGCAGTCGTAACAGTTCAATTTGAACCCTAGCAGTCTGCTGACAACCAAATAAGTCAGGCAGAATTATTGAAGTAGCGAATGAACCTACGGTATTAAACGAGTTAGTTATATAAATTGCTTAAAATGCAATCGACAATATCCGAGTTTGACGTCAGAGAGGCAAATGAGTGGCCCCTGTACATTCAACAGATTGAAAATTACTGTTTTATTAACAGAGTAGAGGAAGATGCGTATAAAACAGCGACATTATTATGTTTTGCAGGAAAAGGGGTCATACAAATAGCTAACAGATTAGCAGAACCCAACACTCCTGAAAAATTAACCTACAATGAGTTAAAAGATCGTTTGTCAAATTATTTTAATCCTTGCCCGTCTAGGCACATCGCCAGACTTCATTTTCGAAATTGCCATCAAGGCAGAAACGAAAATACGCAGGATTATGACTCAGCCCTACGCGAACTCGCAAAAAACTGCTGTTATGATTCATATTTAGAAGAAGCGCTACTGGAACAATTCCTATGTGGAATGAATAGCAACAGTTTGAGGCAGCAGTTACTGGCTGATAAAGACATAAATTATTGTGAAACTATCAAACGCAGTATCGCTCACGAAATAGTGGAGCAAGCAAAAGAATTTGCTGTGAAAAAAGGCGTTGATAGCGATCAAACAGGAATATTTGGTTGTTGAAAAACTCAACAAAGGGTCTTCCGATAACAAAACTATTAAACAGACAAATAAAAGTCGGACAAAGTGCTATTGTTGCGGAAAACTAGGTCATATATCTAAAGATTGCTATTTCAAACACGATCGATGTAGACTGTGTAAAAAAATAGGTCACATGGCGAGAATGTGTGAAAATAGAACAGTTGACCAAGTTAAAGGAAATAATATACAAAGTATAAATAAAACCAAATGTAATATTGTTATAAATAACACGGTTATAAATCAAGCACAGAAATTTATCACTACTGTGAAAGTTTACGGAAAACCCCTGTCGATGGAAATAGACAGTGGTAGCGGCATTTCTTTAATATCCGTAGCTGACTGGAATTCAATCAGGGTGGAAATAAGAGAGCCCCCTAGGCTTAGCAATACTAAGCTTAGAGCATTGGACGTAAATGGTAAAGAAATAAAAATTAAGGGTGTAGTCCAAGCTCAAATTACGAGTAATAAAGGCAACATTTCAATCTTGCCACTATATATTGTACATGCCCCCATAAACCCTCTCATTGGTCATGACTGGTTTACAGAGCTCGGAATTGAAATCTCATTGGTCAAAAAAATTGACAGTGAAAAAGACATAAGAGATCGTTTCCCTAAACTTTTTAATGGCAAACCAGGAACGATTAAAACTAAACCTGTGTCACTGGAAATGTCACCAGAGGCCGTGCCAATAATTTGCAGACCTCGGAAGGTCCCCTTCCCACAGAAAGAAAAAGTAGCGAAAGAGATAAATGAGTTAGTGAAGAACGGTGTTCTAGAACCGACAGAGGAGACAGAGTGGGCGACTCCGCTGGTCGTTATCACCAAACCTAACGGACAGATACGCTTGTGCGGCGATTATCGCATAACTGTCAACAAATCTCTAAATAAACACGCCTACCCCATTCCAAACTCCAGAGAAATATTAGCATCACTGCAAAAATCAAAATATTTTGCTAAATTAGATTTAGATGCGGCCTTCCATCAAATTCCAGTAACAAATAAGGCTGCCGAAATTCTAACACTGACTACTCATGTGGGTCTATTCAAATGCAAATGCCTCCCATTTGGCATAGCGTCCGCTCCCAGTATATTCCAAGCAAAAATTGAAACTGTTTACTGGATGCGAGGGCGTTATCCCTTATTTTGACGACATATTAATTACGGCAAGATCAGAAAATGAATTGCATAGTCATCTAACTACTGTCTGTCAAAGGCTAGAAGAGTTTGAAGCGAAATTAAACACTGAAAAATGGATATGGAAGGCCACTGAATTAAAGTTTTTAGTGCACATAGTCTCTAGCTCTGGGACAAGGCCATCTCTCGAAAAGGTCAAAGCAGTGTCAGAAGCTAGAAAGCCTAGTAACATAAAACCATTGCAGGCTTTTTTGGGTTTAGTAAACTATTTTGAGAACTTCCTAGAGGGCAAAGCTCACATAGCCAAGCCATTATACGAGCTACTGAAAAAGAATCAGAAATGGAAGTGGGAAGCAACACAAGAAAGGGCGTTTCAAAATACCAAAGCTTTATTCGTATCAAACAAATTACTGGTGCACTATAATAGCGATCTTGAAATAACACTAATGACTGATGCATCAGAATATGGAGTTGGGGGCAGTAATATGACACCCAGCTTAATCTGGGGAATGTCCCACATACGCGTCGCGCACTTTGTCCAAAGCTGAAAAAAATTATAGTCAGCTGGACAGGGAAGCGCTAGCCATAGTATTTGGAATTCGTAAATTCCACCAGTATTTATTTGGTCGTTATTTCAAAATCATGACAGACCACAAACCACTTCTGGGAATTTTAGGCATCAAAAAAATTCCGGAACACCTCAGCCCGCGCATGTTGAGATGGATTAACATACTCTCTGGGTATGATTACAGTCTGGAATATAAAAAGGGAAAGACTATTGGTCACGCCGACGCATTATCCCAAATGCCTGACAACTCAGAGAATACAAGCGAAATAGAAATCAATTATATTGACGCGCTTCAAAGCCAGACTCTTAATAGCCGAAAAGTAGCAGCATGGACCAATGAAGACGTTGGCTACAAATGGCTGATGGAAAAAATTAGAAGAGGCTGGCCAGCACAACGTCCTCCGTTTTTGCACATAGAGCTATGGAAAGCTCGTGAAAAATTATCAGTATGTAAAAATTGTATTCTTAAAGGCGATCAGGTCCTAATACCAAAAATAGGCAGATCGCACATACTAAATTTATTACATGAAGGTCATCCAGGCATTGTCAGGGCAAAAGCATTAGCCCATAGTTATGTATGGTGGCCGAGAATCAGCACTGATATAGAAACATTCATAAAAAAATGTTCTAGCTGTCAGTCATGTGCAAAAGCACCCCCAGCAAAATATGAAGCATGGAAAGAAGCAGAGAAACCTTGGCAGAGAATTCACATTGACCACTGTGGTCCAATCCATGGACAATTATTTCTGGTAGTGGTTGACGCTTACTCAGGATGGTCCGAATACAAACCAGTGAAAAATACAAGTTTGGACGAGACACTGGATAGGCTCATGGAAATATTTTCATACCACGGGTTACCGGAAATCCTCCTATCCGATAATGGAACTGGTTTCACGTCTGAAAGATTTGCCGAATTTATGCAGGAATGGGGGATTAAGCACATCCTTACCCCCTACCACCCTCAATCAAATGGACTGGCCGAGAAAGCAGTACAAAGCTTAAAGTCATCCATGAATAAATTGGGAAAAGGAAGATTCCAAGAGGCAGTTTTCATGGCGTTGCTATATCAGCATTCCACACCCACAGCTCAAACGGGCGGGTCACCTGCAGAAAAATACTTAGGCCGGAAATTACATACAAAGCTCTCAGCAATAATGCCATCAAAAGAGCATCAAATGGGCTTCATGATGACGACATCAAGGTTTTCAGATGAATAAATTCATAAAATTTAAGTAAATGTAACAATAAACATCACATGACCACCACTTCTTATGCTTGTGTATAACTGTTGTTAAAACAGGCAAAACTCACTATATGTATTGCCACACACAGCAATATGTATAGTGAGTTTTGCTTGTTTTAAATGTAACAATGTTATTACTTTAGAAAACTATATTAACTAAGAAATTTAAAACATTTTTTTTTTTTACATTAAATTAAAGAAGAAAGAAGCAATTAATTTAAACCCAAATATGTGTGTGTGTGTAGGATCTAAATTGAATTAATAATTTAGTTACCATTATAGATAGTAAAGAAATATAAAGTAAAATTGTGATTCAAATTTGATTCCATCAATATGTAATATATCAATAATATAAATATATAATGGTAATGAAAGAAAAGAGTAAAAATGACAATAGAATGAGGGAATATCTAATTTAAAGTATATGTCTAGGTTTGTGTAATTTATCAAATGCTGTCTTTTTTATACAAGGTCGTTAAATTATTTAAAGTTAATAAAAGAGACTATACAATATAGTAATAATAATTTTAATAATCTATATGTACCTATATTACTGCTTCTTACATATTGAAAGTTTAATAACATTAAATGTAACCGTAATAGATTTTAGGTTATATTTAATTTCTTTTTTTATATTCACCTTGTAAGGAGTAGTAATACTATTATATGGAGATTACGTTTTAATTGTAGAGGTTTTTTAAAATATATTTATACTATAATAATTTTAATGTTGTAATTAATAATTTGTTAAGCGCATACTCATTACATAAGTAATATATATTAAGGCTATAACCTTAAGACTATGCACCTAGATGCGACAGTAGGGACCTCTACAAATATTAACACAAGATTAACGACCTTAAAAGACAAGTGCGTAGACTTAATTAATAAAAGCAAAATGTTTAAGTTATCAGTATTAAGTCAAATAACAAGCCAGTTAGCAGGACTTATTGTTTTGGTATTAAATTATATATTTAGTCGTCAAGTATCACACTGTGTTTTAATCCAATTAAATAAAATGCACTTGAAGATTAATGTATATCTACTAATATAATAATGATAATTAATTAAAAGTTAGTATTTACTGTTAAAAAAATAGATTTAAGATGATAATTTCCATTCATTTTTCTTATTATTACATTTTAATTATGCATAGAATTTTAAAATATGAAATAAACATCACATGATCACCATTTCTTATGCTTGCTTATAGCTGTTATTAAAACAGGCAAAACTTTCTATACGTATTGCCACTCAATGCAAGCCAGAGTAATCAACTGATGCCAGAAAAAATGGTGATCATGTGATGTTTATTGGCTTAAGACCAATCCTGCCTAATAGGATAATGGTGGCTATGGTTATTAAAGAACCAAAGTCACCAAAATGTATAGGTACTGAACTGAGTTCAGACCTATATGACTATATAAGCTGATGAGCTTGGATTGAAAATATTATGGTGTTTTCAATTTAAGACTCATAGTTTTATAGTTAATTAGAGATAAAAGATGGCTGCTGGAGGGTTGCATTAGATCCTAAGACCTAGGTGCAGTGCTCTCAAATCCAAGGCTCCTCACTGACGAAGGCCACAAGCCAGAAACTAGTCTGGGGATATTGGATGAGTAGGCACTAGATGGGGATTTTATGCACAAGCCTTCTGGCATCCGTTGATTACTCTGGCTTGCATTGAGTGGCAATACGAATAGAGAGTTTGCCTGTTTTAAAATATGAAATAATAAGAAAATATAGAAAATTACTCACTTTAACAGATATCGAAGTAAGAGCTAATGACAAACTTTGATGTCAGATATTCAAACTTAACTCTTTTGTTTGATTATCATTTACTTATTTTATATTAAGTATTTCATCATCCATTTTATTTTAATATTCATATTTTTATTAAATATTTTTTCATTCATTAAATTTCATAGTTATTTACTCCTTTCATTTTATCTTATTTTATTCACATTTTCTGGAACATCTCCAAAATTGCATAAAATGGTTTCTTCATCTTGTAATAATATTTTTTTAAATAAGGAAATAAAAAAAATTATAATTTAAAAATGGAATTTTTTCAACTATGTAATAATTCCTTGTAAAAAGCATGAAATTCTTTATAATTTTCTAAGCAAAAATTATATACTTATAAACAACATTATGTATTCAAACATATAAACATATTAAAAGTAAAAGCTTCTATTGTTTTTTGTTTTTTTGTTTGTTTTTTATTTATCTAAAATAAAACCTCGAAAACATGGCGGTCAAATATAAAAACAAGAAAGTCTGTTAATTAAACAACAGTTTTAGTATATTGGAATTTTATAATAGTATGAAAGAGGAAATAGTTATTAATGAAGCAGAAATATGAGCAACAGTATATACTTTCCTTGATATATTCAAGCTAAGGCGTATGTGTAGAATTTTTTTTTCATATGTCATAGCATTGGCCGGGAGGCGAACCCACAACCGTCTGCAACCCACTACTTGCTTGCAAGGCGGCTGCAATGACCTTTCGGCTAACAACACTTGACTTCATTTTTTTTTTAGTGTAACAAATTATTAAATTTCATTTTTAGTTTTATTCTTTTTGTATAAAGACATAAATAATGCCAATAAATATCACATGACCACCACCTCTTATAAATAATGTTAAGATTACAGAAAAACATTTATGCATTCCAGATTTGAAATGACATCAAACTCAATTCTTCCTTTTATAGCATCATAGTTTTATTTAGTGGTACATGTAAATTATCGATACTGTAATTTTAGCACAATAGAAAGCTTAGAAAACTGAATATTATCACAGATACTTCATGTGACAAAGTTATTTTTAACTTATTTTTTTCCATTCAATTTTATTTAAGTAGATAAATCTTTTTTAATTATTTAAAAGCAGCTATTTTAATACATTAATTTTTGTTGAAACAAATAATATCAGTAACTGATATCTTTAATTTTTAATTCTGGTATGTATGTATGTATTTTAAGTTCTATGCCCAAAGCCATTACAGTGTTATAACTGATAATCCTTGTTTATTGACAGAGTAGTTTGCACTGCACGTCATTCTGTTATATAACAGTATATTTTCATTTAGTATTTGAAAATTTAATTATAGTAATGATATATATATATATTTACTGAAGCTTTTGAATAAAGTTTATTTGAATTAAATGAAAATATTAAAGGTAATAAAAGTAAGTAGGAAATAAAAACATTGGAAATGGAATAAAAGTAATTTTTTTTTCAGCCTTAAATTATTCTTGATATTATGCAACCAAAATAAAAGTATGCTGCCTTCTTGTTTAGAAATATTCTTAGATGATTTTTAAACACAAATGCACACACTTTTACTTTGGTTAATAATATCAAGAATATTTTGAAAACTAAAGAAAATTTATTTTTTACCTTATATGACTTTTTTTAATGCATTTATATGAATAAAAGTGTTTTTTTTTTTAAAAAGTTTCTATTTATTTTCTACTTTTAGTTTTATAAGAAAGTTTAGATAAAATTTAATATTGTAGATGGCAGTGCAGTGCTGTATATGTAAATTAAAAAAAAAAAAAAAAATATAAGAATTAATTGAATATAATGAATAAAAAAAAAAAAATAAAAAATTGAAAAAAAAAAAAAAAAAAAAATTAAAAAAAAAATTGATTGTTTTTTTTTTTGGTTTGGGGGAAGGGGGAGGGAGGGTATAAAGAAAAAAGGTAGAGAAAAAGATATTGTGGTGGAGGGGGAGAGAGAGAAGAGTGTATATAGAGGGGGGGAGGAAAAAAAGAGGAAAGGGTTTGAAGTTTGGATTTTTTTTTTTTTTTAAGGAGAAGGCAAAAACATCACACACATCACTTGAATTTGAGTATTGGAAATTTATTAAATTTTTATGAGGGACAATATACATGGTCTAGAAATAATATATTTCATACATTAGATTATGTATTGGTAGAGAAAGAGGGAATGAATAAAATACGGAAAATTAAGGTGTTAGATAATGAAGAAAAAGTATGCATTAGTGATCATAACTTCATTGTAATTGAAATGGTTAGTAATGTGATGGAGAATAGAAATAAAAGTAGAAATAATAGTGAAAGATGTGGATGGAGAGTGAATGATAAGAATAAGTTGGAAGAGTATAAAATACAAGTTGAAGAAATCATGAAAGAGTTGGTTGGAGATGAGTATAAGGACTGGTGTAAAGAAGTAGAAAAAGTGGCAAATAGAGTTTTAGGTGAGAATATTTAGAAGAATAAAAGTAATAAAAAAATGAGAAATTAGTAAAAGTAAAAGAGAGGAAAGAAGCATGTAGAGAATATAAGTGTGCTATTAAGAACAAGGAAAGTGAAAAAGATATTAATGCTAAATGGGAAAAGTACTTAGAAAAGAAGAGGTTGGCTAAAATAGATAATTATAGAGAATGAAATTGAATAGTAAATTGATGGAGGATATTAATAAAATTGGAAGAGATGGGAGTAAAAAAAATTGGAATTATATAAAAGGAGAAATGTAGGGGGTAGAGAGATAGTATTATTAGATGATGAGGGAATAGAGTGTAGCTATAGAGATTTAGAGAGAATCTTAAATAGATATGTAATGAATATAGAAAAGATGTTAGATGTGAAGGATAGAGTAATGGGAATATTAGGTTCACAAAAAATGAACTGAATGAGGTAGAGAAGAAAGTGGAAAGGCAAGAGGTTTAGATGGATGGGCAGCAGAGATGGTAATGAATTTAGGATATAGGGCAAAACTAAAGTATTATCCTGTTTTAATAAGATGGCACAGAATAGAGTTTTTCCGAGTAGTTGGAGTAATACAAAAGTAAGATTATTATTTAAAGGAAAGGGTAAGGATCATAGAAAGTTAAATAATTATAGACTGATAGCAGTAACATCAGTTTTATTTAAAGTTTTCTCATATATGGTGGCTAGAAGAGTTGTAAAATGGATGGAAGAGAATAATGTAGTGGGGGAAATGCAAGGAGGTTTTAGATTAGATAGGCGTATAGGAGATAGTTTATTTGTAGTTACACAACTTATGGATATGAGTAAGAATTCAGGTAAACAGTTATATGTGAGTTTTATAGATATAGAGAAGACATATGATAGAGTAAATAGAAATAGATTATGGATAAGTTTAGCAAATTTGGGAATGGATGAAGCTTTAGTGGATATTATTAAGAAATTATATGAATATTATTATTATATATATATCAATTAGGAAATATAGAATCAGTTAAAGTTAAAATATGGAGTGGGACTAAGGCAAGGATGCCCTATGTCACCTATTTTGTTTGTGTTGTATTTGAGTGAAATGGAAAGAGCAATAGGAAGAGGGATAGAGATACCGTTAATAGGTGGTAAGGGAGTATATATTTTGTCAGGTCTTTTTTTTGCAGATATATTTTTGTGGGCCGAAAGAAGAGAAGATATGGAAGTTATGCTGAGGACATGTGCAAGGGTGGGTAAAGAGATGGGGATTAAATTTAATGAAGAAAAATCAAATATAATGATGGTTAATACCAGGGAAAAAGAAGATATAGAATTTTATTGGGAGATATTAAGTTAAATGTGGTGAATAGATATAGTTATTTGGGAATTATTTTAAGTAATCAGAAAAATTATTTGGATGAATGGGAGAAAAAATTGATAAATGAAGCAAAGAAAAGAAAGGGATTGATAAAGAAATTAACAGTGTTTTCATATAATAAATATGATGTAGCTAGAATTATATGGAAGGGAGTTGCAGTAGCAGGGTTAACATATGGTAATGATGCATTATGTGTTAGTAAAGGGCTATTAAATTACTTGGAAAAAGTTCAAAGGGAAGTAGGAAGACATGCATTGGATGCAGATGTATGGACAGCAAGGGAGGCAATTCAAGGAGAAATGGGATGGTCAAGTTTTTATATGAGTGATGCAAAAAGTAAAATGAAAATATTTGGTAGATTGTGGTTTATAGATAATAAAAGAATAGCCAAAATAGTACTTAATTGGGTTATGAGTAAAGGGCAGGCAACAAGATGGGTGAGAAAGGTAATGTGGTATGCAAAAGATTTGGATAAAGAATTTATATCAGTATATTTGTACAAAAGATGGGATGATTGTGTTAGGAGGATTGTTGAGTGTTATAGTGGTAAGGAATGGGATAAAAGGATAGATTTATTAATAAAGAATAGGGAGTTAGAGAGATGGAGAATTAGTATGGAAAGTAAAAAGAGTTTAAATATAAATAAACAGAATATTAGGTGCGAGTTAATATATAATAATAGTAAGGAAAGTAGTTTATTGTTTAAGGCTCAAATGGGATCTTTAGCAACAAGAGAATATACATGTAAATGGAAAAATATGGGTGATTTAGTCTGTAAATTATGTAAGGAAGGAATAGAAAATATTAGCATCTGTTAATTGAATGTAAATGCTTGAAAACAGAAAGGGTATATATAATGAAGTTATGGAAGAATAAATATGAAAAAAGTGATTATACAGAAAGTGGATTATTGGTTTTTATGCTGGATTTGGGAAAAGATAAGGGGAATTTAGATATAAAGGCTATAGAGTTGACAAAGATTGGGTTGTGGAAATGGGATGGAGCAGAGTATGGGAAAACTTAGACTGGGGAAAGTGGCTAACAGGTTATTTGGGGCATAATTGCTGAGAGATTTTTGACTTCGTTTAAGGAGAAGCTACAGTACATCACTTGCTTCGGCAGTACATATACTAAAATTGGAACGATACAGAGATTAGCATGGCCCCTGCACAAGGATGATACACAAATTCGTGAAGCGTTCCATATTTTTCACATCACTGGGTTTGGGAAAAGATAAAGGGGATTTAGATATAAAGGCCATAGAGTTGACAAATATATTGTGGAAATGGGATGGAGCAGAATATGGGAAAATTTAAGAGTAGGGATTGGAAAGTAAAGTGGCTAACAGGTTTTTCTTAGTATAGTTGCTGAGAAATTGCTGACTCCATTTAAGGAGAAGTTACAGTACATCACATCACATAAAAATTTAAATTTTTCATTTTGTTTTTTTTTTAAATTGTCATCAGCATAGTTTCAACTAGGTCAGAAATTGAGAAGTGGGCAAAAATTGATCTACAATATTTTTCAGATAAACAGATGAATAAAAAACAGATGAATAAAAAAATAAAAGCCTACAATAATATAGTTTCTGGATGAATATATTTAATCAGGAATTTTAAACTGATGAAGGCATGTAACCAGAAACTAGTCTGGGATCTAATTAGCATTACCATATATTCTTTGATGATTCATGCTTCCATGGATGATGATGTAGAACAGGTAGCTGCTATTAATATATACATGTAATATTTCAAAATATAAATTTTTTAGATCTTCTAATTATACATATACAAAAAATAAATAAAATGGTGTTAATACCTGTGATTCATTTGTTAATTTGGAATAGAGTAATCATGAATTGTAGCTGTTGTATGAATACAGGATTTAAATAATGAGCAATATCTAGAATAGTAGTAAATCGTTAAATTGTGTAGCAGTGGATATCAACGTTTATCATTTCAGAATGGTCTACTAAAATTCAATAACATTTAAATTAGGGAATTGGGAAACTATGGAAGTTATTAACATTATTTTTATGGTCTCCAAACCAGTATATGACTGCATATATTATATAAATTGTAGTATCATCTTAGAATATGTCAGGACAATCTGCAAACAATTATTTGTACTTTGATAATATTCTTGTCTATTAAAATGTTGGCATGCAATTGTGAAGATCTTTATCCCCAAAATGGTGACAGTTTATAGCTGCTTGTGGACCAACAAAATAGAGAATATCATATGCTTTTTCTTTGAATTGTGACAGTTATATCTTTACATTTTCTATTGGAGGTAAGGGGCATTTTGTTTGATCCCAGAAATTGAGAAAAGTGGCATTTTTCTCTCATCTAATTGTTTAATTGTAATACTTGTGATTTAGCGATTCCATGATATGATGTCTTTAAATAATAACTCAATCATAATTGTTACACTTGTTAAAGATATAGAGGACAGTTGATAGTTTAAGTAAAAATAGATGATTTGCTTCGTTGTGATTTTATAGGTTTTTTTTTTTTGGTTACAGTTCTTCATAATTTTCATCAATCTCTTTTAGTTAACATTAATTTCTGATGGTAGTCATTTTAGTAAGTATGATTCTCCTCTTTAATGAATGCAGTTATTACCCTTGGGAATACAAATCCTAAACCATTAATTAGTTAAATTTTTTTAAATATCTTTATCCGTGTTCCAGAAAATGTAGCACTAACTATTGGATATCTCTTAAGTTTAGACAGATCAAACAATTTTTATTATAACTTACGAAAATGATGTTAATTTCTTGACAGGTATATTTTTACTTCCTTAGGTTTCTAACTTTAAAATGTTTCTTTGATATGTATTTTCATTCTATATGTTGTCAAAAATATTATGCTAATATCATGTTTAATTATTTTATCCAGTCCATAAATATATACACGTTCTCTAACGAAAATATTTTCATTTTTTATGTAGTTAATCCATTAACTAGTAGGATGCATGCCACATGGGTATTTTTAGCAGCTGTTCTTCGTTTTACTTGTGCTATATACATATCTGAGAAAATGTGAGTATTATTATTTTTCCTTTATATTTTATATGAATTAGAAATAATCGAAATAAATAGAATATTGTTTGTTAAAAACAATTATAATAACGTAGATTTAATATATTAAATTATATTTGATATTACAACTACAAATTCTTATTCAAATTTTTTTTTCGTTGAGATAAAAAAACGATTGCTTTCTTGGGAATTTCTAAACTGCAATGTAACAGGAACACTGCTATATAAGCTTATCAAGCATCTCATTAGATTAATCCAATAACGGAATAATAATGATCAAACCAGATAACATTTCATTTGCAATTATACTGTGACTAAAGCTTTTAATAGGTTATATTTTTAGATTTTGTCATCAATTTGTAATCTAACTCTATAATGGTAGGCCAAAATGTTATCTGATAGGGGTAGTTTTATTCTTAAATATGTAAATCCTGTTTCATAGGTCACCACCTTCATTGTTAAAGGGCTATCACAGAGAGGTAGATTTAATTGGATTTGGAAAGATCAAGAAAAATATTGCTAAGGTTTACTGCAAGGAGGCTTTAAAATTAAGTCATATGTAAAAATTGGATTTTAGGAGGTTTGCTATTGAAAATTTTTTCACTTTAAATAAGAGTGATTTATTTGAGAAAGAGGGTAACCTTTGAGATGTAAGTTTAGGGGAGCATGTGTTTATTGTTTGCCATTAAAAAATTTTTTTTTTCCTTTTGTATAAAGAGGTTTGAAGAATACTAGAAAAATTATAAATTTAAATTTAGAATAGGGAATTGCAAAATAAGGAAATATGAATTGTTTTTGTATCCCACAATATATGCATGATGGTCAGAAGGAAATTAGGCGTGCTTTGGTAGTGTGTACAGTATGTGATAAGGTTTTCCATTTGAAATGCGGAAAAAAGACTAGGAAGGATGTATGGTTGTGTAGATCATGTATAAATGTGATAAAAGAGATGAATAATGGTTTCTAAATGTAGATAATTTAAAGAAAAAATCAGGAGAAAAAGAGAAAATGTAGATAAGAATGATAGAGTATATATTTAGTGGATTGATAAGAGATATAGATGACAAAATAAGTAGTGCAATGGAGATAGTTAGGTAAAGAATAAGTAAGATAAAAGGATGAAGTAAAATTAAAATTATTAGAGATGAAGTGTGAACAGATTAAGGAATTAGTGAATAGAAATGATGAGGAAGAAGTAGATAAGGAAGTTCCGAAGGTGAAGAGAATGTTACAGATGAAGTAGGGAAAGTAAATTATGAGACAGTCTTGATAGGGGATTCATTAATTAGAGGATGTGGAGATGTAATTGAAAGGGAAAATAGAAATAAGTATGTAAGAATATGTTTGCCTAGAATTAAAATTAGGGATGTTACAGATAAGGCAAAGAAACAGGGAGCAGAAAGGTTTGGGTTATAGTAAAGACATGTTAGATCTGTCAGAGAGAGTAATGGATGAATACAAAGAATTGATTAGTAGTTTGAATAAGGTTAAAGAAAGAGTAGGAGTAGTTGGATTACTACCAGGATTCGACAATAGGTATATGCTAGATAGGGCATGTTCTATAAATGAGAGATTGAAAAAAATATATAGGAGAGAAATATGTTTATGGATGTGTGGGATTTTCTTTAAGTAAAAGGGAATTATATAGTAAAGATGGATTGCACTTAGCAAAACAAAGAAGTGAAGCATTAAGGGGTTTGATTTATAAAAAATATTACCGTTCGGGAAACTTATAAAGGGGGATACAGTTTTAAATTATAGTATTATCAAAAAGAAGGTTAAGAATGGATGTGATGTAAAAAATAAACAAAAGACAGCTGATTCAGATATAAATATGGATGTAGAGAGGGAATGGGTCTGTAAAACTAATGATAAAAGCTAATTACAAATATAATAGAGAAGAAAGAGTCAAAAGAATTTATAAAAGGTAGTAAGAAATTATTAAAATTGGATATTTGAATGTGCATAGTGGTAAGAGACCAGAAAAATAGTTGGAATTAAACAAAGCAGTTAAAAACTAACAGTGGAAACATATCTAAGAGAAGAAGACCCCACACTGGAAAATTTGGTATGGCAGGATATAAATAGAAAAGAAAAAAGTGGTGATGGTATAGGAGTTATGTCAAAAAAATATTTAAATACTTAAAGTATCAATAACATTTGTGTTTTGAGATAAAGTTAAGAAGACAAGAATGGATGGTGGCCACAGTATAGTCAAATTATAAGGGAGTGGAGCAACAATATATATGAATGCCTAATTAAGAATATATAGAACTTCAAAAAAAAGGGGAAAGAAAATAATGGTTATAGGGGATATGAATGGGCATATTGAAGAAATTGATGATGTGAGTAACAAAAATAGACAGCTTTTGAAAATTTTTTGGCGGAGAGTGAATTTGAGCATTGAAAATTTATCAAATATTTCTGAGGGGCAATCCACATGGTCTAGAAATAATATATTTCACTCAGTAGATTATGTATTAGTAGAGAAAAAGAGAATGAATAAAGTACGGAAAATTAGTGTTTGATAATGAAGAAAGAGTATGTAATAGTGACCATAATTTCTTTATAATAGAAATGGTTAGTAATGTGATGGAAAATAATAATAAAAGTAGAAAGGATAGTGAAAGATGTGGATGGAGAACGAAAGATAAAAATATGTTAGAATAATATAAAATAAAAGTAGAAGAAATTATGGAAGAGTTTGCTGGGGATGAATATAAGGACTGATGTGGTGAAGTAGGAAAAGTGGAAAATAGGGTTTTAAGTGAGATTATTTAGAAGAATAAAAGTAATAGAAAAATGAGAATTAGTAAAAGTATTAAATAGAGGGAAAAAGTATGCAGAGAATATAAATATGCTATTAAAAACTAAGAAAGTAAAAAAGATGTTAATATTAAATGGGAAAACTATTTAATAAAAAAGAAGTTGGCTAAAATAGATAATTATAGAGAGAGAATGAAATACTAAATTATTGGAGGATATTAATAAAACTGGAAGAGATGGGAATAAAAAATTTTGGAAATATTTTAAAATAAGGAATGTAGGGGAGGGAGAAATAGTATTACTATATGACAAGGGAATAGAGTGTAGCTCTAGAGAAGAATTAAAAAAGATGTTAGATGTGAAGAACAGAATGATAACAAACATAAAAGTATATACCCCCCCCCCCCCCCCACCCCTCAAAATGATAACATATATAAAAGTATATAGTAATGGAAATAATAGTTTTACAGAAAATGAATTGAAAGAGGCAGTGAATAAATTGAAAAGTGGAAAGGCAAGAGATTTAGATAGATGGGCAGCAGAGATGGTCATGAATTTGGGAAATAGGCAAAATTAAATTTATTATCATGTTTTAATAAGATGGCACAGAAGACAGAATTTCCAAATAGCTGGAATAATACAATAGTAAGTCTATTATTTGAAGAAAAAAGTAAAAACCATAGAAGGATATACAATTATAGACCAATAGCGATAACTTCAGTGTTATATAAAGTTTTTGCATATATAGTGGCTGGAAGGGTGGCAAAATAGATGGAAGAAAATAATGTAGTGAAGCAATGCAAGGAGGTTTTGGAACAGATTGGCATATAGAAGATAGTGTATTTGTACTGACACAACTTATAGATATGAGTAGGAATATAGGTAGACAATTATGTATGGTTTTTATAGATATAGAGAAGGCATTTGAGAGTGAAAATCTGGGTTATGGACCTGACAAGTAGATGGGCTAATCATTGTGCACAGAGCCTTTTAAAAGATATAAAAGCAATTATATTAGTAGATATGTATATGTCTTCAGAAATGGAACATATAGTTATATTAGAATAAAATATTGATTTTAAATTAATAAAAATATACACATATGACTTTAATCATTTCATATCTTGTGCAGAAAAATTCAGTAATGGCAGATCATTTGATTTTTCAGCACCAATGCCAATTTTCTAATAATTTTTAGCCAAAATATTCTTATATAAGAAAGAAAATTAAAAAAAAAATTCCATTCAAATTTTTATCATTTTTTTATTTTCATTGTCTATAATATAAAAAAGATAGCAAAATCCAAAGTAAAAAAATGGTATAGTTGAATAATTTATATTTGTTTGACTTTCTTATTTGATAAAATTACATTACTAACATCTGTAAAGATTTTGTTAGTATCTGTATTTTAATTTTATCTTTTTATCAGAATTATACACTTTTTTTTGAATAAATGGGAAAAATAAACTTTTTATATAATTTTATAACTTTTTGTCCAATCTTGAAATTAAAGAACCTCCAATATCTGATCGTGTTTTCTAAGTATAGAGAAAATAAGATTCCATACTGAAAAAAAAGCTGTTATTTGGTATTTAACATATTTTGCATTATGAATATCATATAACAGAGCAAATAGTGAATTAAAACAACTATAAATGTATTTAAGAATTTTTATTGTAATTTTGTATGTTATTTTGTAATTACTATTTGGCAAATTATCCATCCATTCTAGATTTCATTTGTGATTTTCAATACTAGATAATAAAATAAAATTAAAAGCATGTGAAGCACTTGAAAGAGAAGCTATAAAGAGTGCAAGCAATACTGAGCAGTGCAGAACAGAAAGATAATGGCGATATGCAAAATACATGTAAATTATTTAGATAGCCCAGCATTTGGAGATTTCGAAGCAGGCGTCACATCTATTGAGAGTTATTGTTATCAGTAATGAAATACGCTTCCCTAATTTTCTGCTTGATGTCGTTTTTCTCTATGCAAACTAACTTGGGGTTAGAGGGTTTGAATATGTGGCTCAGTATTGCTATGAATATGAGGCAACCCACCTCTAAAGCACTAAGCTTTTAATATTTTGCACTCTTTACAGCTTCTCTTTCAAATGCTTCACACATTTTTAATTTTATTTTATTATAATATTGAGAGAGAAGTTTAAAATTCTTAATAATACTAGATAGTAAAAAAAATCTCAAAATAATAATAATAATTATCAAAATAAAGCTGAAATAAGTTTGTTGATAATATTAAATTATTATATAAATAATACGCAATCAAGCTTGAATAATTAAGAATTGAAATTATGATTTCCTTCCTTTGAGAAAATTCAGAATCACCTAAATATATATTTTGTCATTTTAAGTTGACATGATAAGAGATTTCTAGAATATAAATCTATAAAAACTTCTATTTTAAAGCTTTATATGGGTACTTAACCATTTTGTATATTTGTCTATGTACAAATTTAAATAAATAGTCTCAAATTTATTTTTTGAATGGATTTTAAATATTGTAAATAATTTTAATTTATCATTAAACTTATTAACTATAATTATGATTCATATTAATTAATTGTTATACATGGAATAATGGAACTTCATTTACAGCTAATTAGTTCAAAAAGTATGGACTGTAGACAATAAGACTATTGTATTTATTTTTTATATTGAATACCAATGTTTTTCAATATTTTTGCCTATTCAATCTCTTATACTATTTTATACGTTTCATGATTTCTATTATGTCAGCATTTTAAAATATTAATGAATTAATATATTTATAATAAAAAAATGGTTTTGATTTATTTAAGTAATAAATGTTTTAAGTATGGCCTTTTTTAAGATATTGGTAAATATCACATGATCATTTTTTCTTATGATACACAAGCTTGATTACTCTGTTTTGCACTGCATGGCGCTACTGTATGGAGAGTTTTGCCTCTATTGGTAAATATTGAGGCAAGATTTTAAATTCATGTTGTATTTTTCTAAATTTTTCACATAATTAAAAAATTTCATATAATTAAAACATGTCACAATAGTTGAATCAGTATAGCTTTCACCATTTTTCATATCAACAATTTTTTTAATTTCTATTGTTAAAAGTTTACTTTTAAATTGCACTTATTTTTGGTTGAAACTGTTATTGAAATGATTCAAATTGTGTATGGCAGTAAGGCTACAAGGCTTAAGAATGTTTTTAAATGGTTTGCAAGATTTCATAAAAGCACATGGAGAGTATTAAGGACAATCAACGAAGATATACGATACTGTCACATTCCATGTTGAACTTGTAATCCAGATACTCTAGGGTCTTAAAATTTTGTGATAAATAGTTAAACTATGTTAATGTTATCTGTATGTTGATTCAGAGATGGCGCTGTTCGCAGTTTGGAAAGAAAATGTCTTTTTTTTACTGGAACAATTACTTATACTAATTGAGTTGAAGGATCGAATGACTTAGGATTTGAATCATAGTAAAACTTAGAATTATTTTTTTAAGTAACTATCTAATTTTATAGTTCAGTAAATGTTTCAGTAATGAATAATGAGATAAATGAATGGAAAAAAACCATTTAAAAATTCTCTCCACCATAGTACTTAACTGATGGGTGTATTGCCTTCTTTATTCTTCTACTACAGAGAGTTTTGAAAAAGTCTTTGTCCTGCTGCAAACTATTTTATATTTTTTTAAATTTATTATTAAATATTTTATTTAGATATTAATTTATTTAATTGGTTATTGTTATTATATTGTTTGTTTTTTTTTTTTTTTTGCAGAATCTATAATTTGACTTTATTGTCATTTTTACTAGCTTTGGGTCATTTCTCTTCAGAATGTTTTTTCTTTCACACCGCCACGTTTGATGTTGGAATTGTGGCTCCTTTACTTGTTGCAGGTATGATGAAGAATTGATCTTATTAATGAATAGAAAGATCTATTTTAAATTATTTTTGCCACTTCAAAAATTAATTTATATCATTTAGGAATACACAACTGAGCGTGCTAACCTCTGTTCTATGAGGTTTTTATCTTTTAAACATAATAGTTTGTTAATGTTTTGCCTTGCATAGTTTAATCCATTGGTAGACTGTTTACTTTAGGATCATGGCCCACTTGTGTCACTTTCAGCACTCAAATTTCTAATGAACTCCCAAACAATAAATTCATTCAATTATTATTACTATTTGTTAATATGTATATATTTCCCCCAATTTTAGTTTAATAAATTTTAAAATTAATTTTTTTTAATCTCCAGTAATGGAGTTGAAATATTCTAATACTATCATTTGTGAATATATGAAATATTGATAGTTTGATTTACAGAAGTGAAATGTATTTATTTAAAAGTTTTTTTTATTTTTACCTGCCGATTTATACACAGAACCATTATTTTATCAAAGTAAGTAATTCCACATGATTGCATCAGCAAAGTTTTCTATCATTTAATTAATTCAGTGCTTATAATTTATCGTGAAAGAAAATAGAGGTCACTAATATATGAATTTTTTTTTTTAAAAAAAAAGAAGCTTCAGATTTAGATCAATATTTATCTCATGGAAAATTTAATGTTTGCCTAATATAAATTAAGAATTGGATTATCTCTTAAAGCTTACAAAGTTATTTCAAAGAAATACTTTTTTGTTCTTACTATATCTTTATCATGGTATAGTGTTTGAATGCCTGTCTTATCACGTAAGGATGAAAAAGTATTTTTAAAAGGAATACACTTATTACATCTTCATTATTAGATTTGTTTCAATTATGCTGTACTGATATTTACAAAGTTTAAATTGAAATGCTGAAAAGCAAAAACTGAATCTATGAAATGCCATGTGAATGTGGAAGAACATATATTTGAGACCAGTCGACCCATTGAAAAGTGATTGTAAGAATACATACTGATGGTTAGAAGAGAGAAAACAGATGTTTCTAAGGTAGCAGATCATGTTTGTACCGATGAACATAGTTCACTTGGGAAAATACAAAAATATTGGATAGAGAAGAAAAGATACAAGAAGAAAATTTAAAGAAACTGCTCACATGATAATGGCAGGACAACCCCATAAGTCAACCTAGTGTGACTATACATAATGTATGGAAATCACTAATCAATTTTGCTCTTAGGAAAAACTGAAGAAATCAGGAGGAACCTCACAGATAAGTAAATGAAATTTCTACTGATTGTTGCCTTTGGCAGAATGGCTCAGTTGGTTTGAGTGTTACCTTAAAATTTAATATTCTCATGCTAGTACTGTCATTGGTCAGGCCAGCAACACCTGAAGAAGAGAGGAGAATAATACCTCTGGAAATGCTGTGTATATATTAACTTGTGTGCCATTACTAACAGTTGAACGTATTCAGAAGGTTTAAACAATCTTAAATTTTTCTAAAGTCATTCATATTAGATGATGGAAATAGTCTAATATATAAATACAACTAAAGTACTATCATTACAAACCTTCAAAGAAAACTCGATAATGTATATACTCCCTTGCTATTTATTAATGGTATCTCTATCTCTCTTCCTAGTCTTTCTATTGCTCTCTCCATTTCTCTCAAATATAACAAAAGAAAATAAGTGACATAAGGCATCCTTGCTTTAGTCCCATCCCATGCTCCATTCATTCCCAAATTTACTAAACTTACCTATAATGTATATCTATTTACTCTATCATATACCTTCTCTATATCTATAAAAACTATATATAACTGTCTACCTGTATTTCTACTCATATCTATAAGTTATGTGACTACAAATAAACTATTTCCTACATGCCTATTCGATCCAAAATCTCTATGCATTTCTCCCACTATATTATTTTTTTCCATCCATTTTGCAATCCTTCCAGCTGCCATATATGTGAAAAGTTTATATAACACTGACTTTACCGCTATCGGTTTATAATTGCTTAACTTTTTATGATCCTTACCCCTCCTTTTAAAGAAACATTCTTGTATTATTCCAGCTGTCTGGAAATTCTCTCTTCTGTGTCATCTTATTAAAACATGATAATAGATTTAATTTTGCCCTATTTTCTAAATTTATCACTATCTCTGCTGCCCATCCATCTAAATCTCTTGCTTTTCCACTTTTCAATTCCTTCCCTGCCTCATTCATTTCATTTTCTGTAAACCTAATATTTCCATTACTATATTCTTGCATGTTTATCATTCTGTCCTTCACATCTAACATCTTTTCTATATCAATTACATATTTATTTAAGATTGTCTCTAGTTCTTCTCTAGAGCTACACTCTATTTTCTCATCATCTAATAATACTATTTCTCTCTCTCCTACATATATTCTTTTAATATATTTTAGTATATTTCCAAAATTTTTTACTCCCATCTCTTCCACTTTTATTAATATCCTCCAACAATTTATTATTTTTATTTATTTCTCTCTCTATAATTATCTATTTTAGCTAACTTCTTTTTTTTAAAATACTTTTCCCATTTGACATTAACATCTTTTTTCTCTTTCTTTGATTCCTTTATATTCTCTGCATGCTTTTTTCCTCTTATACTTTTACTAACTCTCACATATTATTCTTATGAATATTCGTACCTAAAACCCTATTTACCATTTTTTCTATTTTATCACATCAGTCCTTATATTCATCCCCAGCAACTCTTCCATGATTTCTTCAACTTTTATTTTAAATTTTTTTAACTTATTTTTATCATTCATTCTCCATCCACATCTTTCACTATCCTTTCTACTTTTATTACTGTTTTCCATTTTTATTATAAAGAAATTATAATCACTATTATATACTCTCTCTTCATTATCAACCACTTGAATTTTCTGTACTTTATTCATTCTCTCTTTCTCTACTAATACATAATCTATTGTATGAAGTATATTATTTCTGGTCCACGTGCATTGTCCCTCATAAATATTTGATAAATTTCCAATGCTTACATTCACTCTCTGACAAAAATTCTTCAAAAGCTGTCCATACTTGTTAGCTACATCATCAATTTCTTCAATATGCCCATTCCTATCTCCTGTAACCATTATTTTCTTCTCCCTTTTTTTTGAAACTCTGTATATCCTTAACTAGGCATTCATATATATATATATTGTAAAACAATGAGAATTGCCAGTTCCTCTACAAGCTTTGTGATAAATGCTTAGCCAGAGCCAGCACTTAAAATATCTCTGTCAGGAACCCCTCCCCAAACCCCTGACCATGGTTTCGTGCTTTGGCACTCCTCAGAGAGGTGTCAGGGTAGGTTCAGACACTAGATCTAAAAATACCAACCCAAAGCCAGCATTTAACTAAAAGTTATCTATTGAATGGAAAATGTGAAATTTTCAGACATCTACATGTCTTCAAACCCAGCTATCCAAATCAAATAGCTATATCGGGCTGATAGATCTTCAGCCATACCATATAGTAGTAGTCTTAGCAATATAAAAATTGCACAAGACTTATAGCAGAGACTATAAATAGTCAAAATAGGAGTCATAGATCACATAACCCTATTTCTTAAGCTTGTAAGTTATAAAACAATGAGGATTGCCAGTTCCTCTACAAGCTTTGTGATAAATGCTTAGCCAGAGCCAGCCTTTAAAATATCTAGCGTCTGAACCTACCCTGATACCTCTCTGAGAAGTGCTAAAGCATGAAACCATGGTCAGGGGTTTGGGGAGGGGTTCCTGACAGATATTTTAAGTGCTGGCTCTGGGTAAACATTTATCACAAAGCTTGTAGAGGAACTGGAAATCTCATTGTTTTATAACTTACAAGCTTACGAGATAGGGTCATGCGATCTATGACTCTTATTTTGACTATATATATATTGTGTTTGTAAATGTAGGAATTTTGTAAGAATAAATACAAACTTCTACGAGACATTTATTAACTTGATGTGGAGTCCCCATTTGTAACCAGAACTGCTTATATTTTTCATTACTTTGAATTATTTAACATTTGCTCATGTTCTCTGAATTATAGCAGTGAGCATATCACCTTTTTATTTGCTGCTCAATAATATTTAAATTAATTATTAGGGATATTTTTAGAGATTTCTAATATTTTTATGTTTTTCAAGGCAATATTTGACTACACAGTCTGTATAATTGGAGCAATATTGGCTTGAAAATGATAGCTTTTTTTAGGACGAGTCTCCCAAAAGGTGCAAATGTTCTGAAAATCTAATGCTTCTATGCAGCATAATGATTGGACCAGGAAAATATCATAACATGGTTATCCAAATCATGACAGTTTTACAATCATGGAAGAAGCAATGTTTATAGTTTTTTTGGTAACCTTTTTCAGTGGCTGAGAAAAGTGTAAATGATCATTCGTCTCACTATATGCCACTATTCGATTCTTATGCTTATGACATTGCAATTTCTACATAGTAGCATTCACGTTGGAAACTAGGGTCTTTAAAATGGTAATTTGGTCATAAATGTTCTATTGCTTGTAAAGCTCATGATAGATTTTGATGGACTGAGGAGTTGATGATTTTGTGATTCTATAGTTTTCATAACAACTGTGATTACTTATCAGTTTTCAAAGTGATCTAGAACACAGAAGCAATGGTATTATGAGTATAAGAAGTCAAATTATTGGTATCCCAACAGCTGCAGCATCAGCACCCTTTACAGTTTGGTACAAAAGACAAATCCTTTGCAGAATATTGAATGAGGAAAAAAAAAATCTTAGTTTAATTCGGTTGTGCTTGAACTGCCACATCTCAAATATCTTATTATATGATTATTCATTATAATGTTTTAAGAGCTCTTAAGGACTGTGAAGATAAGATAACGTAGATCATTACAATGATATCAACTTCATGTTACATATTTCTAACCACTTCTTTAAAATTCTCTCTGTAATATAAATATTACATGATCACCATCTCTTATACTAGCACATAATTATATATAACAATTCAAAACAAAACAAAACTCTCCATATAGTAGTGCCATTTTGTGCTAACAAGAGCAATCAATGGATGCCAGAAGGTTTGTGCATAAAATCCCTATCTAGTGCTTTGTTTTGAATTGTTTAATAACAATTATGTGCTAGTATGAGATAGTGATCATGTGATAATTGTATATAAACAAGGCAAAACTCTCCATACAGTAGTGCCACCCTGGGCACAAGCCTTCTGGCATCCATTGATTACTTGGGTTGGCACAGGGTGGCACTACTATATGGAGAGTTTTGCCTTGTTAATATAAATATTGCATTGTATGATTTTTCATGTTTGTGTCAATAATAATTTGAAATATACACATGTAATGCAAATATGACACCTATTTCCATTATTTTATATGTATACATCTATGTAAAACCTATAAATGTATGTATGCTTAATTAAGCGATAAACCACAGTCATGTAATTTATTGGCATCTATTTTGTTTCTTATTTAGGAGTCCTCATACTTATTAAATTTCAAAAATTATTTATATTAACATGTTAAATATTTTTCTTATTATTATATAAATATTTATAATATTTTAGGATTGTCTGTAATTTTTATGCTCATTGGATATTACTATATATGGCCTACTTATGAAGATGTATTGAGTGATAAATCATCTTTTGTAAAGACAAAAAAGAAGACAAAGGAAAGAATGAATTAATTTTTCCGAGATTTTTAAGGTAAAATATATAATCAAAATTTTATGTAAAAAATATATATATATTATTAAACAAGATAAGTAAAATATATTTTGTTTAAACTAAAATCTATTATTTAAATATTTGTAAAATTTGGTATTCAGTTAAATATTTTTTGATAATCACTTGTATGGATCTATTAATTAATTAAATCCTTATACAGTATCCATATGTTATATACCATTGTTTTATATTAAGTAATGTATATTATACAAATTCACATTATCATTGTTTTTTTTTTAAGTCTGTACCTATATTTTTTTTTCTGATATTTACAGTCAAATGTTTGAGTGCTGAAGCGTTTTTGTAAGTTCTAAAAATACAAAATTATGGTGCATAAGTAAAATACAGAAAAAAGGAAAATGTTAGCATCTTTATAAAAGTGTTATAGCTATAACTTATAATAACCACATTCCACTCTTTTGACACTTTGAAGCAAAATATATTTATTAATATTACAGTTTCGTCTATTCCTAGCAGTCTTCGTCAGATCTACAAAAATATAAATATGATAATAACTAAGAATAGAAATAAAGGGTAAAGTAGATTTTAATGTTATATAATAGTAAGTTTTATGAATAAAGTTATGTTAATAATTAAGTTGAAAAAATTGTAAAAATTTAATAGATATATGTATGAAATACGATTGTATTAATATAATGTTTAAATTTTTGTAGATCTGACGAAGACTGCTAGGAACAGTCGAAACTGTAATATTAATAAATATATTTTGCTTCAAAGTGGCAAAAGAGTGGAATGTGGTTATTATATGTTATATATTAGAAAAACAAAAATAAAGAAGGAAAGAGGAAGAGAAGTTATTGAAGATTATGTTATAGCTATAGTTGTTGTATCAGATTTTATATAAAATTAGTAATTTCTGATCTAAGGGAAAATGACTAGTAATCGCTCAGATATTTTTTTGAAAAATGATTTAATCTGAGAAAAGTCATTGAAGTCTTTTCTTGAGTACATGTTGATTTGACTGCTTCTCCAAAACTATCGAAGATATTTTGGAAAATACATGAAAATTTCACTAAGGATCTAGATGAGGAATCGGCAACTTGTTTATCATGAAGAGTCATTTTGTTTAAATATCCAAACAAAAAATTAAAAGAATCACAAAGGAGGAGGTGAAAAATAGATTATGAAAAATGTCAATTTCTGAATGGTTCTATTTGAATATTTATTTTAGTAATAGAATATAATAGAATCAGTGTACATATAATAAAAATTGAAATTCTTTTAAAAACAAACAAAAATAAAAAATTACTTTGTTATTAATGAGATTTTTGATATTCTAATGTGGCGTAAAATCGGTCTAATTTTGGGGTTAATTTAAATTTTCCCATTTTAAATGACTTTCCAAGGTCACATCATTAAGTTGTTTTCTTAATTTGTTTTTTATAAAATTCATATTGGAAAAGATTTTTTTATTAAATAAAAAATAAAATGAAATAAAATAATAATAATAGTAAAATATCTGAGCTGCCATGTAATTTAAATTCAGCCACTATGAATTTTTTATTAAAACAGGCAAAACTCTCTATACGTATTGCCACTCAGTGCAAGCCAGAGTAATCAACGGATGCCAGAAGGCTTGTGCATAAAATCCCCATCTAGTGCCTACTCATCCAATATGCACAAGCCTTCTAACATCCATTGATTACTATGGCTTGTACTGAGTGGCAATACGTATAGAGGGTTTTGCCTGTTTTAATAACAGTTAAGAGCAAGCATAAGAAATTGTGATCATGTAATGAGTTTTTTATGTGATGGCAGTCAGATAAAAGACAATAGGGAAAATATTTATTTACATATTACAAATTGAAAATATGTTTTTGTTTATCATGATAAAAATGGCCATTAGCTTGTAATCAAAGAACTGCCTGTGGCTTGGGAACTGTGTTATCGACATAGTCTAGGTCAAAATATATCATTTGCAAATATATATTTGAAATTTTTTTCCATTTTTAATACTAAGCAACTGTTCCATTAGAAAAATAGAATGTGTTTTATAAAAAGAATATTACATCAGATAAAAAAATATCAATTTCACTTGGAATAATTATATTACAACAGTATTGTGAAATGACTCTTATGCTATCTTGATTTCTGTACTAGGCGGCAGCAATGTGAAATTGCGTAGTTGCTTGATCTGTGAAATGATTGAACTTTCTATATAACAAATGAATAATTCTATGAAAAATCTAATTGATAACTGTTTTATTCTCTTGAATTTTTTCTTTCAAAAGAGCATAATAAGAAAATTGTTGATAAAATATATTTTAAGTATCTTTAGTCACATAGATACTATATTTCTCAATTGACATTCTATTTGTATGAAGCAGTTTATTATTTTCTTTTCATTTTTGCTCTTTTAAATGACAATCATGATAAATTCATTTATTTTGCTAGCATTTTAAAGTGATTGATTATAAATATTATTTATAATTAGTCAATTTAACTCATCTGTTAGATCTAAATATTTTAATTTTGCTTCACTAATTATTGATTTGATATTTTAATGAATTGTAAATAATACAAACTCCCACCTATTAATATATATATATATGTAAATACTTCGTAGAACGATCATGTCCGGATAAGTTACTAGGACAAATTGCAAGGAGATTCTAAAGAATCATTTTTAAAATAAACTTACCAATATGATTACCCTTTCTTATATCAATGCCAATCTATTTTGTCTGATAAAATGAAATATCCTCTTTCATCTGACCTTTGACTGTATATGGATCGAAGATCAGACGAAAGAGGATATCTACGATTACCAGACAAAATGGATTGGCATTGATATATAAACGGGTAAAGTATTTTCAAGATTATTTAAAAATAGTTTTTAGAATCTGCTTTCAGTTTGTCCTAGTAATGGGACATGATTGGTTTGTGATGTATTTATATTCCTAAACATTACATATTTACTCAGCAATAAAAATCTTTTACGTGTAATTAAAGTGAATAGTAATCTACATATATTTTGAAAGGAATTTACATTTTTTTAGATTACTTAAAATTATTGTCATGCGTATATGCATTAGTGTTCATCTTTTTTAAGGTTACAAAATCCTTGGCATAAGCCCTCTTATGTTATTGTTATTATAGAATTCTTTTCTGTTAGTCTTAACTAATTTTGGATTTTATATTCAGAATGTCCTTTTTTCCCCTTTACTAGGATAAAGTATTTGCAAGTTTATTTAAAAATAGTTTTTTAGAATCTGCTTGCAATTTGTCCTAGTAATGTATTCGGACATTATTTATTTCGTGATGTATTTGTATTTTTATAGATATACAACTTCCATATTTCTCCATTCTTTTTTATTTCATAAGTAATTTCATATAAATAAAGATACAATAAAAGACAAATAACCCCCAAGATGCATTTCATGCTGAATCAGCACTCATCAGTTGGGCCAGGTCATCATCTCTCATATATATCTTTATTACATGAAGATTATTTATGTAGAGCAAATTGTCTAATTTTTATTTTCAAGCGTTAATTTACTCAACTCCCAACTTTTACGTTATCATAAACAGGTAATGATTATTACTAATCATTTATTAAACTAGAGATTTGCTCTCCTAAATGTTACATATTTAATTAGCAATAAAAATCATTTCCATTCAATTAAAATTATTAGAAATCTTAATCTATTTTGAAAGAAATTTACATTTATTTAGATTACTAAAATCATTATCATATGTATATGTTATAATAGAAACTCGCTATAACCAATTTAAATTGACATTTATATAATTGATTACTGCTTTATTTAATATTTTAAATCTTAACAATAATACTTTATATATATTTGCGGTACTATTATACAACAAAAGAGTTAATATGGTTAATATTTTTACATATTAGCCATATCAATGGTCAGACCAAGATAGTATAAAATATACAATCCGCGGCCAACATGCCCATGACTGCAAGAAGCAAAACATCTCTCTTGTGGATACTTTTTTTTATATTAGGGATAAACTGCCAGGTGCCATCCAGTCAAATCTGACTGGCGTGTCAGCAAAAGATTTTAAAATGCTTCAAGTGTTTGATTCCCTTGACTAAGACAAAGAGCAAGAAACTAACATGATTCAAACTACCAGACAATGTATATTAAAAACACATATATATATATAATTGACATAATTTGATCTTAATTAATATTATAAGGTAAGGTGTGGAGAGCGAGAATTAAACCAAATTAAAAACTTAAAGCAACAACACAATAATCAAAATAAAAAGTAAGTTAAATTATATTAATTATAGAGTTCTTTACTATAGAGTATTCTATTTATAAATAGGGCTTAAAACTTAAATTACTTTTAATTTTTAAAGTTTGTAAAGAGAAATAAAGAGAATAAAATTTGTCTGACTTTGGATTTATCATATCTATATTTACCTAGGTTTTGTTATAGCTTTTGTTTCTAGAATGCATTCCTGTTCTCTTGAATACTGATTGAGTTCATAACTGGCATTCCAACTTCTTTAACAGTTTGGTCACTCTTCCTTTCTGGGGCAGCATATATCTTCAGTCTTGTTTGACAATACTCTTCTCTGATGATGGGTAGGTGTCTCAGAAATGGTGATCAAAGATATATACTATATTTCAGGCAGTCAAGTGAAAGAACTAGGTGATGAATATCAAATGAACACCTCTCTGATAGCCTAGCAATGCATGGTGATGTTAAAATGTCCATGTATATAGCTGTACATTTTTGATGGATGAACTAATTTTTCTTGATAAAGAAATCAGTAAATTTTGTACAGCAAGTTGGTAGTAGAATGAGTATAGCACACTATTGAATTGATAGCAAACTAAATAACAGACTCAACAAAAAAAAACTCAGCAGAAACAATACAATAGAAATTTTGTCTCTTTTATACTCTTGCTAATCATTGTCTAAGATTATCCATGTTATTAATTAGTTTTTCAAATTCCTTTTTTTTTATTAATTAGTTAATCCTCTCTTTTTTTAATTACAACTTTGATTAATATTATTATCTAATCAATTGGAAATATTACCAATTTCTAGTAAAATATAGATCCCTTGATCAGATAATTTACAAAATATTTTGATCTCTAGTTAGATCTCTAAATAGTTTTAGTCATTATTTGTACAATCATTTACAGTTAAATTCTTTTCACTAAATAATTTGGTTATTTTTACATATTTAAAGTTATAATTTAGTTTCTTTGTTTTCGTAAACCATCGAAATTTTCTTTTAGTTAAAAGAATAAATATATTCTTTTAAAATAGCAACTCTAAAAAAAATACATCCCTTCCAATTTAGAAGTAAAATGATGTTAATTCCTTTTCTTAGGCATTGATCAGTTTTAATTCTATATGTTTTATTTTTAAACTAAAAATAAATAAATTATATTTTTCTTATAGGTAAGTATCATGAAGAATGACATTTACAATGAATAAGTACATAGAGAAGTATATATCTTAAGGACTTTATATAACACATACAGATCAATTCTGTGTTGATTAAACCACATTTAATTTCTTGCAGAAGTCGTGATTACAGCATGGGCCAAATTTTGTGCAATACCAGTGAAAAACATGGAATCTGCGAATGGCAGGACTATCTTACTGCACATTTGGCTTATGATATTTTTTCCTTATTTTCTTCCAGCTACATTGTTAATGATGCTAGGATTTTTCTCTACTGGTGCATCATCATCATAACGGGAGTTTCATGCACAGACCCATCTGCAGATCACTGTCTTCAAAAAAAAATGGCTTAATTAAACACTAAATATAATCTGGAATTCCTACATGTACTTATATTCGCACACATAACTTGATCTATAGTTTTTTTTTTTTTTACTCATCATCGCTCGACACATACATAAAGAAATGAATGATTTTATTAATATTTTTTTTACTCATGTCTTTACTTCGTTATTATTTTTTTCTTTTTAATTTTCACTTTAAGTGCTTTGTTTTAATGCTTTCTATTTATTACGTCACGCTCAGCTGAGTCCAAATCACAGATTTATGAGCTGGGTTACTCATAAAATTTTTGGATGTCATTATTCTGATTTATATTCATTATAATTATTATTTAAATTTCTTTTCATTTTCAAAGGTTTATTTGAACGCTAATAAAAAATCCAACCCATATTCATTATAAAACATTTTCTTTTTTAATCATTTTTTAATTATGTAGTCCGAGGTCTGCAGGTCCGTCTGATTATGGGTTTAATTTTTATCAGTAGGTTCTTTTTTTCTTTTGAGTATTCTTACTTGTTTGCATCTTATGAATATGCCCAGACCTTTATCCACTTTCGTAATAGGAAGTCTTTTTAGGAAGGCCTTAATGATTTTATGATGAGTTATGTTTTTACCTGGCTGGATAAAACTATACTTATGATTTATTATTCATATTTGTGGCATTATGATGTAGCTGTTTCTCAGTTTTATATAATTTACTATTGATATAGGCAATGCTGTGGGAATGTATTTACAAAATTCTCTAATTTGGTCATCCCACCCTCTTCGAGCTTTACCTAAGGTTTCTTTAAAATTATTGAATTTTATATTATGGTCTTTAATTACATATAAAATCTGCACTCTGTTGCTCCTTGTATGTAATAAACTTTCTTTTTAGGTGCAACAGTTCACTATTTCATTTTAGGTCAGCCTGAAATTCTTTTTCATAAGCTAAATAGAGATAGTACCTATCCTGTTTTTGTCTATTACTTTTATACTCTGTGTTTGGTTATTTACACATTCTCTTGCTATTTCTACTTCTTCTTTAATCATTTAAAACTTGCACTTTTTGTGAACTTACTGCCATCAATGACACTTTTTTACTTTCATACTAGAACACTTATCATCTTTTATTATTTTTTTTACTTTATCATAATTTGCAATATCATCTCATTTCTCTCTTGCTGACTTTGACGTATCATTTTTATGAACTCCTGTTAGCTTTGTTTTTCTATTCATTATCTTCATAAGCATTTGTATCTGCTCCTTTGTTAAACTATTTGTTTGCTTCTCGGTCTCCATATTGGAAAGATGAGAAGAATAAAAACTATTTTATAAACTAAACTTTTCTATTTTCTAATCTATTATATATTTTTAATTTTTTTTTTCATTTAATTGGTGTGTTCATCCGATTTCCCACACCGCAGTTTTCTCTAGCATTATCTGCCTGCTTATTTATGATTCCTATTATTGCTGTTTTTATAATTTTACTTTTATACATCTATCTGCATTACTTATTTATTTAGTATAGATCTTTTCTTTTAACCACTTTACATATATACATTTTTTTTAAACGTTTGTTCAACCAAATAAAGTTTTTTTTTTTTAATGTTGTCTGATTTCTCCACTCTCACCACATTATTAACTTTTTATTATTCCTATTTTTTATTTAATTGATAGTTGTCATTTTAAAACGACAATTTAATTGACATTTATAATAGATACTTCAGGTACCTATATTGGGTGACATAATGGAAACTTGCTATAACCCATTTAAATTGACATTTATATAACTGATTACTGTTTTGATATTTTAAACTTTAACAAAAATATTATATATATTTGCAATAATGTTATACAAGCAGAGGAATTAATATGGTTAATATTTTTACATATTACCCATACCAATGGGAGACTGAGATGGTATAAAATATACAACCCATGGCCATCTTTCAAGACCGTTGCACTTCCCTATGTCTGCAAGAAGGAAAATACCTCTCCTGCGAATACTTTTATTTATACTGGGGATAAGCCACTGGGTGTCATTCAGTCAAATCTGACCAGTATATCAACTAAAGAAGGTTTTAAAATGCTTCAAGCACTTGACTTCCTAGACTAGGACAAAGAGCAAGAAACTGACATTATTCAAACTATAATTGCTACAATTTGATCTTGATTAATATTAAAGGGTGAGGTATAGAGAGAGAGAATTAAGCCAAATTAACAATTTAAAGCAGCATATTTATTTACAAAAAAAAAAAGCACAATAATCAAAATAAAAATTAAATTATATTAATTATAGAGTTCTTTACTATAGATTAGTTTATTTATAAATAGGGTAAAAACTCAATTACTTTTTATAAAGTTTGTAAAGAGAATAAAATTTGTCTAGACTTTGGATTTATCATATATCTTTATATTTACCTAGGTTTTGTTATAGCTTTTGTTTCTAGAGTGCACTCCTGTTCTCTTGAACATTAATTAAGTTCATAACTGGCATTCCCCACTTCTTTTAGTAGCTGGTTATTCCTTCTTTCTGGATCAGCGCATATCATGGGTCTTGTTTAGTAATGCTCTTTTCTGATGATGGTTAAGTGTCTCAAAAATGTTTCAGGTGATCATATGAAAGAACTGGACGGTGAACATCAAACGAACACATCTCTGATAGCTTAGCAATGCATGGCGTTGTTAAGATATCCATTTATATAACGACATTTATAATTGATGAACTGGTTGTTCCCAATGAAGGAATCCGCAAACTTTGTACAGCAAGCCGGCAGTAGAATGAGTGTAGCACACTACTGAATTAACAGCAAACTAAATAACAGACTCTTAACAAAAAAACTCAGCAGAATCAATACAATAGAAATTTTGCTAATAATTGTCTGAGACTCCCCATGATATTAATTAGTTTTTCAAATTCCTTTTTTAAAATTAATTAGTTATTTCTATCTTTTTCTTAATTACAATGTTGATTAATTAATAATACATTAGTGCATTGGAGGTGAAACTATTCCACATAATTTGTTTAGGCTAAGCGCTTTCAGATTTTCATTACTCCATAATCATAGCCTTATAGATTGTCAATGTAATTGTATGCAAATATGCAAAAATATTTTTTTATATTATCCATTTTCTGGAAATGACATGTCTTTCTATTTATAGAGTTAGTGTCGCTGGTAATAAAACAAGCTTCATTGATCTTTCTCTTGATGTCATTCCTCTCTGTACATAATATATCAGCTTTAAAGGGCTCAAATCTATGGTTAAGCTCTTGCTAATGGTCAGCAAAAATGGAACTGTCTTCTTTTTTGGTTATTGCTCGTGTGTATATGTATCTGTGTTGCGCCAATTTGTTGCCAATTGTGGCGCGAGTCTCACCATAGTAAACAGCCATACACTCCATCTGAGGGCATGCATTTCTATACATATTATTATCTAATCAGTTGGAAATATTACCAATTTTTAGTGACACATAATCCCCGTGATCAGATATTTTACAAAATATTTTGATCTCTAATTAGATCTCTAAAATAGTTTTAGTAATTATTTGTACAATCATTTATAATTAAATTCTTTTCAAATAAATAATTTTGTTATTTTTACATATTTAAAGTTATAATTTAGTTTCTTTGTTTTTATAATCTATCAGAATTTTCTTTTAGCCAAAAGAATAAGTGTTTTTTTTAAAATAGTAACTAAAAACTCCTACATTCCAATAGGCTTTAATCAGACTTTTGATTTATTAAAAAAAAAAAAATCTTTATTTTTATCTATTAAACAATTCTTTTAAAAAAAAATACATTATTTTTTTTTCTTGACTATTATTTTAAAGTTTTATATAACACACACACATATATATATATGTCACATTACACCCCTCCCAATTTAGAAGTAAAATAGCATCAATTTCTTTCCTTGGGCATTTAATTCTATACATTTTATTTTTAAACAAATAAAAAAAAACTTTCCTTAGGGATAGGTATCATGAAGAACGACATTTACAATGAATAAGTACATAGAGAGGTGTCAATCTTAAGGATTTTGCATAACACATACAGATCGATTGTGTTGATTAAACCACATTTAATTTTTTGCAGAAGTCGCGACTACAGCATGGGCAAAATTTTCTGCATTTTTATTCTGTGATATCATTTATTTTGCCTTTTCTTAATTAATTAATCAGTACCTGTTTGTTCATTCTTTATTTGTCCGAGTTTCTACATGAGTGTTGTCTTGTTAAGGATTGAAATGGAGAAGGCAGATACATTGCTTTGGCATTGCTGATAGTATGAGTATTTGTGGATAATGAGTTAACAGAATTCCAAGTATTAAGTTGGTAATGGGAATAAGTGTAACTGAGAATTAAAGCAATGAAAATAGGTGGACAGAAAGTTAAAGATTAAATTAGATCTTTTAAATATTTGGTAAGTTTCACTGATGTTGAAAAAATTAGAATGATCATTGCAACAATAGGTGTAATAAAAAGTGAGCTTTTTTGTGCGTTTCTTTGAAGTTGGAATTAAGTATTGCTTTATATGGAACAAAGATTTGGATAAAAGAGAGAAAAGGAAAGGTCTATATATGTAGATAAAAAAATGAAATATTAATTAGATGGACAAAGTTAGAAACATTTAAGTCTTGAAAAGTATATATGAAAAGATTATTTGAAAAGTTTAAAAGTGAAATTGAACATATTTAGAGATAGATGAATTAGTATGAAAGGAAGAGTACTATAAGAAAGAAGCTGATATATTTCAATACATGTTTGATGGTGGGAAATATAAAGATTGAGTTACTGAGAAAGTATCTAGGTTTATTTAAAAACTGTTATCTAATAATGTTTTTATGTAGCTATCTTTTCTCCTCTGGCAAAAACAAAATATCGGCTTGGAAAAATTTAATCATATATTGAGATATTAATATGCCTTTAATTTGTATCAAATTGATCAGCCGTTGTAACTTAGGGCCGTTTTTACAAGTGTAACAGTTGAACTATATCTGTAATTATGTTGCCAAACATGAATTTGAGGATTGAAAATGCCTAAACAAATTATTATTTCACTAAATATGATATGATATCCCTATTATCAAACAGTTCTGCTGTCTTCTCATTGCTGGGAAGAATTGTTGAACTTAGGGCTGCTTCTGTGAATGTGATCATTTCCAACCTATGGAATTATGTTATCATCTGCAGTAGTTTGTGGTACTTATATGACTATGCTCACAACTACTAAGTACTGTTGCCATTTTAACTACCTTTTCTAAACCAGTTCACATAAGCTTGACTTTGAATTTATCATTATATTTTTTGAAATACACCCTTTTACCAATAGTATTGATAAATCATTTTATAGGCATTTTAATTTTTGAATATGATGACATTGACTTTTGTGGTATTAATTAGCATGATGATTTTATCAAATCCTGCTTGCAGTTTGTATGTAATTGTCTGACTACTTTGACAATTTATGTATCTAATCTACTAACTTGTATGTGATATAATTTTCTCGTTTTTATTACTTTATTTTAGTTTGTGAGATTTCTCTGCTGTGCAGTATATTTATATGTTTATAATTCTGCATTACTTCATTAATTAAAAGTTAATTTATATTTGATATAATTTGCTCATGTACTCAGATTTAAAAGATGAGTCTTTTAATAAGTTGCCCACTACTGTACAAAGTCTTTTGCAACAGCTCATTACAGTGGAACTATAAAGAAAGTATCATTATAAGGATTTGATTTATTTTACTTGATTGAACTTTCAGCTAAAAATAGATATTATTTACTGACCAGGATTGTATGGTTAACTGGGTTGACAATAGGTCTGATTGGAATCTGAAAAAAAATTACCAGGCTTTGATTTAAACTCTTGGTCAAGAGCATGTTGATTGAATGCGCTACACCACAAGACCCTTTTATATTCACATATCTTTTATTATTTATTATTAAGAATTATTATTTCTGAAGGAAGGCATAAAATATATATATATATAAAGAAAATTGTGTTGTCAGTATATATGATTCTTGCTTATGTTTATCTTTTTAGATGATTTTTCTTTTATGATTGCTGCTTCCGAAAACACTGAAGAAAATCAGAAAGCTGCAAGTAGATCTGGGAACTTCTTCAGGAGAAGTTCATACTTTTTACCACCATTTATGGAAATACCAAAGATAAGATAGTTGAGGATTCAACATTTTTACTTCACCCTTCTTTTTTTATATTCATCAATTAAGTAGCAAAATCATTGATAATTTCAGTCATATACAAAACAAACAAAGTATCATTATTTTTTAAAAACAATTGTCATTAAAAAAAAAACTGTAATGTAATCAAATATAGATCTGTTGTAAATTTACAAAAAGAATTACATGTCAAATATATTTGTAAAATCATGTTCAGTATTGAAAATTAAAGAAAATATATTTTCTAATTCTTCACCTTTTTTTTTTTGTTGGACATTCTTGTATGAGTGCAAGCAGTAATATTTCATGTATCAGAAAAGTTAAATCATAGCAAAGTAAAAGATGTGTCTGGGTTCACATTGTTTAATGTTATTATTTAAAAATCATTAATATCTAAAATTTCTAGAATTTATTACAGCGTAAAGGAAACATTTAAGTTTCACATTAGTTATAAATTGAACCACTAAACATCACATGATCACCATTTATTATGCTTGCTCATAACTTATGCCTTCTCGCATCCATTGATTACTCTGGCTTGCACTGAGTGGCGCTACTGTATGGAGAGTTTTGCCTGTTTTAATAATAGTTATAAATTGCTTAATAAGATTGAATAAATATTGAATATTCAAGATGATCACAACATTTTGGATCCAAAAAATATAACTTTTTATGATCCTTATAAAATTATGATAGTATTCAATTATATGCAAAGCATGTAATTTATTTTAGCACATATTGTGATAAAAGTATCTTATTTTTACTACCATATTTATGTTGTGCTCACCAGAAATGAACTAACGTTTGTTTTTATAACTCTTAATCCTAGTTATGTTGTGATTGAATAAAAGGAATGAATTTTAAAATACACTTTTCACTGTAATTTCAATTTGCATATTGCAAAGCTAAATTATTAAATATTCCCAAGGAAATTAATAAATTGTAAAAAATATTATATTTATGTTTGTTTACAAATTCTAAATTTTGATAGATAAGTTTGAAAAATAACTGTTTAGTAATAACTTTATTATATTCATTTATAAAATTATGACTAAATGTACACAATATAATAACATTTTCATAGCAAAAAAAAAAAAAGTATTAGATTATCTAGTCATTTTTATTGTTGGATTTTTATTAAAATTAAATTTATTAAATTATAATTTGAAAATGCAGATCATAAAATATTATATTTGCAATAGTAATATATTTCTTTCTACATTTATATATACATAATCATTTTCTAAGCGATTGTTGATAGCTTAAGGGTTGCTTATTATCATATGCATTTATAATCCTATTAAAGTCTTGAGTAATTGGCTTTATTGTCTTAACAAATATATACTTTATATGAAATTTGGGAGTTATAAATAACTATTTACTAGTCTGCTTTCAGAACAGGTTATATTTGCCTGATTAGTGAGGTTTGTTTAAACTTCTTTGCATTATTAATCTCATACTCCTTGATCAAGTTGCAATTTTAGTATCTATATAAATATATACCATAGATAAAGGTGGTACCACCTTTATTGTTAAAGGAGATTGTCTTGAATACAGGTTGAGATAGTTCATAGCTTAAGAGTTAATTATTATCATCTACAAAGTCATTTGTATGAACTTTCTGCTTTATATATTCAGAAGAATTATTAAAAGTTTTTGTTAAAAAGGTGACAAATGGGACTTTGATATCTTAATATTAAAAAATAATTTAGGATTAAATGAATAAACATTTCTTCCTTTATCACTTTTAAAAAGTAATTTAAATAAATTTCCAAAGAAATGTCTTCCACCATTGAAAAGTTGATTTAAATATCAATAATATGACATTAATAGCTGATACATAATATGTACTTTTTGTGTCAATTTGAATAAAACAAATGTAAAATGTTTATAAGGTTGTTGATTAAGTAATTGTTAACATTAAGCATTTTGATGATTTGATCTCAGAACATTAAAGCATTGTTGTTAAGTAACCACCAAATAGTTAATCTGGAGAGACTTGAATAACAACACTTCTGGATTATTGATGTTCAACCTGCACCTTTCCAAACAAGCTGTAATTTTTAATGTTTCTATCATTGTAAACAATAAGTTACATTGCTGATAAACAACTAAATCATGAATGGTTTACTTTTTTTTTTGAATCGGATATTGACTGGCAATCATGGAATACTATCGAAAATTATTATTGCCACTATACAATGATCAAACAATGAGAGTTGACAAATATATGACAGTTATAGAGTTATTGATTAATGAGGAGGTCTTAACTTAAGAAATCACATGACTGTGATTTGCTGTGGTAACAGATTAGAGCATTTCATCAAGGGTTTTATCTGTAATATATATTATGTGTTAGGTTAATTTTATAAGCACATACACTCTAATTCTAATAATCTGTCAATGGGTTCGATAATTGAGTAGGAAATTCATCTTACTTAAAAACATAATTAACCAGTATGTAACAATGTATTAAAATACTATGAAGGTAAATATAATATATGGTCATTTAATTTATATAAAATATGATGAATAATTAGTAGAATTTGAAACAAACAGAATTAGTTCATTTGGTCATAGCACTAGATAAATTTTAAGATGGAAATAAATTGCATAAATTTAGTGATTATAACAAATTGGTTTGAGAATTTTGAAATTTAAATATTCAATAGAACATAAAATTTTCTTTTATCAGTAAATACAATTATTAAACACAATGTGTAATAAATTTCATAACATATAGTAGACTATTCCTTATTCTAAAATTCTATTATAATTTAATACTGTATAGACAAATAACAAAAAAGTAGCAAAATGGCATATGAAGATGATGATAAAATGGATATATTAATTTAGCTTTAAGCAATATCAAATATCTATTTTTTAAATATGATATGGGGAAAATAAATCAAATAACAATTTAGGACCAACATTTGTAGTAGAGATAGGCATCCAATATGAAAGATTTATAATAAGTAAATGTTAACAGCAAGTGCAGAAACAAAATAAATAGGATTCTAATTGGTAACCTATAAAGCATATAGGTTAAACATTAAATTTTTAATAATCTAATAAAATTATAAATTTAATTTGAAACTAGGTACATTTTCAAACTTTACCACAATAAAGAGATTGCTTACTGATATAAATTTTCAACTATGTTTACATTTTTTTACTTCCATTTTGCTTAGAGGACGTCCATGATGGGAGCATGGAGCCCATAGAAGTTTAGCAAGATAATTTAAATATTTTTCCCAATTATTCTTTTCATTGGTAACTTGTTTCAATTAAAAACAATAAACATGGCATTTATTTAAAACCACCTATTCAGAATAGTCAAATAGTAAATGGTCCAGGTAAAAGATTTGATTAAAAAGATCTTTCATTGAATTTCTAATTATGATGAGATCATGTGACCTGATTGAAATAAAGAGATTTTTTAGGCCTAAGACTTGAACTTTCTCCCATCCACTGAATGAATAATATATCCCATCTTTCATCTAATAATAACTTAAACTTTAACTATGTAGATCTTTCATACACCCTATGTATTTAATACAAAAACTTTGCATTAGTTCCATACAGTGTAATTAATTTACCTATATCAAACAAGATAGTCATTAATCAATGGAATTTCTAAACGTTATATATGGGTTTGACTTATCTTATATTCCTAGCAAATTATGCATATGATGCACTGCCTTAAGGCATTAATGTAATCTTTGATTTTATTTTTATTTATTTATTTATGTTTCTTTCATACTTGCATTAATTACCTATCATAATTTTCTTATGCAGCTCTTGAGACTATGTTATTGATCTAATATAACTTTTGATTTTCTATATACGTGATTTGCATACCACATTTATGTATATTCATTGAAACTTTTTTATTGACAATTTTATGCTATCATTGATTTCTCTTGTATCTACTCTAAGGTGTAAATAAAGTTTTAATTTTGAAAGTAAAGTAAGAAGCAAATTCACTTCTGTTTTATGCTTAAATTTACAGAAGCAAAAATAAGCAGCTAGATTAAGGACATAAACATAATTTTAAAAGATTTATATGTTTTATATATCAATTTTCTATTTTAAAATGACAAGTGTAAAAAAAAAAATTAAATACAAGTTTTCATTTTACTGTGATACTAGATGGATATATGCAGACCAGTATGGCATAGATGTTTTAATAAATATTCAGTAAAATAGGCAACCAAATTGATTTAACGGGATCAAATCTATATCACACATAGTAAAGTGTTTTTTTTATGGGTAATTTACATTTTTAATTTCATTTTAATAATTTATTGACTTAATATAATGACAGAAATAGATATGATATTTGAATTTACATATTACATTTGCTTATGAGGTGTTTTATCACGAAGCTTTTTTTTTATTTTAAATATTGGCTTTTCCATCATCGCAACATTTATATATGCACGTATTTACTATTTGATTAACCATTTTTATTAACAATTTCTAAGAATATCTTTACTTGTGACTTGGATATATTAAGCATATCTAAGAAAGTCTTTTTAAATTATGTATATCAACTTTTGAACGATTTACATTATTATAATACTTATTATTTATACTACGTATATAGAAACTAGATTAAAACATAAATCTTTTATTTAGCAGGTCAAGGCTGAGCACCAATTTCATTCAAATGATCAAACAGATTTTTTTTTTACTTTTCTTAAATGGGAATTGACTCAGGAACTTAGTTCTTGAACTGGGTACTCTCAATATTGCACTAAAGACTGCACAGATTAGCTTTGTATGTAAGCAAGTGATACTCTTCAGTCTAATACAAGAAAAATATTTGATACTATGGATCACGGATCCCAAGATTAAAAAAGAAAAGATCTTTTTATTTAATTCCAAAGACTTCAAACAATAAATTTAAAATTTTATATCAGATAATCAAATATTATAAATATATAAAATTATAGTTTATTACATTCGTAACTACATATTTGTTAATTTTAAAAATGTTTTTTTAAATGTATATAAATAAAAAATGAAAAGATATAAATAATATATAAAATATGAAATTAGAAACTAAATAAGATATATCTTTTATTATATAAAAATATTTAAAAATACAATATCACTTTTATATATATTAATGTTTACATAAACCATAATATTACTTAACTGAAATTTTTATAATTCTAAGTCATACAGAGTCTTTTTATAACAAGACTAATATTCTTAATAAGTATTTTAGTATCAGAAATAAATCTATTTAACAAATAAATCACTATATTCTCTGTTTTCTACTTTCAACCTTGTAATAGTTGAGTAATTACAATAGATATAAAGAGGTTAAATAGTCAAAATAAGAGTCACAGATCACATGACCCTATCTCTTAAGCTTGCAAGTTATAAACAATGAGGATTGCCAATTCCTCTACAAGCTTTATGATAAATGCTTAGCCAGAGCCAGCACTTAAAATATCTCCGTCAGGACCCCCCCCCAACCCCTGACCATGGTTTCGTGCTTTGGCACCCCTCAGAGAGGTGTCAGGGTAGGTTCAGACAGAATATAAAGAGGAATTTCTACTATATCAAAAAGCTTTTTATTAATATAATCTTTATCTGATACATGAAGTATTGACATACAGTAAGTAAAAGTTATTTAAAATATCACTAGCAAAAATATTTTTTTCCATTCTTTTAAAAATGTTATGTAGGATATAATTTTTCAATATTGCAAATTTGAAATTAAATAATCAGGTGCATTTCTCCAAATATTTGCAACTGATAAAACATGATTTATAAATATTTAAATCAATATTCCAATTAGACGTGGAAAAAAAACAATTTTGATGCAAATTTCCACATAATGAGACCAAAGATAAAATATTTTACAACGTAATTATAATGTAAAAAATGAATTATTGGCTACCGTCAAGGCAAATACGAGAACCTTAGTTTTATTTCTATTTAAACCAAAGATGATTATCTTTAAACCATATGATTAATAGGTTTAGATCTCTATTTGAAACTAATGATTATTAATAACAGTAGAAACTATAATAGCCAAATCATCAGCAAAAACAAAAATACTGCAGGAAAAAGGCAGTGAAAATATATCGATTTACATGAATGATAAAAAATAAAGGATGCAAAACAGAACCTTGCAAAAGTTCTTTATTAATTATAGCTCGATTGCTAACAGATGAGCTATTTTTTTATAAAAACTTTTTCAAACAAAAATTCGTCTAAATCCATATTAAGCTTTTTAATTGTGTCATGATTTACTATAGTAAAAACTATCAATGTATATTACTAAACTCTTTGACCTCTTCTCCACTGACTCAATAGTATTGCTTACATGTTCATGGAGAGCTCTTACAATACTACTATTTAGTACAAAACTATACTGAAATTTTTGATAAAATATTTTATCTCAAATATCCTGATTGTACTGTTGATCTAAACACTTAAAAGTGAAGACAACAAAGATATTGGTCTGTAAATTTCAATGGGGATTATTTTATGAAAATAAAACTAATGTTTATTAGCTTTAACTTTTCAAAAGCCCATGTGGTTTTAACCAGTAGTTGTGGATTTTGGAGTTCAAAGGTCCATGGATTGCAGCCCAATTTTGTCACTTCCAGTGGTTGAGTTTTTTTTATGAGTTCCTGAACAATAAACCGTTTGATTATTTTTTTATTATATTGCGCAAAATCAAATTTTTCTCAAGCATAGATACAAAATCTGGCTCTATTTATGACATAGCTAATATAAATAGTAGTGATTGTATGATTGAACTGGTATAGTGTTATCTTTCATTTTATATCCTATGGGAAAGACAATTCAAAGCAATATTTTTGCTAAAAGTAAATTCCTAACCATCACAAGGAAATTCAAAAATTGATTCAAATAATTTGAAGCCCCCCCCCCCCGACTGAATAGAGCTGAAACAAATTAAAAAAAATAATCAAGTATATTGTTTAGCAAGCTATTCAGTATTTGTTAGAGCGTATAATATGCTTTAAATTATAGAAAATTTTAAATTATATAATGTTATACTAAAGACTTTTATAACAAAGATATAAACACAGTTCTTGAGGTCATCAGTGAGTGTAGTTACTGAATCTCTCACCTGGCATTGTCAGGTTAGTATGGGCTTCTCAATAATTGCCTAGATACACTGGTAACAAAGTAAATATAAATTATCATGTAGTAGAAGTTGATAAGGTATCTAAAAAGTTCAGGTGCCATTGATAAAGCTGTAAGATTCATCATATATCACAAACTATTTTAGTACATATTAAAATTTGCATTATAAATTTTAGATTTAAAAGATATTTACTGGACAGTGATGAAACGTGACTTTTTTAGGAACGGAAACACACTTCTTTTTTTTATAATGTTTTTATTTCTCTTGCCACAACAATTTTTAAATAATAGCAGCTAATATATATATATATTACACAAAATTTGCATTAGAATGCATTAGTCAAGTTAATTCTTTCGTTATATATAAAACGAATTCAACTGTTAGTAAAAAAAATTATGCTAGAATGCGTTAGTCAAGTTTATTCTTTTGTTATATATAAAACAATTCAACTACTAGTAAAAAAAAAAATTGAAAGTGAATTTTTTAAATTGAGGTTTAATTAAAGCTTTTGAAAGTTTTAGTGAATTTTTCTACGGAAACACTCATTTCATTCAATATATGGATGCTTTGTCACTGTTACTAGAATATAATGTCATCTAGATTAAATTATATATAATATACTGTACCGGTCGAAACAGTATGCTCACACAACAAGACTAAAAATCCAAGCAAAGATATCTTGAATCCGATCATGCTCGAGATACACAGGTCTGGAGCAATCCTGAATTCTAACCTATTTGCCTATTATTTGAGTCTCTGACCCTATGAACAACAATTCTGATGACACAGTAAAATTATTTTAAATTCGTGCCCAGAAGCAAAGCGGTAGAGCATAATATCAAACTGATGATGATGATCGAGATAAGAGTAGCCCAGGATTACAGTTATTACAATTATTTTATTAATTATAGTTATTAATTAAAAGAAAATAATAATTCAGAAACCAGGATTTACATATTATATAAGTTTAATAAAATATTAGGAGAACACATATATATTATACAAAAACATTTCATGCTTGGTATAACATTAACTATTTACAAAATTTCGGGAATTGTTTTATATAATCCCCTATACGTTAATTATTCAATGGACATAAATTTTACTGAATGAGTTGTAACTTGTGCGGAGTTGAACATGCCAATTTACAAATATTTACAAACAGAATGTTGTGGATGCATAAAACAATCTACAAGATTGGAACAGATTCGGAGTAAAGAAAGATGCTTGATAATTTAGCATTAATCATTTTGACACATAAATGTAAATATATGGTCTCAATCATTTATTTACAATCTTAAAATCATTACATATGTGTGACTGGCATTGTTTGGACATAGCGTCTTTAGAATAAGTATACAACAATGCGTTACATTGACAGGAAGAGGTAAGGTATATAATCATTAAGGTTTTACAGAGAATATGTATTGATTTAGGTCTCCGGGAATCTATTAGTATTTTAAAAGAAGGCAGTTTAAAAACAGCATACTAACTAATTAGCATGTTGACGTATTTCATGAATGAGTCATTTCCAACATCTCATTGCGACTAATGAAAGGTCAAACAGGCATAAATCATTAATAAAACTGATACTAGCATGTCATTAGAGAAATACGGATCTTATGGCAGTTTGGATACTTCATCATTTTAATGTATTTGAGAATGATACTGAATGAAGAGGTTGGGTTCCAATGCCCAGAGCTGGCTGTATGGACTTCTGCAGCACAATCAAAACCCCATAAACCTTGCATTCCATAGAGAGTAGCATATACCCCTGATTAGGAACGATTTTGAGAAAGTAGGAGGGAAGCTTCGGACTTCTGAAGTTTCCACTGACAAAGCAATAAAGAAAAATATGTGTTTCATAAGAGAAAGAACAGGTATGCCAGCAACATTATACCTAAGTGATAAAATTAATACATTATATTCTAGCACTTTAAAATGATTTGACCTCTGTGCAATGATATGTTCAAACAAAGAATCATTAGTCAAATTATAGCAGATAATAACTCTAATTATTTCTAATAAAATTTATTTTTAAATTTGATTCTCATCAATGTTTTTAGTAACAAAACTAATCCTCTGGGCAAGATGGGATGATAACAAGGTTCACGATCTGCTAAATGACGATTTAGGAATAAATTCAAATAATGTTACTGTATACATGAAACAGTAAGATTCGCATTCTAATCTTAAGTTTCACCTTTTTCTATCGTCTCTCACCCACCACCCTATCCTACCCAAATGTAAACTTTTTGGTATCGAATTGTGTGTGTAGCAATATTAAAAATGTATAAATATATGTAAAATTCACTATAAACACACACGTTTCGATAACAAATTTAAAGCAATAAATAAAAATAATTGATATCATTTAGATTTCTCTTTTAGTTATATAATTTTATATAATTTTAACTATTTATTTTAAATTGTTAAGTTCGTTATTTTATTGCTGTATTTAAATTTCGTATTTAATAATAATTTTAGAAATTTAATTGTAATTTAAATAAAAGTAAAAATAATTGTATATTCCCTTTTGTACTTGAAATTTTGCAAGTAACGGTCAGTGAGAGATAATAGTTTAATTAAAAAGAAAAATTACCTAAAAGCTTTAATTACCAAAATGTAAAAAGGTAAAAATAAACCTAAACAATAGAAATGCAGCTTTCTGAATTAATTAATTTTATAAAAATGCATTGATTCTCCTCGGGGCAAATGAGTAGAGCTAAAAATAAAATAGAATCAAAGTGAAAAGATAAGATCAAGAAAAGAGGACATTTTGAATTTCTAAGAACTCTTTAGTTAGACTTTAGCTGTGCTCTTGATCAGAGAGAGGATCCAGAAATCATAAATTAATTTACCCACCACAGTATGTTTGAGTAGAAAGCGCCCAGACTATTCTTCCCCTGAGATGGTCGATCATATGCCATGAACCTCCACATGTGCCCTCCACAAAATCAACCAAGAGGATCTGCTACCCAAACAATCAGAAAGCTGCTACTGCCGTTGAAATGAATTAATAACCTGAATGCTGGAAAGAACTGCTACTGTTTGAATTCATGAACAATTCACTACTGACCACGGAATCTGAAAGCTTCGTATAAAACAGATACCTGTACCCAAGGCCTAGAGTACTTTAAATATTAATCACTATAGCTCACTCTCTATATAACTTGTAAAACTATGAATTTAATTGTTAATTTATTATGTAAATTTCTCTAATAATCTAGCTTACCTAATTCTATCTTTTCTTGGGTACGTATTTCTAATTTTACAATATTATTATCTAATGATAGCATGCCTCACCAAATTTAAATATAGATCTTAATCAAAACGGTTGCCATCTTGTATAGCGACTTACTAATATATTTCTTTTATATCCTCATGTTGGCTGGTCAGCTTGGAAATCTCCATAATTTTCTAAATATAAATCCATGATTGCTTGAAACAGTGGATGCGTGTCCTGCAAATCCTAATTAATATTTATTTCTATAAATTACTTGTTATTTTCATATAAATTGACACGCATTTGGTGCTTCATTTATTGTAAATGCAGGGGTTTACTACTTAGCAAATGGCTGACATATTAGTTATTAATACCCACCCAACTTACCTATTGCTTTTATATTTTATTAAATTTTAAGTAATAATTCCATTAATTGCATTTCTTTGAGAGTCAAAAACATTCTTCATTAAATGATGATGTAGGGCCAAGTTATAAAATATATTAAATCTTAACTGAATATTCTGTGAATTATACATGTGCTATCTCTAATATTTATTTCTATAAATTACTTGTTATTTTCATATAAATCGACATGCATTCGGTACTTCATTTATTGTAAATGCAGGGGTCTACTACTTAGCAAATGGCTGACATATTAGTTATTAATACCCACCCAACTTACCTATTGCTTTTATATTTTATTGAATTTTAAGTAATAATTCCATTAATTGCATTTCTTTGAGAGTCAAAAATGTTATTTATTAAATGTTGATGATGTAGGGCCAAGTTATAAAATATATTAAATCTTAACTGAATATTCCGTGAATTATACATGTGCTACGTTTTAGAGATGCGATGACCCATTATGAGCCTTGGATATTCTGGATTCTACAGGATTTACTTAATCCCAGTCATCCTACACAAGTGGACAAAATAAATTCCCGTAGGGCTTGACACCATCACGCAGTCAGGAAGTAATCGTGGCATGAACCACTTGCCCCTGATTATGCTTATGTGACACCTTATCTTTTGGGCCTACGGCAAATGCCAGCCCGTTGTTTTAAACTCATCCACGGCTTCGCAGTTTTAACGTACTGCCACCTTCATATCGCCTTTCTAGATGTATCATGTGTTTATTACTATTTATTTTATTATTCAAGATATAACTCCATCTATGCATTAGTGACATAATTCACTCTCAAATAAATGTCTGTCCATAGTAATTTATAAATATCTTATTTAATTAAATAAATATATGTCCGCAACTACTATTATAAATCCTAATTTAGACTCTTGCATTGCAAGTCATGCTCTTGAAATACTTGCTCAAGAATTCAGGTAGCTAGATTACGTCAGCCAAATAAATGAATCTCTTTAAATATAACACTACCGGAAAATCCCGCTACTGAGATTTTAAATATAACCAAATGTTATTAGTTAAATAATTTTAGTACAAAATATTCTAAATAAATAATTTCAAACTATACATCTGCTGTTACATATTTATTTATTCGACACCCATTCAATATAATATCTCCTCGATCAGTTAAAATATAAATATCTAATCTTAATATTATATATAGCTAACTCGAAAATAAAGTCTTGAATCTCTTGCATCTCCCTGACCCTTGTGCCTAAAGAAATATTTACTAATGTAGCATCATATGCGTTGTTTCATAGAGTGTATTGTGGAACCGATAAAGTATGTTCAAACTCAGTACTACTGGTAGCTTCGCTACCTATGGTGCTGCTGTTCTGTGTGGTGGTCGAATTCTGCACTATGTTAAAGAAGCACACGAATCTGACCATTACATACACCCACAAAATATTTTAGATAACATGAGAATAAAAGTTTTAAATATAAAACCAATCGAGCAAGCGATTTTACTTTACTAATAAATTTTAGATGAAGCCCCTACTTCTTTCTCCATTAAACAAACCCATTATTAGACTCACAAGGTTGAATGATATTGACATATTAATTAAAGAGAATAAATTGACTACATATATAAAAGGAAGGTCGTGGTTTGCAGACCGTACTGTAGCCGTCAGAGGGCGCGGCAACATCATCAACAACCGGCCTGAAAATGGCAAGTGATAAATTTTTTTACAAAACGCCTCAAAATCGACAAATAAAAATGCCTAAGGCAATATATGTACAGCAAATAAATCGAAAACTACAAATTAAAAAAAAATGCAAGAAAATGCTAAAAAATTCAAATAATAAAAACAAAAAATCATGAAAATTGCATTATGAGCTATACCCCCCCCCAAAATCAAAAAAACGCCTAAAAATCGACAAATAAAAATGCCTAAGGCAATATATGTACAGCAAATAAATCGAAAACTACAAATTAAAAAAAAATGCAAGAAAATGCTAAAAAATTCAAATAATAAAAACAAAAAATCATGAAAATTGCATTATGAGCTATACCCCCCCCCCAAATCAAAAAAACGCCTCAAAATCGACAAATAAAAATGCCTCAGACAATATATGTATAGCAAATACATCGAAAACAACAAATTATAAAAAAATGAAAGAAAATGCTAAAAAATTCAAATACTAAAACTAAAAAATCATGAAGATTCTATCAAGAGATATACCTCCCTCCACAATCTGACAATTCACAAAACATGGCGGCCAAAAAAAGCGGGAAAATACGAAAAAAATCAAATCATTTACCTTCAACATAAATATGCATCTAAGTTCATATTAAAAAGCAATTCCCCCAACTGGTCAAAACGTAACACAGATTAATACGTAGTAACTAATAAAAAAATAAGCAGAAAATGCTATAAAATGCAAACTATAAAAAAATAGGATCAACAGTCCCCCCCCTACAATCTGGACATTCAGAAGGAAGCATGGCGGCCAAAAATAGCGGGGATCAAATTATTTACCTTAAACATAAATATGCATCTAAATTGATATAGAAAAGCAATTAATTGTTCTCTGGCTTTCAAATTAATGCATATGTAAATGGAGCAGTAATATTTAAATAATCAAAAAGCAATCATTACCGACCCCTCCCACTAATCAAAACGTAATAAATGGTATCAATATTTTAAGATTGTTTAAGTAACAGACCTAATAAGAATTCATATCATAGATTAATACGTAGTAAGTAATTAAATAGAATTATAGTAAGTTTAAAAGAGAAGATGGAAATATTACTTTGTTGCATTTTTTTTTGTTCAAGAAATTGTTTTTCACCGTTATATAGATTAAATCACATATTGTAATTGTAGTTTCAAAATGACTATCCCCTTCCCCCATTTAGTGACTTTTCTAAAACTAAGAACTCATAACACAGATTAATACGTACTAAGTGATTAAATATGGCAACAACGGACTAACTTTTATAAAATGTACTAAATCTTATGAATATTTAAAAAATCAAATACTATCTGCACATGTGCTGTGCATTATTTAAGTAATAGATATAACTCCTCAACACAGATTAATACAGTACATAGTAAGAAAGTTTAAAAAAGAAAGTGGGAAAAATTACCTTGTTCCAAATTCGGTTCAGAGCCATTTGCACAATGATGACTCGATCATGATGTTCTGCAAAATGTAGCTTTGCTGGTAAATTTCTTAACACTTTTAGCAATGATGATTTCAGCAGATTAAAAAAATTATTTAACAAAATGCAACAAAGTAATATTTCCATCTTCTCTTTTAAACTTACTATAATTCTATTTAATTACTTACTACGTATTAATCTATGATATGAATTCTTATTAGGTCTGTTACTTAAACAATCTTAAAATATTGATACCATTTATTACGTTTTGATTAGTGGGGAGGGGTCGGTAATGATTGCTTTTTGATTATTTAAATATTACTGCTCCATTTACATATGCATTAATTTGAAAGCCAGAGAACAATTAATTGCTTTTCTATATCAATTTAGATGCATATTTATGTTTAAGGTAAATAATTTGATCCCCACTATTTTTGGCCGCCATGCTTCCTTCTGAATGTCCAGATTGTAGGGGGGGACTGTTGATCCTATTTTTTTATAGTTTGCATTTTATAGCATTTTCTGCTTATTTTTTTTATTAGTTACTACGTATTAATCTGTGTTACGTTTTGACCAGTTGGGGGAATTGCTTTTTAATATGAACTTAGATGCATATTTATGTTGAAGGTAAATGATTTGATTTTTTTCGTATTTTCCCGCTTTTTTTGGCCGCCATGTTTTGTGAATTGTCAGATTGTGGAGGGAGGTATATCTCTTGATAGAATCTTCATGGTTTTTTGGTTTTAGTATTTGAATTTTTTAGCATTTTCTTTCATTTTTTTATAATTTGTTGTTTTCGATGTATTTGCTATACATATATTGTCTGAGGCATTTTTATTTGTCGATTTTTAGGCGTTTTTTTTATTTTGGGAGGGGGGCGTATAGCTCATAATGCAATTTTCATGATTTTTTGTTTTTATTATATGAATTTTGTAGCATTTTCTTTAATTTTTTTTTAATTTGTAGATTTCGCTTTATTTGCTGTACATATATTGCCTTAGGCATTTTTATTTGTCGATTTTGAGGCGTTTTTTTTGATTTTGGGGGGGTATAGCTCATAATGCAATTTTCATGATTTTTTGTTTTTATTATATGAATTTTGTAGCATTTGCTTTAATTTTTTTTTAATTTGTAGTTTTCGCTTTATTTGCTGTACATATATTGCCTTAGGCATTTTTATTTGTCGATTTTGAGGCGTTTTTTTGATTTTTGGGGGGGGGGGTATAGCTCATAATGCAATTTTCATGATTTTTTTGTTTTTATTATATGAATTTTGTAGCATTTTCTTTAATTTTTTTTTAATTTGTAGTTTTCGCTTTATTTGCTGTACATATATTGCCTTAGGCATTTTTATTTGTCGATTTTGAGGCGTTTTGTAAAAAAATTTATCACTTGCCATTTTCAGGCCGGTTGTTGATGATGTCGCCGCGCCCTCTGACGGCTACAGTACGGTCTGCAAACCAGGACCGAGTAAGACATTAAAGTAAATTAATAAAATGGGATATGAGTTAGAATATTGATTTTTAACATATGGAGGGCTCTAGAGCCATAACGTCTTTGTAAGAGAATCCATAAAAACTCGAATAAATATGAGCTGTTATAACTAAAACAAATAATAAATGAGAGAAAGGGGAGGAAAAAGGAAATCTTAATTTTTCTGTTTTGCTTTAAATAAAACATGGTGTTTAAAACCAGCTATTTCATTAAGAACGAATCATAAAATAATCATTTGAGAACAAAACGTATTTAGAACTTTGGGATTTTAAAACTTGAATCAAGTGTTATAGTACTCTCTCACTTAGACTCTCTTGAGCTGTAGCCCCAAATAGCTCATGAAGTCAACTGATAATTAATTCATTTTAAAAAGAACCAAATTTTATATTATTAAAGAGGCTGCAAAAATAATTATGTGGAAAAGAGCTGCATGTTACTAAACATTGAGTAACACTAAATCAGAAAATAGCACTTGATTTGATTAATTAACTGTTAAGTTAAAGAAAATTTATTATATAGATTAATAATAAAAGTTTTCACAATAATTTGTATCGATAAAATATTAAAACAAATTAAAATTATAGATATATATAAAACGATCAGCATAAATTTGTTGTAATATAATTGCATTTTACAGCTCTGAATAAGTATAAGCATTAGAACTTTATTTAGAGTATATTGATATTAAGAGGTTGGTCTTTAGAAGGAACCATTATTGATTCAGATTTATTTGAAAGATTTAGCTATAAAAGAATATCAATTGGTCGATAAAAGTTTAGGAGCTAAAAATTTAGAATAATTTATAGAACATATAGGATTAAAGAAGCAGATTTATGTAATTTTGGACAGATTTTTTTATTGTTAATATTCATGTGTAGGTATTGAATAATAGAGGCTAAGTATTATTATTTGGCTCTAAAACAATAAGATCAATTTGAGTTAGAGTACAATATTTATGAACATCAATTTGTTTATTCTCAATAGTAGATGTAATGTATTTGTTGAATTATATCAGAAGTTTTTGGAGTATAACTGCTCGACAATAAAAATCCTTTTGGTATTGTACGGGATTTTGAATGGGAATCTTTTTTATATGAATTATATGCAATTTTTCCTCTAATCTTTTTTTTTTTTCATTTTTTTTTTTTTTTTATGAGGAAAAGATTAATTGAAAAATTAAAAGTAACAACAGGAAGTGAATCATCTCGATCTTCACGAGAATTGTTTTCATCAATATGATTTTGTTGTTATTCAGGGACATGACTCTCGAAGGGGCAAACCACTGTGTTTAAAGATCTCCATCCCTCCCTCTTTTTTTGTCTCTCATTTCTTTTTTTTTTACTTTAGCAATTTATTAATATTTTAATTAAATAAAGTAATATTATAAAAAAAAAAAAATTATAATTAATAACTAAAACTAAATTTAGTACT